>CM076583.1:17854315-18318360 GCA_034641835.2 Pinus albicaulis
TGTCACACAAGAACCAGTAGGGCCCTCAAAAAGTCTGGAAAAAGAAACCAAACCACAGATATCCTGCCCTGTGTTAGTCAGCTCAGCTACTCAGACAATGCCCCAACCCAGTACTTATAATGCCAGGACACAGACCCTGCCATGGAAACAATTAGAACTAATGAATAACTGGAAGAAACAGTATGCTGTGGATCAAGATAAAATATTGCAGCAGCATAAGTTTGCCTGGCAGAATCAGATGTATGCCAACTGGGATAATTGGGAGCAAACACTGCAATAGCTCAAGGATTCTAAGAAAGAAATCAAAGAATTAAAAGAGAAACTGGTTTTGATGTTTTCATTAGTGCAAAAATTGTTGGCCACCCGGAAACCCTCCTTGAATTATTCTCTCTTCCTCTCTGAACGTCTTGTTTATTTTCAATTAAAGGCAATTAAGGATGGGAGACCTCATGAATTGCTCACAGCGGAACAATTTGTTAAAACATTTGCTGAGGCCCCTGCTAGTGACCAACATTTGTTATGTGAACTTTATCTCCATAATGAGGCTATGCCTAAGAATAGACAGGTCAATCTCACTCCAATTGTAGGTGATGTACAAATTAGGGCATTTGTTTCATTTCTTGCCAATCAGATCACATGGAAAAATTCTTTTATTGCAAGTAGGCATAATGAGGAGAATCGCCTCCTTTGGATTAGACCGGAACCTTCAAATCCGGCCATGTTTGTAGCAGAATATCACCGATTCTTGCAGAAGCCAGGAATGCACCGCTACATACAACAACTGCAAGCCTCAACACTTCTAAAGTGTCTACAGCTAATCAGAGTAAAGGAAACTGCTGCCTTGAAGGCCAACACTATGTTCTGGAAATAGTGATGTAAGGAAAGACAAGAGTATCACCCTTTTAGCCCTGATAATCTTCAAGCTGCACTATCCAGGGTACCAAACTACATCAGATGCATTCGGCATTGTGGAGAGAACTGGATTGGTTATCATTTTCACTTCCCAATCTTATGGATGCCGACAGAACAATACCAATCTCACTACCAATTGGCTAACAGGGACGAGGCAGTAGCATGGCAGCAATTGCAGAACAATCGAGGATTCCGAGCTTCGACAGAAGCCACCTTCCCTAGTTACTGCTTGAGCAACTTGCATGCACAGAGTCAGTACTCAGACTCTGACTCAGACTAAGAGTTGCTTGAGGACATGCAACACTTTCAGCTGGGGGGGATGTTAGGACCTCACAATGTACCATTTTTACCATACATATTGACACCACCTTACCCTTTATAACTATATTTAAAAAGGGTTCTATAATCATTTTCATTCACTTTATCCAAAGGTATATGAAATACTCTTCTTTACTATATATTTAATCTGTTTACATATAATTCCATATTACTCTTATATTTCATCATTAATCGAAGGTAGATTGTTGCTAACACAAGTCTAAAAGATTGCAGATAATTTATGATAAGGAACGTGCTGTGTTGAAACGATCGGCCGTTGCTGAAACAGTTGACTCCGTTGCTGAAATAGTCAGCGGGCACGCAAATTTCGTCACTACTCGTGATTTGCGATTCTGGAAGAGTATTTTGGGAACAATGGCAACAAGATGAAGATAAGCAAGGAGTGGTTACACGGATTATTCTGAAGCCAGTACTTTTTCTGCATCTATTGTAACAATATCTTTCTATGGAAGAATAGAAGGGCCCTGTTTTAAGAAAGAAGAACAGATTTGGATAAGCATAGATTTGCTCTGATGTAACTGTAATAGATGTCTCCTCTTTAAAGAGAGGAGACATCATCATTAGAAGGGGGAGTTAGAAACTACAGGAGAACATTGTTTTGAGAAGAAAGGAGCTAGACTTCATTGTAATGTATCATTCCTTTTTGACAGATGAATAAAGGTTCCTTTTCAGCGCTTCAATTTAAATATTTCCCTGGGGAATCTTGTGAGAAGGAAAGGGCCCGCCTTCATCACAAGATTCACCCGACTGTTCCTGTAGTTTGTTGAGTTTCTTTATGATATTCGCACCTTAATTTAATTCTGTTTGCTGAAACATCAGTTGCATAGTTCTGTAATTCATTAAGCATTCTGTTTCCTTCAAACGCTGCATGAGTTTGGTACATTCATTCTTAAAGAAGGTAAGAGATATTTTTCTGTTATCTGTTTGAATGTATGATTGATGTTGGGAAGCAGGTGCTGAAGATTCCTGTGCAAAGGAATAGGGTCCTGTTCCCATTGATTGACTTTCTTTTTCCTGCAGTGTGATTAGAAACAAGAGACAAGTGCTGAAGGTTCCTATTCATGGGAATAGGGTCCTGTTTTCTTGAATTTATCTTTTCTATAGTGTGATTAGTGTCAGGAAGCAAGTGCTGATGTTCCTATTTGAAGGAATAGGGTCCTGTTCCCTGTTATGGTTGATTGGTTTCCTTTCCTACAGAATAATTTCCTTTCATTAGGATTCTTAAAAGACTGCAATAGAGGAATTATTTCTACTATAACATAAGTAGACTTCAGCTTTGTTAAAACAGGGTGTGAATAATTAGATTTGTATGATTAATAATTGTGTGACTTTTACTACAACATTATTTTGCTTTTGGAATTGAGTCTTTGGAATAAACATACCTTCTCGGGTTGACAATTTATGTGGAGCTTGAATTGTTAAAACAATTAAAGCGACCAACATTTTGGCGCCGTTGCCGGGGAAGGAAATTATAGATTTCAAAAGCATTAATATTTTCTTTCTAGATGTGCAGATTGTATGAGAGGACGCGGAACCCAAAAGAAAACTAATCCTACAGGTGGCAAGGGCAAAGGAAGGGGAGGAAGAAAGACTTTCATTGACGAGATTGTATCAAAGGCTGAATCATCACAGAGATTAAGTTCTCGAAGACCAAAACTTCAGCACTCCCCTCAATCGGATTACAAAACAGAGGATGTCGTGGGCCCTGAAAACATAGAGGAGCCAGTAACAGATATTAAAGGACCAGAAATCAGTGCTGGGGAGTCAGAAGAAAGTGCTAGCAAATCAGTAGAGCACATTGAGGAACTAATAGAGAGTGTTGGACGACCAGTGGAAAAAATTGAGGAGCCAGTAGAAGATCTTGAGTATCGAGCAAGTGCAGTAGGAGAACAGCCAATGGAAGGAAACAACAAAGAATTCTTTGGTGGAGGACGTGTAGATCCTGAAGGAGAAGGAAGGGATGAAAATTCTCTCTCTACCTTGGGATTTCCTATCAGTGATCTCCCTAGAGGAACAAATCCTATGAAGAATATTCCATTGTCAGCTTTACCTAACTTCCATGGTTTATCCTCTGAAGATCCGGATGAATTTCTTTTTGAATTTGATATATTATGCAGAAGTTATGATTATGTTACTAATGCTCAAAAGTTGAAACTGTTTCCAACAACATTAAAGGGAAATGCTTTAAGATGGTTCATGAGCCTTGGAAGTCAGGTAATCACAACATGGGAACAGATGAAACATAAATTTCTGCTTAAATATCAAGACTATTGTCAGACGAGAGAAAAGAGGGATGAACTATTCAATATGGCACAAAAGCCGGACGAGAATCTGGAGGACTATGTAGAAAGGCTGCAGTATAATCTACAGAGATCTGATCATCCGAATATAAGTAAGGAAATTCGCAAAACAATATTACTTAGAGGATTAAGGGATGATTTTTTAGACATGTTAAACATGCTTGGCAAGGGAGATATATCTAAAGAATCATATGATGAGATTCTTGAACTTTGTAAAAGATGTTCAAGGGGAGCTGCAAAGAACAGAGTAAGTAATAGAGATCCCACCTATTCAAGAGTGCAAAAATCAGCCAGTGGGGGAGCAACAAGAGCTGAAATAGGTAATTTACTTGAAGAATTTAAAACTGAGATGTTAAGTTCTTTTGCTTCACAAATTGACACTTTGTAGGTTAAGAAGAAGCAGGCTGAAGCAGAAGCAACTCTGGCTGTCTTTTGCCCGAAGTGCAGAGACAAACATCCACTAAGGGAGTGCCCATTGGACAAAATACCAATCTGCACCCTTTGTGAGAAAGATCATGAAACACAACAATGTCCATCTCTACCAGGAATAAAGGTAGCATTGCAGCCAACGGAAGAAGAAGTTGAAGGAGTTTACTTACTAACTCAAAGAAGAGAATGGCAACCAAAAGGACAAGGTATGAATTCTAGTATGCCATTTAATTGTTGGAATAATTATTCTGCTTTCAGTCAAACAAATTACCCTCCCTTTAATCAAATGCAATACCCACCCTTTAATCAAATGAATTTCCCACCCATGCAACAATCAAACCCTCCCTTTGTTGATCCTACAATGTGGACTCCTTGGCCCCCATAGCAGCCATCTTCTTTTAACCCTTGGAATTCAAATTGGAGAAGCCAACAACTCCCGTATCCAAATCAATTTCCTCAATTTCAACAACCACTTCCTCTACCATCAAATGCTCCACCAAATAACCAAATGAGACCCCAGCTACCTGTGCAACCAAATCCTAACCCCAATAATAAAGTTGTGCAAGTCATTGATATTCAGAATCAGCCTATATTTCCTACTATGCAATGTAATGATATTCATTTGAGATCCGGGAAAATAGTAGAACCTATTATTGATGACATAACTTCTTCTGATTCTGATAAAGAGGAAACTGAGAAACATAAGAAAGAACAACCACCCTCTAACAAGGGTATTGAAATAATAGAACCACCATTCCTCGAGCGTTTAGTTTTAACTAAAACGCCTGAAACACCTGCTTTTAATCTTTTAGGGGAATTGCAAAACTTGTATGTTAAAATTCCACTTTTACAGGCACTGAGAGATGTACCAATTTATGCCAGAACCATAAGGGATATTTTTGTTAAGAAACCTGGTAGGAAAACTAAAGATCCCCTTACAGTACATGTGATGGGTGATTTATCTGCATTAATGACCGGAAAAACCCCTCCTGTGAAATATGGTGACCCCGGCCATCCTACCGTGACAGTTCAAATTGGTAAAACAATGATTCCTCAAGTTCTGGTAGATTTAGGTGCTGCAATAAACATAATGACTCTTGAAACTTCACAGTTGTTACAGCTGAATAACACAATCAGAGATACACCAACTATCCTAGAGTTAGCTGACCGTTCTACAATTAAACCAGAAGGAGTTGTTGAAGATCTAGTTATCTCAGTTGAATCCTGGAATTACCCAGCTGATTTTGTCGTATTGCAAACTAAAACAAAGCTGGGGGGACATCCTTTAATTCTGGGGAGGCCATGGCTGGCCACAGCCGATGCCTTTATCAGTTGCAGATCTGGTTCTATCACAATTTCTAATGGTTATGAAACCAAACAACTTACTCTTTACCCTCATGCTACACGCATAATTAATAATGAAAATTCTATGTGGATGGATTATGATGATAATGCTATTCAGCCTATTTTAACTATCGGACAAGCCTTAACTCTTAAAGACAAAATAGAGGATGAAATAATTAATAATTTTATTTGTGAACCTTCCTCTGTAATTGCTGAAACACACAATCAATTGATTGCAATTTTTGAAACAGATACCCAGGAAAAGATTGAATCTGAAGACTTATCTCAGACATTAACCACCATCTCATCTAAAAGCATAACAGTCGAAATCGAACCTGGCAAGACATTAAACATAAATCCTGATCTAACAGTTGCTGAAACACAGCAGTTAATGAAGTTATTACATGAAAATAAGGAAGCATTTGCATGGGATTACACGGATATGAAAGGAATCTCTTCTGAACTATGTACTCACCGAATTTATATTAAAGAAGGATGCCGACCAGTCTGTCAACCCCAAAGACGAATGAACCCTAATTTATGGGAAATTGTTAAAGAAGAAATTCAGAAATTGCTTAATGCAGGATTTATATACCCCATATCTGACAGTGAATGGGTTTCCCCATTGGTAATTGTCCCTAAGAAAAACGGGAAATGGAGAGTATGTGTTGATTACAGAGCCTTAAACAAAGCTACTCAAAAAGATCACTTTCCTTTACCTTTCATTGATCAGGTGTTGGATAGTCTGTCAGGGAAGAAATTATTTTCTTTTCTAGATGGATTCAGTGGGTATAACCAAATTAGAATTGCACCCCAAGACCAGGACAAGACCACTTTCACTAGTCCTTGGGGAACTTTTGCTTATAGAGTTCTTCCATTTGGGCTATGTAATGCACCAGCAACTTTTCAAAGAGCTGTTATAGGAATCTTTTCTGATATGCTGAATGATTCTATGGAAATATTTATGGATGATTTTATTCCTTATGGTGTGACTTTTGAAGATGCATTACAAAACCTTGAGAAAGTACTTAAACGGTGTATACAAGCTCACCTCTCCCTAAGTACCGAAAAATGCCATATGATGATGAGTGAAGGAATAGTGCTTGGACATTTTATTTCATCTCAAGGTATTCAGGTAGATCCATCTAAAATATTGGTCATTCAGAATCTTTCTGTTCCTAAAACACAAACCGATGTGAGAAGTTTTCTAGGACATGCTGGATACTACAGAAGATTTATTAAAGATTTTTCTAAGATAGCTTCTCCATTATTTGTGTTGCTTATGAAAAATGCTGAATTTAAGTGGACTAATTCTTGTCAGAAAGCCTTTGTAGAACTCAAGCATCAGTTATCTACTGCTCCTATTTTGAGGGGACCTAATTGGGCCCTCCCTTTTCATATATATTCTGATGCTTCAGACACTGCAATTGGAGCTGTCTTGGGACAAGAGGAGAATCATCTTCCTTATGCTATCTACTTTATCAGTAAGAATATGACCCCTGCTGAGCTTAATTATACAGTTACCAAAAAGGAGTTTCTTGCAGTAATTTATGCCATTAATAAATTTCGACATTATATCACTGGTTATTCTACTTTTGTCCACACTGATCACTCGGCTATTAAGTATTTAATGAACAAATCTGTCACAAATGCTCGAGTTACCAGATGGTTATTGTTACTGCAGGAGTTTGATATTACAATTGTAGATCGGCTTGGTAAAGAAAATGTTGTGGCTGATTTCCTTTCACGGTTAAAAACTGATAATAATATTCCAGTAGATGATTCCTTTCCTGATGAGTATTTATTTGCAGTCTCTGCTCACTCTCCGTGGTATGCAGATATTGCCAATTATTTGGTTGCAGGAAAAATACCATCACACCTTTCATACAGAGAAAAGAGAAGAATTGTTCAAAAAAGTGTCAGGTATAGCTGGATAAGTGGGTGTCTTTTCTACATAGCGCTTGATCAAGAAATCCGAAGATGCATTAGGGAGGATGAAGTGTATGACACACTAAAAGATTGTCATGATGGCCCTTGTAGAGGGCATTTTGTTGATAAAAGAACAGCTCACAAAATTTTGAGGATGGGTTACTATTGGCCCTCATTATTTAAGGATGAAAAGAAATATGTGAGGGCTTGTGACAGTTGTCACCGAATGGGTCAACCCAATCATAGAGATCAAATGCCATAAAACCCCCAGGTAGTATCCGAACCATTTGAAAGATGGGCCTTGGATTTCATAGGACCCATTAATCCTCCATCCAATCAAATAACTTATATATTAGTCTCTATAGAATATATGACTAAATGGGTGGAGGCTAAAGCACTTATTAGAGCCAATGAAGAAGTTGTCCTAGCTTTCTTATTTGAAGAGATCTTCACTAGATTTGGAATTCCTAGAGAGCTATTTATAGATGGAGGACCTCCATTCAATTCTCATGGTTTTAAATCTACCCTTCAGAAATATCATATTCCTCATAGACTGACTACACCATACCACCGCCAGGCCAATGGGCAGGTGGAAAGCACAGATAAAGTATTAGAAGCCATTCTAACTAAAATAGTGAAGGATAACTGGAAGGATTGGTCTCAAAGGCTCCCTGAAGCACTATGGGCTTACAGAACTACCTAGAGAAATAATACAGGTTTTTCTCCCTATGAATTGGTTTATGGTAAAAATGTTGTTTTTCCTGTGGAATTTGAAATTAAAACTTTAAGAACTTCTTTATCTATTAACCTTGATTTGACTGATGTACAGACAGCTAGGTTGTAGCAGCTTCTTGAATTGGATGAAAAAAGATTAGATGCCATTCACCAAACAACCATGATTCAACAACAAAGAATGAAATGGCATGATAAAATCATCAAACACAAGCAGTTCTGAAAAGGTAATTGGGCCTTACTGTATGACTCTCAGTTTGAAAACTTTCAGGGTAAGCTACGTACACGATGGCTTGGACCATATGAAGTAGATGATGTTTTTCCTAATGGAACAATAAGACTTTTAACAATTGATGATTCTAAAACACCTCTACTAGTAAATGGTCATAGGCTTCGTTTGTACCAGTGCCCTATTTCTAAAGAATATTTCAAGGCTGCTTGCATGACTGATACACATTATCTTTTTGTAGGGGAGTCTTCTTCTCCTCACAGCATTTAATTTTCTGCACTGTATTTCTAGCATTAGATTAGATTAAAAACTAATAATCCCTATCAAGGGTTGGCATGTTACAATTGAATTTTGCAAATTATGGAAGAACTCATTAAGGAGGATAAATTCATCACAAGAATATTTGAAGCTTCAATCACAGAAGCTTTGTTCCCTTCATTTCAACCCATTTCCTAGCAATATCCCTTTTATTACTTATCCCATTTCTCCATCTTTCCCTTTTTCCATTTTTTTCCCCCACTTCTACCTATTCCTGAAATATCATCTTTCAGCTAGTATCTCCCATTCCTTACTGATGAAATTATCCCTTAGCAAGTAATTCTCCCACTTTTCTTAAACCCAAATCATTACATCCCATTCTCCTTATTTTTTTCCTTTGCTAAAACACCACTTTCAGCAACATGTCATTCATTTTTCGATTACTGAAACACCACTTTCAACAACCTGTCATTCATCTTTTCATTATTAAAAAACCATTTCTTTCCTCTGCTATACAAGTTTTTCAGTTCTCCACTTTTATTCTTCAGATCCCTTGGGTGAATATTATTCAGTATTGAGCAGATCCTGATATGCTCTTGTTTCTACATTCCAGAGAAATTTAAAGATTCTTCCATTAATATCAAGCCATTATGAAGCACTCTATACTTCGAATTATAAAAACAAAGGTAAAAATATAAGGTATGTGGTTTTTATGTAATACAGTTAAATAATATTTTAAAGAGAGGATCTTGCTCATAATGATTACAATCCCCGCACACTTAAACATCATTTCATCATACGTAAGGGGGAAATTTCGAAAACTGAATCATCATTCCACACCATCCAATCCTCCGTCACTCTTCATATCCATTATTTCCGCCGTCATTGAGACTCCATATCCTCTGTTGCAACAATTAGCTTGACCAAAGCCTGTGTTTCTGTTCTTTGCGCCTCTGCATGTGACTCAAGTTAGTAGCTATGGGAGGTTCGGCTATCAGACATGAGCCTGGTTCGATAACTCTTCTTGAATTGTTCCCGGAGGCCTACCAAATTTTTCAGCAGGCAGGATGGACAACATACTTCGAAAGGTTAGGAGAATTTGATCCTCAACAAGTTTTAGAGTTTGCGCAGAATTTTCAGGAAGACTACTCAGTGGTTCAAGGGGTCCGAATTTCGGTCACAGAGGAAGATATAGCACAAGTTTCAGGGTTGCCGGTTACAGGTGCTCGCTGGTTCAGTAGGAAACAAGTCATTTTAAATGCACAACAAGACTTCCTTCTTCCAGAGGAACAGATTGAACATAAAGGTCGCGGTATAAGTCTGCATTCATTACCTCGCCCATGGCCAACAGTAGCTGAATTCATCAAGCACTATTTGACATGCGAGGGGCGTTACCAGGTAGTTTATCAACACGACTTCGTTTTAATGAATCATTTGTGGCATGGTCGATTAGTTAATATTCCTTATTATCTGCTTGGATGTATCAAAAACATGTCATATTACTGTAGACGGGTAAAATTCCCATTATTATCCCTTACCCATCATCGCTTATGTCAATTATTAATTCAGAGGGGTTTTGCTCAGCAAAATCCCCCTCTGAATAATCCACTCCTCATTCCCCAGCAAGCCGAAATTCCGCACCAAGCCGAAATTCCCCAACAAGCCGGAAGCTCCCAAGAAACTCCCGAAAGTTCTTATGAAAGGAAACTGGACGATATCCCTGACCTTCCATTGATTCCATCCTCAGAACCAGTTGACCTACCCCCAAGTTCATCCCACTTAGCGGAGTCACCCCTTCCCACTGTTCATATCTCTAGCGATGACTCTCAAACACCCCCATCTCCCCCTACTCATAAAAGGAAGAGACGAACCCCAACAGTCTCTGTCTCAAAATGACAAACAAGGGCCACATCCCAAGCTGTCACCTCTTCCGAAAGCCCTTCCCCTAGAAAAGAATCTTCTCCTACAAAGAAAAGGAAATTCACTGACTTTTCTGCTTTCCTACCTAGGAGGAAAATGAAAATGATTGTTGAAACTGAAGTCACTCCCATTTTCCCTTACCCTGCGACTATCCTATTAAAACTTCAATCCTCATCACCATTCCAAATTCCCCAACCATTACCCGTCTCGTCCTGCGGCACTGCTCCACAAGAACCAGATGCCCGGGGTAAGATGACATCGTTTACTACTCAAACAGTAACTGCTCCACAAGAACCAGTTACTTACCCAAAAGCTGAAACACAAGAACCAGCTACTGAGGTACAAAAATCATACACCAAGCATGATAATACAAGGAAACCAGCTGTAGCTGTAACACAAGAACCAGCTACAGCTGTGGATCAGCAGACAACTCCAACAGAATCAACCAGCACACAGGGTTCACCCACTATGGCATCTTTATTGGAGGAAAATGAGTTTTTGAAGTCAGAACTAGAGGCCTATAAGAAAGAACTGATAATGGCAAGAGAAGCCTTTGATAGAGAATTAAATCTCTACATGTTGGCACACACAGCATCAGCACAAAAGAAGGATCCATGCAGAGAATACATGTGCCATGAATGTGGAAACATTTACCAACAGGCAGGATACAAAATAGTCAAAATTCCAGTGCTTGAGGCATCCACATTAGTTACAATTAAAGAAGAACGCCCTACTGTCACACAAGAACCAGTAGGGCCCTCAAAAAGTCTAGAAAAAGAAACCAAACCACAGATATCCTGCCCTGTGTTAGTCAGCTCAGCTACTCAGACAATGCCCCAACCCAGTACTTATAATGCCGGGACACAGACTCCACCATGGAAACAATTAGAAATAATGAATAACTGGAAGAAGCAGTATGCTGTGGATCAAGATAAAATACTACAACAGCATAAGTTGGCCTGGCAGAATCAGATGTATGCAAACTGGGATAATTGGGAGCAGACACTACAACAGCTCAAGGATTCTAAGAAAGAAATCAAGGAATTAAAAGAGAAACTGGTTTTGATGTTTTCATTAGTGAAAAAATTGTTAGCCACACGGAAACCCTCCTTGAATTATTCTCTCTTCCTTTCTGAACGTCTTGTTTATTTTCATTTGAAGGCCGTTAAGGATGGGAGACCTCATGAATTGCTCACAGCGGAACAATTTGTTAAAACATTTGCTGAGGCCCCTGCTAGTGACCAACATTTGTTATGTGAACTTTATCTTCATAATGAGGCTATGCCTGAAAATAGACAGGTTAACCTTACTCCCATTGTTGGTGATGTACAAATTAGGGCATTTGTTTCATTTCTTGCCAATCAAATCACATGGAAAACTGCTTTTATTGCAAGTAGGCATAATGAGGAGAATCGCCTCCTTTGGATTAGACCGGAACCTTCAAATCCGGCCATTTTTGTAGCAGAATATCACCGATTTTTGCAGAAGCCAGGAATGCGCCGCTACATACAACAACTGCAAGCCTCAACACTTCTAAAGTGTCATCAGTTAATCAGAGTTAAGGAAACTGCTGCCTTGAAGGCCAACACCATGTTCTGGCAACAATCATGTAAGGAAAGACAAGAGTATCACCCTTTTAGCCCTGATAATCTTCAAGCTGCACTATCCAGGGTACCAAACTACATCAGATGCATTCGGCATTGTGGAGAGAACTGGATTGGTTATCATTTTCACTTCCCGATCTTATGGATGCCGACAGAACAATACCAGTCTCACTACCAATTGGCTAACAGGGACGAGGCAGTAGCATGGCAGAAATTGCAGAACAACCAGGGATTTCGAGCTTCGACAGAAGCCACCTTCCCTGCCATCGCTTGGAGAATTGAAATGAGCGTAGTCGGCATTTCGACTGGGATTTCGTATCAAGAGTTGCCCGAGGACACATGCAAACCCTTTCTACCGGGGGATGTTAGGACCTCACAATGTACCATTTTTACCATACATATTGACACACCACCTTACCCTTTATAACTATATTTAAAAAGGGTCCTATTATCATTTTCATTCATTTTATTCAAAGGTATATGAAATCCTCCTCTTTACTATATATTTAATCTGTTTACATATAATTCCACATTACTCTTATATTTCATCATTAATCGAATGTATATTGTTTCTAACACAGGTCTAAAAGATCACAGATAATTGATGATAAGGTACGTGCTGTGCTGAAACAATCGGCCGGTGCTGAAACAGTCGACTCCGTTGCTGAAACAGTCAGCGGGCACGCAAATTCTGTCACCACTCGTGATTTGCGATTCTGGAAGAGTATTTTGGGAACAATGGAAACAAGATGAAGACAAGCAAGGAAGTGGTTATGCGGATTATTCTGAAGCCAGTACTTTTCTGTATCTGTTGTAACAATATTTTTCTATGGAAGAATAGAAGGGCCCTGTTTTAAGAAAGAAGAACAGATTTGGATAAACATAGATTTGCTCTGATGTAACTGTAATAGATGTCTCCTCTTTAAAAAGAGGAGACATCATCATTAGAAGGGGAGTTAGAGACTACAGGAGAAACGTTGTTTTGAGCAGAAAGGAGCTAGACTCCATTGTAATGTATCATTCCTTTTTGACAGATGAATAAAGGTTCCTTTTGAGCGCTTCAATTTAACTCTTTCCCTGGGGAATCTTGTGAGAAGGAAAGGGCCCGCCTTCATCACAAGATTCGCCCGACTGTTCTTGTAGTTTGTTGAGTTTCTTTATGATATTCGTACCTTAATTTAATTCTGTTTGCTGAAACATCAGATGCATAGTTCTGTAATTCATTAAGAATTATGTTTCCTTTAAACGCTGCATGAGTTTGGTACATTCATTCTTAGAGAAGCCAAGAGATATTTTTTTGTTATCTGTTTGAATGTATGATTGATGTTGGGAAGCAGGTGCTGAAGATTCCTATGCAAAGGAATAGGGTCATGTTCCCATTGATTGACTTACTTTTTCCTGCAGTGTGATTAGAAACAGGAGACAGGTGCTGAAGGTTCCTGTTCATGGGAATAGGGTCCTGTTCTCTTGAATTTATCTTTTCTACAGTGTGATTAGTGTCAGGAAGCAGGTGCTGAAGTTCCTATTTGAAGGAATAGGGTCCTGTTCCCTGTTATGGTTGATTGGTTTCCTTTCCTGCAGAGTGATTTCCTTTCATTAGGATTCTTAAAAGACTGCAATAGAGGAATTGCTTCTACTATAACATAAGTAGACTTCAGCTTTGTTAAAACAGGGTGTGAATAAATTAACCAGGCTTTTGTTTGAGGATTCTGCAAGTCCATTACCTTGAGGGTAATAGGTAGTGGAATGGCCAAGGTTGATGTGGTATTTATTACAAAATTCAATCATTTTCTTGGATTTGAAGGCAACTGCATTATCAGTAATGAGATTTTGTGGGCATCCAAATCTAGAAAGGATATTGTTTTCAAGGAATGAGATAATGACAGAATCAGTGGCTTGTCTAGAAGGAATGGCTTTTATCCACTTGGTAAAGTAATCAATGGTTGTCAAAATCCATTTATGCTGGACTGAGGAGGGTGGGTGAATTTCACCAATGAAGTCTAGACCCCATTGTTTAAATGGAATTTCTATGGAGATGGGTTTGAGGGGTAAAGGTAATATTTTTTTCTTCCTTTCAGATATCTGGCATTTGTGACAGGAGGTCACATACTTTCTAACACCTGCAAAAAGAGTAGGCCAATAAAAACCTGCCCTCAAGATTTTATCAGCAGTTGAGTTCTAGTAAATTTGTCCTCCACAGTCACCTACATGAAATTCTTGCATAACTTTATCAGCTTCATCTTTCAATAAACTGTTTAATAGAATACCACCATGAACTTTCCAAAATAAATCATTATCTATGATACAATATTTCATTGCTTTTAATTTTAAGAATCTACCTTTAGTTTTAGACAAACCAGGAGGAGCTTGTAGGTTAAGTAAAACAAATATGATATCTGCATACCAAGGTGAAGCTAAAAAAGCTTCACTGATTTGTGGAGTCACCATCTCTTCCTGATCACCTATTGCTGCAATGAAATTTATATCTAAGGCTCGATAGTTCGATTCAGCCATGAGTTTGGCTAAACCTTGGCCTTTAATCAATTTTGTAGGCTTTATTTCAATATCATATTCCAATATAGTGGCAATCCATTTTCATCTCTTTCCATCAGGCCCATTTTGAGTCAGAATGTCCTTTAATACTGAATTCAGAACATATGCAATTATGTGTGAGTATAAAATATACACTTTGAAAGGTTTAATAGCCTTCACTAAAGCAAGTGTTTGTTTTCCATAATGTTGTACTTTAGTGTTGCATCTCTTAAGGATTTGTTGAAAAAAGCAATGGGTTGTTCATAACCCTGATCAAATTTTTGCAACAAGACTGCTGCAATGGTATGTTCTGAAGCAAAAGAAAAAATTATAAAATCTTTTTTGAAATCAGGACTTATTAGGACTAGTGATTTTGTAAGGGCTTTTTTGATTGCTTCAAAATACTGTTTAGCCTCTACTGTCCATTTAAGTGTTGAATCTTTCTTTAACATGTTATTCAATTCTCTAATTAATTCTGCTAAATTAGAAATGAATCTTCTAAGAAAATTAATTTTACCTAAGAATGCCTGTAATTATTTGATGTTTCTAGGATAACTGATGTTTAAAATGGCTTCTATCCTAGCTGGATCTATCCTAATTCCCTCTTTTGAGATTATGTGCCCTAGGATTTTACCTTCTTCTAATCCAAAGAGTTTCTTTTTAGGATTAAAAGAAATACCAAATTTTCCGCATTTAATAAAAAATCTTCTCAAATGATCTAGATGTTCATTATCTATTTTGGAAAATACTGTTATATCATCTAGATAAATGACTAGAAATTCATGAATTTCTTTGGAAAAATCTATGTCCATAGCTCTCTGGAATGTAGCTCTAGCATTCATTAGTCCAAAGGGAATTTACAAGTACATGAAAGTACCCCAGGGAGTGGCAAATGTTGTCTTTGCTTGATCTTCAGGTTGAACTAAGATTTGATTGTATCCAGAGAATCCATTAAAGCAATGAAATTCTGGATGATCCTACCACCCTCTATAAATTATGGTCCATTTTGGGGAGAAGATAGTTATCTTTTAGTGACACTCTGTGTAAGTTTCGGAAATCAACACAAAGTCTGATTTCCCCTATTTTCTTCCTAGTGGGAACTAAGTTTGAGACCCAATCAGAATATCTAATAAGTGTTATGATCTGTGCCTCATACATCCTTTTTACTTCTTTCTCAATCAATGGAATAAGAATTGGATTAATCCTCCTAAGATTTTGTTTGAAGGGTCTCTGATTTTCTTTGATGGGTATTTTATGTTAAATAATGCTGGTGTCATAAGACTTGAGGTCTTCACAACTTCGGGAAAACACATCTTGAAATTCTTTAAACAAACTTATGTATTTCAGCTTTTCTTCTGGAGGTAATGCTTTGGATAATTTGATAAGCTTGGGTTTTTGTTTTGTTCCTATGTTACATTCTTCTATGTCTTAGGGGTTCCATTTTTGGTTTTCTAGCTACATCATTGGAATCAAAAAGATATTCTATTGGGGCTAATCCCTTAGGAAAAAAGCTATCTTTAAGGTTTAAAATCTCTGATTCATCATTAGTTATTTCCTCTATTTCTATTGCTTCTATTTTATCTATCTCTACCTTAGTAAATCTAGTGGGTTCAATTTTATCTACATCATTTACATCTAACTCACTATTTATAGTGTAATCTACTGTACAATCGATATCTATATTACAATTTTGAAATTCTCCCTTAGCATTCATAAAATTATAGATTTGAGAATCTTGTGAAAAAATCTGCTAATATTTCAAATTGTCTGTTATAGTTGGCCTGTGTCTTACCTCTGCAATGTACTAATGATTTGGCTGAAAAGGCAATTTGCATGTACTGGCAAAAGTAGCCAAATTGTGTGCCTGCATGTTCTGTTTCCTTGGAATAACAAAAAAGTCGGTTTCAAGCAAATATTTAATCAGATCTAGAATGGTTTCTCTGTATTGGTTAAGTCTAGGATTGTTCACAAGATACTCTGATTTGTTTTATGATCAATTCTGAGTCTCCCAACATAGAAACTCTCTTGGCTCCAAGTTTTCTTACAATTTGCAGTCCTAAGATTAAAGCTTCATACTTTGGCATGTTATTTGTGGATTTGAAGTTTAACCTAAATGCATGACCCTCTGAATGATCATTCTCTAAGTTATAAATCCACACTCCTGCTCCTGCTCCTAATCTGTTCACTGAGCCAGCGAAATCTAAGTGCCACATAGATTCATGAAATATATTTTCACTGTCAATTTATTTATGTTTATGTTGTAATGTTATGTTCATATCTGTGGCAGTGTATGAATTACATAAGATGAAAGAATCCATATCAGAATGTACAGAATAAATTGGATAATTCTGTGGTTTTTCTGCACTAATGACCATGTATTTCATTAAAGTTTCTCTGTAAATATTTTTGGGCTAACCAAATACATAAATTGTGGCATAGGACATGTCTAACTGTAATTTTTCTCCCCATGGCGAGATAATAACATTCCATACTTTGGAGGGATATCAACAACTACAATATCCATGACAATATTCTTAGCTGGGTATTGGACTAAAGTGACACACAAGTCTTTTATCAAGTCAAGACATTTAACTTTACTAGAATCAAAAGAGAAAAGATCTTTGTATGGTTTGGTGATATCTAGATTCAATGTTTCCATGATAGCTTTTGGCAATAACTTGTGGGATGCTCCTGAATCTAACATAGCATTGTGTAAAATATTATCATGAATACTCAATCTAATATAAAATGGAGGAACACCACCTTCGTGATGTTTTCCATTTACTTAAGGAACAAATAGTCATTCTGGTTGGTCATCATTCAGATTAACAAAATCTTCTCCTTCACTTATGTTCAGTGTTTTAGTGATTTGGGCTTTGTATAAATCATTTTTCATCAGCTCTGTTAAAGGAACTGGTATTTTCAATTTGGCTATTTCAGTTTGGATGTGAAATGACACTTGTGTTTTGCCTAAATGAATTATTTCCTCTTTACCAATTGTAGTTTGAGTGTTCTTATCTTTTTTATCAACAATTGGTATTTCGGTCTGTGTTTCCACTGTTTTATTTTCAATTTTCTTCTCTGGAACAGTTTGAGTGGCAGCTGTAGTTTTGGCAGCAGCTAAAGTTTCAGTATCAGTTGAAGTTTTAATTGCAGCTGAAGTTTTAGCATAAGTTGTTGATTAAGTATCAACAAGTGTGATGTCTACAATTTTTGGACTGGGTGTAATTTTTTGAGTGGAAGTTTTCTGATTTTCCCTAGGGAGGATTTGTAACACCTTGCACACAGGAGCTTCTATTGTTTTCTTGGTCTGTGTTTGAACTATTTTCTTAGTAGGAGCTTCTGCGTTATTTTTACTTCTAAGGTTATATTTCTTGTGAACTTCATTAATAGCAAATTCATAACCTTGTTTATAATCAGAGGACTCCCCATATTCTAACTGTAATTGTTGTAGCATGTATAAATCCTGTTCTTCTTGGGTAAGAAAAATAGTATTATCATCATTTATTCCCATTAAGGTAATCTGAGTGTCCTGGTCTTCTTCATTTTGGTGGGAACTCTCTGCATAGTTTTCTTGGGAAGGTGGTCTAATCAATTGATCAGGTGACATTTCTCTTGATTTACCAGTATTGGTATTCTTCCTAAAGTTGGGATTTCTGATTTGAGGACCTTGTTGTTGATTATCCCACTAAGGTTTTCTTTCCATATTTTCTAATCTATCCATTATTCTTTCCATACTCTTTGCTAAACTATCTATCTTACTATCTGATGTGGATGGTTCATCCTTAATGGTAACTCTTCTTTCATTTCTCATCCTAGCTCTTTTAACTAACAAGTTAGCTTCTACACTAACTGCATTGCTTTGCATTTGTTCTAATGTTTCAGGGTTTCTTTCTCTCAATTGGTATGACATATTAGTATCAAAACCATCTGGAAATTTGATTAAATCTAGATCTAGTGGAGGTTTGATGTTTGCTGGAATAGCATTATAAGTACTATTAAACCTAGTACAATAGCCCTGAACAGGTTCATTAGGAGCTCTTCTAATGTTTTCATATTTAGACAATATTTGTAAAGGGTTTTTCTTTAATTGATGAAAAGCAGCTAAATCAACTATATGATTGGCAGGTAAAGTTTTAAACCATTTCTTTACATCTCCTGCTAATGTTTGGGCAAACAATCTCATTTGAACATCAACTTCATCAATTTCATGTAATTCAAAGTAATCAGTCATTTTGTTTACATGTTGTTGCGCAGTATATTGGCCTGTACCATCAAATTGAAAGATTTTACTTTGGTAATCCTGGGGCATGGCATGTAATTGAGCTGGTAAGACCAAAGGAGCATATATGGCTGCCATGGCTAAGACTCTAGCTTGACTAGGAGGTAAATTTGTGGTGCTTCGTGATGAGGTTTAAGTACTTGCAGATGAGCTTGGGACACTAGAAGATGTACTTGGAAATAAGGTTGAAGTACTAGAAAATGTAGCAGAAGTGCTAGAAGATGAAATTGAAGTGTTTGGAGATGGAAATAAAACTCTAGGCTGAAGAGGAAGCTTGGGGATGAATGATTCAGTGGAATGGAGTGTAGTGTAAATAATAGATGACGTGGTACTAAATAAAGATGAATTTGCATACTTTGAAGGAATGGTAGAAGGCTTAGGGGTAATAGCAGATAAAGCAGCTAATTCAACAGAATGTTGAAAATAGGCTTCATCAATATCCTTAATCAAAGTTGTAGTCAAAGCATCAAGTTTATCAAAAGGTTCTAGAGCTTGTTGATCTGAATCAAGTGAAATAGTCTCCTTCTTTGTTTCAATAAATTGAATGAAATTAGGATCTATTACACTATCATAGATTGAATTTTCAGATTTATTTCTAAACAAAGAGTGTTCAAATGATAAATCGAATTCAATATCTTGTAAGCTTCATAATTCTTTAAGGAGTGAACTAGTTTGATTAATTGACTAATACTTCCTAGACTTTCTACTTTTTTGGTTTTTCTTAAAATTTTGTCAGGATCATCAACAATTATAGCAGGTTGTGGATCAGGTTGAGCCCTGGTATAATATGTTCTTCTAGAAGCCATAATTTTAATTTTCAATGAAAAATTCTTAACAACCCTACAACATTCTTAAGGTGAAAAAATGATAAAAAGTATTTGCTTTAAGGTTTATTTTAAACTGAGGACTGAATCCCGAGTATGGTCGCCATTATGTTAACACTCCAATAATTCCTATGGTTGTTATGTTTTTGTTTAAAGAAATATTAGAGGTAAATATCAACCTACTTTTGAGATCAGGATCTAGCCTTCCTAATGCTCAGAGAGGGTTCTCTCTTTATGATTTAACTTTGTTGTTTTTGATTGATTTTAGGCTAGTTATGTAAGATTGATTGGTTTTGATTTTGGTTGCTTTGGTGGAATTACTAATTTGGATGGATAGGTGTAGGTCTATTTTCCATTGGGCTATGGAGTCAATGTATCAAGCAAACATGACATAATCAAGTTTTAAAGGAAGTGTTCACAGGGCAAGGTAGCTGAGCAAATTCATATCTTTTAGGATGGATGGTGAAGTGGTTTTCGATCGGGATCAAGGAGCAGTTAAGGATTCCTTAAAACGGATAGTGAAGGAAGGTGAAGAGGTCAATCGGGATGGGAGAGAAATTAAGGATTGTTAGATCCGGATATCAGAACAAAACATTAAAATGAATAATAGTTCAGAACAGAGTATACTTAAAGAAATTCTGCAATAATATTCCCGTTATAACATTTAAATTGGAAAACATACAAGTTTATGGAATACTTAAGGAAAAACATGAACAATTGAAAGATACTTCACTGAAGTGGCTCAACACATGAATCCTGTAATGCAATGCCTTTATTACTTGTCCTATCTGCTGACTTGAAAATGGTGCAATAAACCATCAGGTATTTAGATCAATTACAACTATAGAAATGTTCATAAATCCACACTCAATACTTTGAATTATGAATTATTTATACAAAAACTAAAACAAAATATCCTAAAACTGATTTAGGAATTATTCAAGGAATACAAAATATCTTCATGCAAGAAGATAGAGACACCTATGTAACTAATGCAATTTGTCCCTCTTTTATTGATTTGTTGTTTGTCTCTTTGATCTTTTGCTGCCTTTTCTCTCACCCTGGCTGCCGTTTCTTTCACTGTCTTTATCTTTAAACTCTGTTTTTGTTGTTTTCACTTTAAACTGCCTACTCTCTTTACTGTTTTACCTGTTTCTATTTTACCATGACTGCTCTGTTTTCACCTTTAACTTTGACTGCTATGTTACCTTCTTTACTTTTACTTTTCACAGTAAATCATATAACTTTTCCCAAGCCTCTTCATCTGGTAATTTAATATTTACCATTCTCCTATAGATATCATAAGCTTCTGTGTATTTTGCAAAAGTAGGTTTCTCTATAAAGAGATGATTTACCTCATGCTGGAGGTAAAAGAGATTTTCAAATGTCTGATAGAGTACTTTGCTTGTAGGAATTCCTTTCACGGAGGAGTTGTTGGACTGTTCTTTGGCCACTTCCCTAATTTTCTTGTCATAATATTCATGCATCATTAATCTGTCATTGATCACCAAAGGATTAGGCAGACCTTTCTGCCTCAAAATATCAAATTTGACCATGAATTTGGTTATTGCTAACTCCATAGTCTAACACTTGTCTTCAAGTTGTGTCATCAGGTTCCTTTTGGAATTTACCTTTCTTACTTCTAGGATTGTTTATGTTCTGTCACTTATGCCAATTTCTTCTAATTCCTGTTTGTTCTTGGAATTAAGAAACTTTATTATTTCAGTGGCCTCTTCTGGTTTCTTTCCAAGTTCCTCTTTGACTTTATGAATGGCTTCAATTTCTTCCTTGATCAAATCCTTCTGCTCAAATATGACTTGGATGGAAGGCCAACTATCATTAACAGAGTTAATGAAATTGGCCCACAGTTGTTGCTTTGCTTGGGAAAGTGGTTCTTTTAGTGTCAATTCTTTCTCCAACTTCTGTACTTCGTCAATCAATCTATTTGACTTCTATGTTTCATTCTTATGCATTATTTGTATCAACTTCTTCTTATCCTCTAGAATTTTTATTTGTTCTTTAAATCTATTTATTTCAGTAGTCTGTATTGACATGTCCTGCATGGATTTGATCAATTTACCTGCTTCATCACTGGGATGAGCTGTTGCTGTTGAATCTGTTGCTGATGTAGTGGCTGATGTAGTTGGAACTGTAGTAGCTACTGGAACTGTTGTTGCCAATGGGGTTGATGAAGTAGATGGAACTGTTGTAGTAACTGTAGGAATGGCAATGACATGGATTTATTCCATGCTGGCCTTTTTCTCCTGCACCAATTTATCCATCTCATTCTCCATTTATTTCAGTTGAGTTGTCAACTAAATGATGAGATTCATCATTTCATCTTTTTGATGTTCACTCTCTAAAAATTCTTTAGTCCGTGGATGCTCTCTTGGAGGTATTTTCAGCTGCTTCTTCAATGCAACAATGTTTTCATTCTTCTTTTTAATTAGTTCCTCAGCTGCTTTGATGTTTTTGGGATCATATCCTACCTCTATGACCAATTATTCAAGTGATTTGATTCTATTGTCTTTGGATTTTGAGGAAGCCTTCTCTAGTTTTAACTGAGCTTTGATATTCTCTAGAGAATTTTGTAATTTCTGGACACTCATAGCTTTGTTGTTCACAGCGTAGTAAATAATTTCACCAGCTTCAATATGGAACTCAATTTGATCTATTAGATTTAGATCTTTGGCTTGAACTTCAAATGTTTTTTTCTTATAATCTACTGATGACTTTGGAGCCTTCACTGTTGGCTACAAAAAGGTCATTTTCATCTTCCTGGTTTTATAATCAAAGGCTGAAAGAAACCTATTTTGGTCACTAGGTGTATGTTTCCAATATTGGTCATAAGTCACTGCTTTCAATGCCTCATTCCAGAGTTTGATTTCTTTATACTTCTCCATTATATCTTGTTTTTTTTCCACTGGTTTTCTTGATGAAGATACCTCTACACTGTGTTGTTTCTAAATAATCTGAGTATTAGAGGTTGATGGCTGATGAGTTTCCTCTGAAATTGCTGGAGGTGTATTATCTTTAACCACTGTCTCTGTATCAATGATTTCAATTGTCTCAATTGTCTCTTCTTGTTCCATTACTAGATTCAGCTTGGGCTTCTTCCTGTACATTAGTTTGAATTTAGTCTTAGTAGTGGTTTGAACTGAATATGAACCTTCTTCTCTTTCTCTCTTGGAGTTCCTATCTTGTGGGGTTGGAGTTTGTAGGACAGAGATAGTCTCAACTGTTTTCTCCATCTCTTTCAAATTATTCTCCAACCACTCTGACTGGTTGGAGTACTTTTCAATCTCTGGTTTAGACTCATGGACAAAAGGAGTTAATTTTAATTTTACTCTTAACTTGCTAATAACTCCCAAAGGATCATACTTTCATTTAAAACTATCATTGAACTTGAATTCTCGTAGACACTTTTATGCTTGTTGACCAACATTTCTATTATTGTAAATGAAAGGACTAAGCTGGTTCTTGATTTTAAACTGAGTTTTCTTCTTTGCTGACAGAAAATTAACCTCATCTGAGTTTAGGATCTGCCTGATATATTCTAGTGAAAATAAACTCATTGGGAGGTATTTGGGAAGCTTGTATGGAGTGAGTTGACATCCATACACCCTAATTTCAATGTGGTTCTGGTATAAATACCAGTCTCCTGTTCTACTGTGTTTAAAAAACTGCAATACTTTCTTTATTTCTTCATTGATCCTAGGTTCACTGCTACTGCTTAGCATATTGACAATTGGATGATAAATGAATCAATGAAGTCCTTGTAGGTGAACTCTGTGGAATCTTTCCTGATTAAGGAAGTCCAGAAGACTACAGATTGGGGGTTATCCTCTGTGTCCAGTTTTTGAAGGCTAACTGCAAACCTTTCAGATTGGAAGTACAGGAACATATGAAACAAAATAGATGAATGCTTAAACACTCATCCTTCCGGTAATTTAACTAGTTTCTCATGGATGGCATCTGATAGGTATTGAGAAAAGTTAAATGTGGAAGCTGGAGGCTATCCAGGGCAGAAAATAGACATAAAACCTAAGACAAAAGCATCTACATACTCATCTGTGAAGTATCCTATAATGTAAGATAGCATTGTGACAATATGTCTGGTTCTTTCTGAGAAAATTGAAGCTGAATAAGGAGGGTTACTCTTTGGGGTTTCCACTAATGGAGGAAGAAAGGTTTGGAAGATTTGAAACCTCTTGGGAAAGTCCATCTTTATAATTCAGTGAGTATTTCAATAGACAATGGGGCTTCATTAGGCTTGGGTTTGATCTATAACATATGGTTTATTGATTCTGTAGTGATGGTGAACAAAATCTCTTTGCTAGGGGTTACTAGGGCTCTTTCATTGGGCAGATAATTGATTTGACATAGTTTGATTATATCTGGGAACTGGAAGGTCTGTAGGAAGATGTACTTGGGAAAATTTGATTCCAAAAGGTAGATATCATCAGCTTGGTCTATGGATTTATCATGACTCCAATAGTGGATGTCTAAGAGGTTGAAATTAGTGACCGTGTCACTGATTTTGAAATCTTTGTCTGCAAGGGGGTATGTTCAATATTAGCAATAAGAGGTTGCAGGGGATTAACAGTCACAATGCCTTGGGAAGCCATTTAATTTGTTCAATTAATTCATTTATTACTTTCTGTCTTAATAAATGGCTTTTGACGCTTACCTAGAAATGGTAATTTTTGTTTGCAGAAAGGGTCCTGGTTGCAGCAAAGGCTTTCTTGGTCTTATAAAGCTTCAAATCTGAGTCTGCAACGATTTTGGTAGCAAAAAGGCTTTAATTATGGTCTGAAATAGCTTTGAAAATAGGTCGGCACCGGTCTTCTTGGCTTCTTCTCCATAGATAAATAGTTTTTGGCAAATACAAAACAAATAATAGAAAAAATTGTTCTGGGCAGGCTTTATGCCTTTTAATTGAAAGTGGTTAAACATTGGCGTGGAGGCTTAAATTTAAAGTAGGGTGGTATCATTGCAATGGGCGAAAACAGGATGAGTTGTTTATTGCACGGTAACAAGCGGTAAAATGGTTTTCGGTTGGGGAGTGCGATACAACATGGGGTTGCCACGTAGCAGGGAAGCAGGGGTGAGAAACCACTCATTTCGCAACCCTCCAATGGTGTTAAACATTGGCTATTTGAGAATGCGAAATGGCTTGGGAATGGTCGGATCGAGATTGCGCCAATCGGACGGTTGACGAGTGTCAAGGGATGAGTCGGGGTTTTAATAGGCGGGGCCTTGGGATAAGTAATGCGATGGGTATTATAATAGAAGTGGGACCCGGGATTTATATAAACCATAGTTTTAAATTAATATGAAAGTGGGGTTAGCATGGTATATATACGGGGTTTGGAAATGTAAAATAAAGCGGGGAATTTACATATAACTATATGCTAAAGTTAAATAATATATGGGATCGGGGATTTTAAAATAGGGGTTTAATGAAATAAACTATAGTTTATGAAATAAAATGGGGTTGGGAAAATATATATGCGGGAGTTGATATAATAAAGGGGATAACTTAAAATGTTATTTTGGGGGGGGGGGGGGATTTACAGTGGGTCTCGATATTTTAAACATTTAAAACTTAGGATAAGTGGATTTTGGAGTGTTTTTAAATGGAAAAGGGAATTAGTAAAGGGAATTTACTTTTCAAAGGAAAATGTGTATTTAAACTAGGGAAAGGGGTTTTAAGGAGGGAAAATGGGTGAAATAAGGGGAAAAGGTTAATATGAAGGGAAAGGGATATTTTTACAAGGGAAAATGCCTTCTAGGAATGGAAAATAGGGTTTTAAGCAAGGGGAAGGGGATTTTGGGGGATATTAGCGATATGAAATGACTAATCGATGCTTTCCATGCCTTGTGAAAGTGCTTCTGCCTACTCATCATTTACCCTGAAATTTTTTCTTCATTTATTGGGTGCATTTGAGCCTGTTGACCCTTTTATTTTTCTTTGATAAGCAAACTAATCTACTTCTAACCTTTAACTTCCAATGGCTCAGATTAAACTAATGAGCTCATTTTTATTCTCTACCTAACTACTGATCTGCCAAGATTAAATTGTTTGGCTAGATATTTATTCACTAACTATCAACATGAAATTTAAAGCATGAATGAATCAAGATTAAACTGTTTGACCCTCATAAATTATGGCATTTTGGACAAGCTGCACACAATTTTTATTTGGAACAGTAACTAAAAGTAGTGGCATTTGAATGTGAAAAACTTTCAGGATCTTTTTTTATCTCTTTTTGGTGGGGTTCATACTTTATCTTTTTTTGTTATTCCTTTGATTTTTCTTTTAGGAATTACCCTCTTTAAAATTTTTAATATGGGAAAACATTTGCACAAAGAAAAGTATGTACAATATTACAAGAGTAATCATAGTCAATTCAAAATTATGATCACTATTATTATAGGACCCTAACAGAAGGCTCAAGTAGAATGCTAGTAGAACGAAAGCAGAGATGTGAGTTAAATGGAACAATCATTTCTTAAACACTTCTTATTACTCATCTTCTTCTTTTTTGACGATGTTATTATATTTTGTAATGGTTCCATTAGAGATGTTGATAAAATCCTTGAAATTTTACCTATTTTTGGGAAAGCCACTAGAATGCTTATAAATGACAGGAAATCCATTATCTCCTTTCACAACTTGGATGAGAGAGAGATATAATACCTGAGAGATAATTTTCCATATGAGCTAATAAATGTAGGGGATGAGTTGAAATACTTGGGATTCCATCTCAAACCAAACAACTATAACAAGGAGGATTAGAACTGGATTTTAGAAAAGCTAGAGAAAATAATAAAGAGTTGGAGTCACATGTGGCTTTCCAAGGTAAGAAGGTTAGTTTTGGTAAATTCAATACTTGAGGTAATTTTAGTCTACTAGATGTCAATAGCTTGGATCCCCAAGTGTATTCTAGAAAAGACAAGGAGACTATGCTTCAAGTTCTTATGGGTTGGTCATCAAGAACATTTTTTCTCGTTTGGGTTAAATGAGAATGGATAACCGCACCAAAAATTATTGGAGACTGGGATTAGAAAATAATTTTCTAATATCCAAATCCTTAGCTACAAAATGTGGATGGAGGGTTCTTACCACACAAAGTGTCTAGACTAGGGTTGTCACTCAAAAGTATATCACTCCCAACATGCTCAAAGATTGGATAAGAAGAGAGGAAAAGCCTTGGTCAAATATTTATGTCATTTGGAGGGTCATTCTAAATTCCTTTGAACTTATAGGTTTAGGCCTTGCATGGTGCATATTCAACCATAGTAGGGTGATAATAGAAGTGGATCCTTGGCCTCAAAGTGGGGAGAAATATTCCTCCACAAATACTCGTTGATTACCTTAGAGGCAAAGGAATTTCTAAACTCTCTCATCTAGAAAGTCTAGCCAATTCTATTGTCTGGAGCCAAGGATGTAATTGATATGGGTATAGAGGTTGAATACAAGGAAGTCTAGCTTGGATATCTGGAATCACTTCAAGAGGGTGATATTTAATAATAGGCAGAGAAGATGAACTGGTATGAATATTCTCCCCATTTGGCTCTTATTCTCCTAAGCTTGGGTATGTTCGATCGAATATGGGTAGAGCAATGTATAAACCAAAATGGTGGTGGAGGATAGTGTGGTGAGGTAAATGTCCAACAAAGCACACATTTTTATGTGGTGTGCTCTAGGATCTAAAGCCCCTACATAGTATATTATGCAACGAAGATATAAGATAGGTTATGGGTGGTGTGCACTGTGAAAAATGAATGAAGAAATACTTACTCACCTCTTCATAAGCTATCCTTTTATTCTACAGGTTTGGAATTGTTAGAGGAGTATTGGAGAAGATGTAGCTCTTGTCCAACAACAAGAAACTTCATATCCTTACCTTTCACCATATGTTGAGGGATATGGATGATATGGAATAAGGAAATATTTCAGGACTTATCCTTTTTTCCTTTGCATGTGTTCAGGGAAGGTATAACTATTATGGCATATTTTCTCAAGACGAGCCGGTCCCCCTCATCGATGCATTTTTTTCTTCGGAAAATCTTGATAAAACAGTCATGGGCATATTTCGACGAGGTGTCATAAGAGGAAAACCAATAAAGTGGGGTTAGTTTTATTCTTCATCTTTCTGAGAATCACTTCTTTACAATTAAAATGGGTTTGAGTAGAGGAACAAACAATCAAGCAAAGCTTTTGGCATACAAATTTTTGTTGGTTTTTGCAAAAGAGAAAGTTTGTGATAAGATTCAAGTTTATGTTGAGTCTTTATTAGTGATAAATTGGATGAATGAAGCACAACAGCGTAGAGATATTTTACTTGTTCCAATTTTGGATGAGGTTATGTGATACTATTTTATGTGCACATATTTATAGGGAGAGGAACTCTGAGGCAGATCACTTATCCAAAGAAGTCTTGGCTCTCGAGCTGGACCTATGGAAAATTACTAAACAATGAGAAAAATATTCATATGAGTTCTATCAGAGACCATTTATAGATGAAATCAAACCAGTTACTCCAGTGAGACGATAAACTATATATTTCTTCCTTAATATTTATTTATAGTTTTTCATACGGTAGTGGTACACTACTTTTTTTTAAAAACAGTTTTAGAGGTGAAGCATATCTTCACAATTTTGAGTAGGAGGAGTGATTTTTGGCCCCAACGGAAAAAGAGAGATCCAATTCGTGTGGGGATTAGTAACAAAAACAAATAACCAAGCAAAGTTCCTCGCTCGATGGCAAGGATTAAAGCAAGCAAGTGACTTGAAAATACAAGAAATATTGATCTTTGGTGATTCAATGATAGTTATTCAAAAAGTTTAAGAAACTTACTGCCAATATAAAGTCACCTCCTCTTCCATTAAGGTGAGGATTCTTCTCCAATTCCAACAATTTTATGAATGCGGAAATCAATAATGTGCTAAGAAATCTTAATTCCTCAACAAGCATGTTAGAAAATCAAGTAGCAAGGTTATCCCAAGGAACCTTAGAATTAAATTCTAATCAAATATTATATTCACCCTTGCCATAAGGATGCAAGACTTTACAATGGGATTAAATATGTTAATGTATGATTAATTAATTAGATGGAAACATGAGTGTCAAATGAGGTATTGGAAACAAAGCCAATTAATGGAAATTGTATTTCACTTAAGGATGGATAAGGAGTTGTCCTTCATGATCAGACCTCGATCCTCTCTCAAGATGGATTCACGTCGATTCATTTCCAACACTAGGATAATGCTCCCCTTCCCGCTTTGAATGGTGCATGATAAAATTAATAATGGGCAACGAATTAAGGGAACGTTGGGCGTAACTCCATTTAATTTGCTTCAGACTAGAGATATTTCCCTCTCTTCGTCGTTGCAAGTGGCCTTTTCAATTAAGATATTTAAGCGATCTCCTTCTGGAAATTCCCATTTTGCATTCAATGGAGACGGCGGGATTTCAAAAGTCCCATGGCTAACATGAAGACTTATCAAATTGACGCTTCAATATTTTACATAGATAAATATTTTATGGCTTCTAACGTAAATATGTTAGAGATGTGGTTGATGTGTGGTATTTAAAAATAAACTATTAATAATTTAAAAAATTTAATATTTTACATAAATAAATATTTTATTATTATTATTATTATTTAATATTATAAATGATACATACTCAAAGAATTACATTTTTTTCATATATTTTAATATAGTATTTTGATATAGAAAGAGATTATATGAAAAAACATTAAAATATTTATTTATTTGTTATTATATAAATTATTATTATTTTTTAAAATGTTATAGGTCGATCAAAATTACATTGTAAAAAATACCTTCCAATAAAACAAAAAAATATAAACTAGCATTTGCATGAAAAGATGCAAAGACATGTCGATAGAAGTGCATATGAATGTAAAGTGATGCAGAAGTAGCATTGTAGGAAACAATGACATTAAAATATTTATTTATTAGCTATTATATAAATAATCATTTTTTAAAAATGTTATAGGGCAATCAAAATTACATTGTAAGAAACACCTTCCAATAAAACAAAAAAAATATAAACTAGCATTTGCACCAAAAGGTGCAAAGACATGCCGATAAAAGTGCATATGAATGTAAAGTGCTGCAGAAGTAGCACTGTAGGAAACAATGAAGTGGATGTGGAAGACATGAGGAATCAAGAGGCTAAAGTATTGGTAAAGTAGAGCTTTGCAAGTGGGTAAAAGTGCATTATAGAACCTGCAATATATCATATTTCTATAACCAAACTCATAAGTAAACTAGAAGCAATATTTGAGGAGACATCACTATGATATTCTACCATCTTCTCATAACAACATCCTAGATATTATGATGAGAAGTTGTTTGGATGAGGGAGGGAAAAAAGCAATTGAGAAACATGCATTTCATGTTTTTTGGCATTTTTATATATTGTTAATTTCAATATACAAAATTGAGGTTAGAAAAGTTAATGATTATTTAATATGAAGAAAATGACTAAACCAATTGATCTAAGAAGTATATGATCATGCATTTTGGATATATTTTACATCCCAATCAACATCCTAATGACATATAAATCACAATCCAATTATAAATTTGAATAAATTTCAAAATAAAACAAATCACAAAAAGCATGAGAATTTGATTCATGTTATTCCATGATGTTGATTTGCTTAGTATCAATTTACAATAAACATAGATATGAGCACCCGTGAAATAAGTACGAGAGAAATTACTTTAGTTAAAGAAAGACTATTCAATAAAACTACCTTATTGCTTGAGGTTGAGTTTATGCTTTTTTTCTTGAAATTTCTTTTCTATAGCCCTAAAATTATAGTTTTTAATAATTTATTTGGAATTTATAATATTACGTTTTTATATGTATTCTTAAAAAAAAACTTAATAAATTCATTTTTTTTTTTTTTAAATTTTATTTTATATATTTATTCCAAATCACTTTAACACTCATTCATTTAAAAAAACCCATAATTCAACTTTTTTTCAATATCATTAATATCACCAAATAAATAAATAAATAAATAAATAAATAAATAAATAAATATATATATATATATATTTTGTTACATGTTCAATTAGGCAAAATGCTCTTCAAATCGATTGTAGGGTGTACCATACTAAATTCAAAAATTACTAGATATCATTTTCATTGTAACCATACTCATTTTGTTTCACATAAAAAAAGCCTCATATAAAAATTGGTGGTAGCTTAAAGTAGTTTGGCATCACATTTGATTAATGATTTTGTGTGTGTCCCTTGGAATTGTATTTCTATTCATGGAAAAAGTGTTCACTTTTTTATGATGGGATGGAAAGTAGAAAGAGGATACGAGAGAAGATCGCTTAGATTTGTTCGTGCAGTAGTAAAAGAGTTGTATATATATAAATATAATCAGTGATAAATTAAAAATAATTCGATTTTTTGTAATAAAGAAATTAAATTAAAAATAGTTTAGGTGATGATTATAAGAGATAATAATTTTATTGTGAACCTTGCATGGGTTGCATTTTGTTCAAGTGGCCCAATTCTGTGCACCAATATTGAAATTGATATTAGAAAGTTCTAAATTGAACGGAAAGGAAATCCACATAAGAAGTTCCACTTATTGAGAGGTCTCCAAGGTCAAAATCACAAGAAGTCCCACTTATTGAGAGGCCTGCAATGTCAAAATTGATCTGCATTCTCAGCGCTTTGAGTGAAGGATGATGTGCATGAATAATTTTTGTGGCGTCTTCGGTTTACTTGGTATAGTAGTTTCAACAGGGTTGTCACTTTTTCAAATCATATGTGCTAGCACTAATGAATTGATCTTTGGAAAGTATATCAAAATTATACCATTGTCGATTATGAAATTCCAACTAGAATACCATTTCGATTCAATCACAACATTAGTCTAAAATAGGTAATCTGATGGGAATGGCACAACATTAGTCTAAAATAGGTAATCTGATGGGAATGGAACAACATTAGTCTAAAATAGGTAATCTGATGGGAATGGCACAACATTAGTCTAAAATAGGTAATTTGATGGAAATGACACATTTTGGTTATGTTGTATTCTTTCTCTCTTCAGTTTTTGGGTATTATCCAAACAAAAGTTTTGGTTTCTCTTGAATGTGATTTAGGGGAAGAATATAACAACGGGAATTGGGTGTCTTAGTGCCTTGAAGTGGTATAATGGGTATAATGTGAATAAGGCTTTGTGTGATGAAAGACAAATCTGTAAAATCTCTCAAAATCTGGATTTGAAGCAGATACCAATTAAGCTTTTAATAACCTCTGGTCTTCCATGCTTCATAGACACATGTTCAAGAAATGGCCAACTCTACCGTTAATCTACTTAGAGGCGTATATTTTGTGGGTGGAATCAAATGCATGTTGATGTAACGAGTCTTGGAAGCTAAAAAGTACATAAACCTACTCAGTTTGTTCATATGGTGATAATATGATACTGGGTTTAGTTTCAAACCTGTGGTGATTTATTTACTTTTAGCTCCAAAACATATGACAACAATAGTTTTCACTTTGGTTTGGACGTTCTAGCATAAGTATCAAGCATTATATTTTTCTGTGGTCTGCGTGTATTACGAGCTAAGTTACTATTAAAAGTTGTTTGATTTTGAAACCACTTCTTGCTATAAGATAGAATATGTGATGGTTCGATTAGCTCCCCAGAGAGATACCCATTCATTGACTTCCATATGCGGACAACTAAATTGCAATTATCATAATGAGAAGGCATTTGTTCAACACTGACATTGTTTTATGATTAAGAATAGAAAGCTCCTTGAAGGTTAACAACTACCAGAGAACTAATTTAATGACCATAGTCAATGCATCCATTGTCCTGGAGTTTAAATTGGAGCTGGGCTTTAGCATATATGCACTTTTTGGTTTCCATATATATATATAATTACTTATTTGTATATAGTATGGATCTTTCAACCTTTACATAGGTTCCTGAAATATCTCTTCGAAAACCAACACACATGATAGGCCACAACTTTTAACTCACTCTAAAGATAACTATCTATGTCTGCCCATACGCTGTTTAAGGATGTTGAGTACGGGAGTAGATACTTTTTAAGTGCGTTGTTTGAGACACAGAGAGATTCAAGTGAAAAATGCGCGAGCAGAGTCCAGAAATGACATTTTATAGCTACCTGACAGGAAATTGGAATTTGTCACTATCACAGTCCCAACTCTCGGTCACTGTGAGATGCATTAACACCCGACCACTATCAGATGCTTATATGATTAACACCTGACCACTATCAGATGCTTATATGACTAACAACCGGCCACTATCATATGGTTATATGATTAACACCCAATGAGGAGACTAGCCACAACAAGTGGCTAAAAACTGCATGACAGATACTGATAAATTTGTGTTGTTTCATTTTTTTGCTTTTCCACAGGGAAGATCTGGATCCAAGTTTTTGTTAGAAGAATCTGTATGACAATTATTTTTTATGTATGAAGTAATTGAGCTTTATAACCCTTTTTTTTCCTTTTTGGTCAGGTTTTGATATTCACAAAGAAATTTTCCTCAGTGTTCATGCTCATTGCAATGTGCATTGAAATTTCAATTTTATGAGCATTGAAATTTCAAATTTATCTTTCATATAATAAATATACAATTTATATTTGAAATTAGTTAATATACCATTTTATTATATATATTTTTTTCCTTGAAAAGGAAAAGCAACACAAACATAATGTCCCCTTAATACGGCAAAGACGTCATGAATATCCAATAGTTTACTACAGGAATACAAACAAGAAAGAAACGCTTGTTGTATGCTGTGAAAACGTTTGACAAATAAATTCCACTACTACTGCTGGGACATTAACCAAACCATGATATGTCAGTTGAGCTGAAAAAGTACACTAAACTTTATAAACCAGATCAAAAATTTAAGTTGACCAAACCATGATATGTCAGTTGAGCTGAAAAAGTACACTAAACTTTATAAACCAGATCAAAAATTTAAGTTGAGCGTGAAGTGTATGGAGTCATTTTGAAGACAAGCTTGTAATTTAGGAAATTGGAGTTGTTGACAATCAATCTATCAATGTCGTGTGTGGGGTTTATTATACATATATATAATAGAAGATTGGAACACCAATATTAATCTGTGAAAGGAATGGCATATGCAAGAAAACAGTAACAAAAAGGTTACCACCAATATCAATCTGTGAAAGGAATGACATCTGCAAAAAAAACAGTAACAAAGAAGATTAGACACTGAATTGCTTTGCAGCAGAGCACTCCACCCGTCTCTCAATTATCCAAAGATGTGATCAAGAAGTAAGACCACGTATGATGAGCTGCGGTCAAAAATAATTTCCGGTAATTTATTCAACTAGATTTACAAATAGTTTGATTTAAAGCTGCTAATTTATTTAATTGGAATTACAAATAGTTTGATTCAATGCTGCTAATTTATTTAATTGGAATTACAGACGCCTTGATTTAAAGCAGTTGCAGACAATTTTATGGATTTTATGGTTTCATCTTGTCATTTTCCATCCATGAAAGCTGAGAGGAAGTGGGCAATAGGTTCTGTCATGATTGATACCCGATCTATTTCACAGTGGCGAAGTGATTACCTTAGGGGAATAAAATTAGTCCACTAGGTTGAAGCAAACACTCATGAGTTCAAATATCAGTTCAAGTTCGAAAATCAATAATAAGTATGTGACGGAGATATGGGGAGTAATGAGAATTCGCGGTTCTATGTAATCGTGATAGAGAGACTTTTAACGCGTGAAGAGAGAGTTTAATGCGAGATTATGTTGAGGACGACGAATCTCAACAATATCACGGCAAGAAATCTCATAATGAAATACCTATCAACATAATTATATAATAAATAAAATATATATTATATTTTCTTACATATATACAAACTATTTAAAAAAAAAAACAATAGACATTTTGTTGAGATTTTCAGTTTTATTAAAATAGTCAAAAATCTCAGTAGGTGACAAAAATTAGGAATTTGTTGCTAGATTAGCTCCAGGTTGTTGAGAGGGAGTTAATGCATCCTAAATTTGAGTTGAGAGGATTTATGAGGCAGTTAGATTCTCCTTGCTATATAACAGGTATCCATACGGATTGTTTGAGGGTGTGAGAGTTTGTAATCTCCTGTTTGATTAATAAGATTGCCTATGCCTATGTTGTGTGGACGTAGCCCATAATGGTTGGGTGAACCACGTAAATTGCCGTGTCTTTATGTGCGTGATTGATTTGCTGAGTATTTGTTTTATGATTGCTGTGCTTTTGATCTCCAACAATTGGTATCAGAGCAATGTTGGAGTGCTGGTGCTGTTGAGCGCTGTCCAACAGAACTGTAAGGCGTGGAGGTATTCCGCTGGAGCGCTGGAGCTGGGCAAGCCAATCTCATGGTAAACGCTGGTGCATGGTAAACGCTGCTATGTGGAGATGCGTTCATAACGCTGGAGCAAGCCTGCGTGTTAATGCGTAGACCTGCGTGTGTTCAATTGGAGGTGGTTATTTTTTTTTTAAAATCGATTATTAAAATCCCAACGTTGAACCTTTGAAGTTGAATCGATTATATATATGCTACGGATATATATGTGTCAAATCGTTTTACATTGAAGTCACGATTTGTGAAGAATCGATTTTGAAGTGGCTTTAAAACAGTGCTGGTGGGTGATTAAAACCTGCTGGTAATGTTTTTCTTTAAACCTGCGTGGAGGTGAATCGGCCAACAGACTAGAGAAGCAGCATTGAAACGTGACTTCTAAACGCGTGGACTGGTGTGCGGTGGACAGTACAGTGTTGGAGGCGTGGCGCAGCTGGAGTGCGTGCCTGGAGGTGCTGCGCAGAGGCGCACTGCTGTTCAAGCTGCGTGGAGGTCGTTTGTTCCACCTGACAAACACATTCAGCGCCATTGACCAGTTATCATATGGTAAATCAATATGTTGTATATGAAGTCATATCCTATGGTAAGTCGATACGCAGTATATAACGCTGGTTTGTGCGTTGAATTTTTTTTGAACAGCGTTGAATTTTTAAATCGATATACATAATCGATATATATGAAGTGCAAATCGATATATATGAAGTGGGGCGTAATGATGTGATAAATAGATTTGAGTGTTGTTTTTTAAACAATAATCGATTGTATTGTAGTTTTTTATAAAATCGATTTGTAATTTTGTTTTAATACCATTTGCATATGGTATGAAAGCAAAGGCATATAAGTACAAAGGGCAGATATTTGCTTGTTTTTTTTAAAGGCAAAGGCATTTTTTAAAAACACAAACTTCATTGATTTAAAGTTGGTTTTTTGGAGATTATTGTGTTTTTTGCTGATACAAGATGGCGAAAACTCAAAATGCCCGGTTTAAAATTGAGAAGTTCAATGGCAAAAACAATTTCGAGATCTGGAAGCTAAAGATGCACGATCTGCTGATTCAACAAGGCGTGGCGAAAGCACTGTTGGGGAAAAGAAAAAGGCCTTCGTCCATGACGGAGGATGAATGGGATGAGTTGGATGACAGAGCTCTGAGCGCAATTCGGTTATGTCTGGCGGATGACGTTCTTTTCAACATTGTGTCAGAGAAGACCGCCGCAGGCTTATGGATAAAGCTTGAAAAGCTCTACATGACGAAATCTTTGACAAATTGGATTCTCCTGAAGCGGCAGCTTTATGGTTTGCGGATGAAGGAAGGTACCTTGATTACTGACCATCTGAATGTTTTCAATACTCTAGTGGTACAATTACAAAGTCTAGATGTAAAATTTGATTCAGAGGATAAGGCAATAACTCTATTGTGTTCATTGCCCGAATCGTGGGATCACTTTGTTACTTCCATAAGCTTTAGTACTGCAGAAATCCTTGAGTTTGACGATGTGGTTGGAGCCTTGTTGTCTGAGGAGACGAGGAAGAGGTCGAATGCAGACACCTCTACATCAGAGGCAATGATGGCCAGAGGTCGCTCGAGAGAGAGACACTCCGGGGGTAAGCATAGCAACTCTCGTTCAAAGTCTAAAGGAAAGAAGACAAAGGTGAAGTGATGGCATTGTGGGAAAACTGGACACCTGAAGAAGGACTGCTGGAAGCGACAACAACAATCTTCTAAAGCAGATTCTTCGACAGAGAAGAAGGAGGCAAACACGACAGATACAGGTTCGGCATCTGGTTCAGGTATGAGTGACGAAGTGTTATCAGTTAATTTGTCAAATCATGATCAACATTGGTTGTTAGATTCCGGTGCATCAAACCACATGTGTATCCATAAAGAATGGTTTAAGGAATATAAATCAATTAGTGATGGATTTGTGTACATGGGTAATGATGTAACATGTAATATTGTGGGGATTGGGAGCATACAACTACAAATGTTTGATGGGACAACTAGAATATTAACTGATGTGAGACATGTTCCAGACTTAAGAAAAAATCTAATTTCTTTAGGAGCATTAGATACGAATGGATATAAAACTGTAATTCAAGGTGGAGTTATGAAAATCTATAAAGGTATCTTACTAGTAATGAGGGCTAAGAAAGTAGGAAATCTATTTCAGTTAGAAGGAGGTACAGGGTCAGATTTTGTGTCTACTGTGTCTAAACATGACAGTAGTTCCATTCACTTATGGCATCAAAGATTGGGGCATATGAGTGAAAGAGGGTTGAAAATTTTGGCTGATCGCAAGTTACTTCCAAATCTGAAGTCTGGAAAGTTAGATTTCTGTAAGCATTGTTTGTTTGGAAAACAAAGTAAACAAAAGTTTAAAACAGGCAAACATACTAGTAAAGGCATACTTGATTATATCCATTCAGATGTTTGGGGACCAGCCCCTACAACCTCATATGGTGGTTCATCTTATTTTGTATCATTTATTGATGACTTTTCTAGGAAGGTGTGGGTCTACATGTTGAAAAGAAAGTCTGATGTTTTTTCAGTTTTCAAGCAGTTTAGAGCATTGGTAGAAAACAGCACTGGTAGAACAATAAAATGTTTAAGAACTGACAATGGTGGTGAGTTTACTTCCAAGGAGTTTGACAGCTATTGCAAGGATGCAAGGATCGAGAGACATAAGACCACGGTTTATACTCCTCAGCAAAATGGAGTTGCTGAACGCATGAACAGGACTCTTCTAGAGAGAGCAAGGAGTATGCTGAGTAACGCTGGTTTGCAGAAGGAGTTGTGGACGGAAGCGGTAGCAACAACTTGTTATGTGATAAACCGATCTCCATCGACGGCCATAGACTGCAAGATTCCGCAAGAGGTATGGAAAGGACACCCTTGTGACTATTCTAAACTCAGAGTGTTTGGTTGTGATGCATATGCTCTAGTGCCTAAACATCAGCGAACTAAATTAGATCCAAAGTCTAAAAGGTGTATCTTTGTTGGGTATGGTGTTGGAACAAAGGGATATAGATTGTGGGATCCTACTACCCGCAAAATCATCATCAACAGAGATGTAAAGTTTGATGAATCCTCTCTTGTACGGTTAGATGTAGATAGTAGATTGAAACAAGATGATGTATCTGATTTTCAGCACATTCAATTTGATAGCACTTCTAATGATAGTCATGATGACCATAGTTCAGATACTAGTAATGAACAGGTTTCAGAACATGAACAGGGTTCAGGTTTAGATCATGAACAGGTCTCAGATACTGGTCGGCAAGAAGTTCCTACAGGTGGTAGTCAGCCAATCGAGGAAGCACCAGAAACATCCTTAAGGAGGTCGACAAGAATCAAACGGCCACCGAGAAGGTATGATGATTATGTTACTTCAGTTGCATTTACTGCTAATGACGATGAACCTCTATGCTATCAGGAAGCAATAGAAGGTTCGAAAAGTGACAAGTGGAAAGCAGCCATGAAGGACGAAATGATGGCCTTAAGTAAGAACGGCACATGGGATCTGGTTGAGCTTCCGAAAGACAGGAAAACTGTGGGGTGTAAATGGGTTTACAAGCTGAAACGGGGTGTGAATGATACGGAGGACAGGTACAAAGCACAGCTGGTTGCAAAAGGATTTTCTCAGAAAGCAGGCATAGATTTTCATGAGATTTTTTCACCAGTTGTTAAAATAGTTTCAATTAGAATTGTGTTAGCTTTAGTTGCTTTGTTTGATTTAGAGTTGCAGCAATTAGATGTTAAGACTGCATTTCTACATGGTGATTTAGATGAGGAAATTTATATGGAACAACCGGAAGGGTTTGTTCAGCATCGCAATAAGAAATTTGTCTGCAGGCTCAAGAAGTCATTGTATGGTCTCAAGCAGTCGCCTCGACAGTGGTACAAGAAATTTGATTCTTTCATGTTGAGTCAAAAATATATAAGAAGTGAATATGATCATTGTGTTTACTTTAAGCAGTTAAGTAATGGCATGTTCATTATCTTAGTGTTGTATGTTGATGATATGCTTTTAGCAAGCAAAAGCATTGATGAAATCAACAGGTTGAAGACTCAGATGGCAAGGACATTTGATATGAAAGATCTAGGAGCAGCAAGACAGATTTTGGGCATGGAGATTTTCAGAGACAGGAGCAATGGTAAGCTGTGGCTATCACAACAAAAGTATATTGAGAAAATACTTTTGAGGTTTGGTATGAATAATGTGAAGCCTGTGTCAATCCCTTTCGCTTCCCATTTCAAGCTTTCTTCGAGTTTATGTCCTAATTCAGATGAAGAAAAGGAATTTATGTCTCGAATTCCATATGCTAATGTAGTAGGGTGTTTAATGTATGCGATGGTTTGTACTCGACCAGATATTTCACATGCAGTTGGGGTTGTCAGCAGGTACATGGCAAATCCGGGTAAAGAACACTGGTCAGCAGTGAAATGGGTGCTTCGGTACTTGAGAGGCACAAGTAGTTATTGTATCACTTACAATAAGAGTAGTGAATTTATTTGCGGGTATGTTGATTCTGATTTTGCAGGTGATTTGGATAAGAGAAGGTCAACTTCAGGGTATGTCTTTACTCTTGCAGGTGGAGCTATTAGCTGGATGTCAAAGCTACAAAACATTGTTGCTTTATCCACTACTGAAGCAGAATACATTGCTGCTTCGTATGCTTGCAAAGAGGCGGTTTGGTTGAAAGGTTTGCTTGGTGAGTTTGGTAGGTTACAGGACAACATCAGGTTACTTTGTGATAGTCAAAGTGCAATACATTGGCTAAGAATCCGGCCTATCATAGTAAATCAAAGCATATTCCAATAAAGTATCATTTTGTAAGACAGGTTATCACTGAAAGGGGAGTCTCTCTTGAAAAGGTGCATACAAAGGAAAACTGTGCAGACATGTTCACGAAACCAGTTTTGTTAGAGAAGCTGCGTTGGTGTTTGGCTTCTCTTGGCTTGCAGAAAAAATAAATAATAAAGAAACAGGGCATCAGGCTAATTGTTGTGAAGGTGGAGATTGTTGAGATTTTCAGTTTTATTAAAATAGTCAAAAATCTCAGTAGGTGACAAAAAATAGGAATTTGTTGCTAGATTAGCTCCAGGTTGTTGAGAGGGAGTTAATGCATCCTAAATTTGAGTTGAGAGGATTTATGAGGCAGTTAGATTCTCCTTGCTATATAACAGGTATCCATACGGATTGTTTGAGGGTGTGAGAGTTTGTAATCTCCTGTTTGATTAATAAGATTGCCTATGCCTATGTTGTGTGGACGTAGCCCAGAATGGTTGGGTGAACCACGTAAATTGCTGTGTCTTTATGTGCGTGATTGATTTGCTGAGTATTTGTTTTATGATTGCTGTGCTTCTGATCTCCAACACATTTGAGAGTTTGGTCTAAAGACATTCAAGTTGAGCGAAAAGGTGTCAAACGCATGGCAATAGTAAAGACTATAGTTTGGCTTGACTATATGATGTTGAAACCAATTGTAAACATGGGCTTTTGCTAGTAACGAGTCTCTCACATTACGAGCATGTTACATCGATCAATATAATTTTAACACAATGGTACAATAGTGGTTATGAATTGACTCATAGACACAGATTAAAAGATTTTACAAGATTTGTGTTTGAAAATGAGGCGAAAAGATATTTTCCCATGATGCCTCTTAATCATTGTTAACTTGGTTAAGTCGTTTCCTAAGTTCAAAATTGAGTAATCAATAGTCATTTTTTGTGACACAATTGCATTGATAATAGAGTCGATTATAGTGTCATATTTTCAACCACACATTTTGGTGACACCAAAATGTTGATATGGGCAATTTTGTTTTTGGTTTGGCTGAAATAGCATCAAAAAGTATGTTTAAAGAAGTTTATTATAAATTATTTAATTAAATTATAGTTTCTTCTTCTAATTATTGCATATATAATTTGATATATTTTATGTTTTTCTTTTTATATATAATCTGATATATTTTATGTTTTTGTTTTTATTTGTATTTAAATTTCAATATTAAATATTTAAGTGAAGGTTGATATTTAATTTATTATTTATATTTAAATTTGGTTTTGGAGTAAGATTTAATATTGTTTTTTATTGCTTAAGAGCTTATTTTCCTCAATCATGAGGAAGTAGGTGAAAGATCGAAAACTAAGAGGCATTTGACATGAATGGAAGCCTACTCCATTATGGACCATCAACAAGTTATTTCAAGTGGCATGGTTCTTTCAATATTGATAATGAGTTAGTCTTCATCCACAGATAGCAACAACTTAGGGTTGTTCTCATTATCAGTTAACAACTAAGTTATGATAGGATTTGTTAGTACTCCGTAAATTTATCCAAGATGAGGAGAGAAATCCCAGAGGTAACCATAAAACCAGTTCAGATTAGAAAGCTGGCCCTTCTGATCGAGAGAGGGATCTCTCTTACAGTTCAATCAAGATTGATTGACTATATTCTTAGGCTCAATGGTTAGATCGTCAGTGAGGGGGTTTGAAAAGAAAGATTGGTTGGGCAAGAGAGACATCCATCAGGCGATCAAGTCAAGAATATGAAACATCAGTAAAGCTTCTGCAAGATGATGGTTGTATGATTATTGAATAACATAGGAAAGATAAACAACTCTTCCCTAGACTTTAAATGTTGTTGTAGCTGAAAGTAGAAGGGTAGAAAACAGTCCACTATACCAGAGCATAGAAGATGAATCCTGGAATAGCTTTAGAGGCAAAAAGTGAAAATATTTGAATGCCTTGACACAAACACGACACAAAGCATTAAATGTAAATGAATTATGCATCATTTTATCTCATTCAAATGCTCGAAGATAGTACATTAAAATGAACTCACAAAGAAAGAAGCACAAATCACATAAGAAGAGACTGACTGGAAATAAGCTAGCACGTGAATCCATACCACCAGCAGACCAAACACCTTTGATCTTGTATCTTTATTATTAAATTATGGAAACACACAGGCCTAAGGAATCCTCAAAATCAAACCCTTTTCCATTCAATTTTACAATCTTAAATAGACATATACTAGGAAATGAAAACATGTCTAGATGCAGTGCACCCTCGATCCATGAAGAGGATCAAAACAAACTAGAAAGTGGAAACATAGTACTGTTTACAATCTTTTTATGAAATGATTAAAAAACTAAAAGCTATGATCATTATCACTATTCCTAAATACAAAATATATTAACTGTTATCAAGAGCATCAAGGTTTATCCATTGCATAACAAAAATTAGAAAAAGTAAAGTACTCACAGTGAACTCAAACTGCGCTGTGTTGAGATTTTGGGGTGTTGGGGTAGCATCAAATGTACTCTAGCTCCCAAAATTTGTGGAGGGACTAGAGTACATAAGATCTCCAAGACCCAGAAAGAGTTTTGGGAAATTCCATCCTGTTTAAGAGATATTTAATTAATTTATATTTTTAATTAAGGACCCTAAGTCTAACTTAGGAAAATTAAAAGATTAAAGGTAATTAAATTAAACATGTGATCAGAATGACTTAAGTGACGTGGATCAAGCATCTTCTAATCTTAGCCATCGATTCAAGATTAGATCACGGTCATTGATGTTTCAACGAGAAAAGTATAAGAAGAGGGCTTGGGGTCAATTGGAGAACACACACACTGGCAGAGCACTGAAGCTAGGCTGGAATTCTAGGGCGTGGTTTGCTAAGAATTTCAGAAGTGTTTCAGCTGCAGCGAGGGACAATATTGGTGAGGGGGATGGTGTAGTCCTAGGCCAAGAGTACAACAAGGGCAGAGAAGTAGTAGACCAGAGCAACGCAGAGGAAGCAGTAGCTACGCAGCAACTACGCAGGGCAACAGAGAGCCCAACAGGGGCAGTGCAAAGGCAGGAAGAGGCCAGGAGGGCTGACGTAGTGCTGGGAGGGCTCACACAGTCTCAAGAGGGCTGGCGCAATGCCATGAGGGCTGATGTAGTCCCAGGAGGGTTGACGCAGTGCCAAGAGGGCTGACGCTGTCCTAGGAGGATTGACGCAGGCCAACCAAGGTAACGTAGGGGTAGCGTAACCGAGTATAGGGTGACGCAGGTCATTCCTGAGTAGCGTAGAGTCTAGCGTAGGCCAACATGGTTGATGTAGTAGGCTTCAGAGCAGCGTTGGGGTTTCTAGAGGCTGGAAAGGGTTGAGTTCTGTAAATCCCATTTGAGGGTGTGAATCAATGAGTTTTTCTGTCTCGAGAACAGAGGTATAGCTGCATATTTATTTCTTTGTCGGGTTAACCAGTTCGTGTCCAGATCTGTTGTACTTAGAATCTAATTAATAATAAAAACCCTCCAGAAGCTAGCAGCACTGATATTCCCACATTGGGTTTTTCCAGGGACAATTGTGCATAAAGTCTTTGTGTTTCACTTTGTCATTATGCAAATTATTCAATTTTATATCTGCATGTGTAGGTTGTTAATGTGTTTACTTCGATGTCAATGCTGAAGATTTCATATTAATAACTTCTGTAAGTAGGAGGAGTGAATCAAGAATTTAAAAGTTTCTAGTTAAGTAAATTCAGAATTTTTCACACGGTGTTAGAGCGATTGCAGATCTAGCCAAATCTCCAGAAAGAAGGCTGAAGAATTTATGTCGCTGAAAGCAATAACAGCAACAGATAAACCAAAGAGGGCAACACAACAACATAGGGACGCAGAGGTAGCAGAGCCACGCAGAGGCTGACGCAGTCCCAAATGGGTGATGCAGAGTCTTCCAAGGCGACGCAGGAGCAGCCTGCGTTGCGCAGAGGCTGCAATGAGCCAGTCTGCTCACGCAGAGGCTAGCCAGGGTGACACCGTCCCGAATTTGATTGTTGTGCAGAGTGCCATGATTAAGAAGCTGAGTTGCAGACCTTCAACAATTGCTGTTCGGGTGAATATTCTGCCGGTGCAGAATTTAGCCTAAGGTAAGTTGACAAAGAGCAGGAGGATAACAACTTCTCAGTAGATTTCCCGCCAAAGAAATCTGAAGATCGAAGAAATCTGATTCGTTGTGTTTGGTAGACTTCCAAGGGTGTTTAGCAGGATTGTGTCTTGAATGGAAACGAAGTAGAGGAGTCCTGGAGAAGATGTAGCTCTTTTCCAACAACAATAAACTTCATATCCTTACCTTTAACCATTTGTTGAGGGATATGGATGATCTGGAATAAGGAAATATTTCAAGACTTATCCTTGTTTCCTTTACATGTGTTAAAGGAAGGTATAGCTATTAGGGCATATTTTCCTCAAGAAAAAGACATCCCTCCTCCTTGATGCATTTTATCAAAAGATCTTGATAAAAAAAAAATTATGGGCATATTTCGACCAGGTGTCACAAGAGGAAAACCTATAAAGTGGGGTCAGTGTTATTTTTCATCTTTCTGAGAATCACTTATTTAAAATTAAAATGGGTTTTAGTAGAGGAACATACAATCAAGTAGAACTTTTGGCATACAAATTCCTGTTGGTTTTTGCAAAAGAGAAAGGTTGTGATAAGATTCAAGTTTATGTTGAGTATTTACTAGTGATAAATTGGATGAATGGAGCACAAAAATGTAGAAATATTTTACTTGTTCCAATTTTGGATGAGGTTATGTAGCTAGAATCAATTTTTGATACTATTTTATGCCCACATATTTATAGGAAGAGGAACTCTGAGGCAGATCACCTATCCAAAGAAGTCTTGGCTCTCGAGGTGGACCTATGGGAAATTACTAAACAATGAGAAAAATATTCTTATGAGTTATATCAGAGACCATTTATAGATGAAATCAAACCAGTTGCTCCAGTGAGACAATAAACTATATATTTCTTCCTTAATATTTATTTATAGTTTTTCATATGGTAGTGGTACGCTACTTTTTTTTGAAATTTTTTTTAGAGGTGAAGTATATCTTCACAATTTTGAGTAGGAGGGGTGATTTTTGGCCTCGACGGAAAAAGAGAGATCAAATTTCGATGGGGATTAGGAACAACAACAAATAACCAAGCAAAGTTCCTTGCTCTATGGCAAGGATTAAAGCAAGCTAAAGGACTTTAAAATACCAGAAATATTGATCTTTGGTGATTTAACGATAGTTATTCAAAGAGTTTGGAAAGCTTACTGCCAATCTAAAGTCACCTCCTCTTCCATTGAGGCAAGTATTCTTCTCCAACTCCAACAATTTTACGAAAGCAAAAATCAAGCATGTGCTAAAGAATCTTAATTCCTCAACAAACATGTTATAAAATCAAGGAGCAAGGTTGTCCCAAAGAACCTTAGAATTAAATTGTAATCAAATATTATATTCACCCTTGCCATAAGGATGCAAGACTTTACAATGGGATTAAATATGTTAATGTATGATCAATTAATAAGATGGCAACATGAGTGTCAAATGACGTATTGTAAACAAAGCCAATTAATGGCAATTGTATTTCACTTAAGGATGGATAAGCAGTTGTCCTTCATGATTAGACCTCGATCCTCTTTCAAGATGGATTCACGTTAATTCATTCCAACACTCCGATAATGCTCTCCTCTCCTTTTGAATGGTACATGATAAAATCAATAATGGGAAACGAATTAAGGGATTGTTGAGGCAACTCCATCTAATTTGCTTTAGACTAGAGATATTTCCCTCTCTTCGTAGTGGCCTTTTCAATTAGGATATTTAAGTGATCTCCTTATGGAAATTTCCAGTTTGCATTCAATGGAGACAGGGCGGGATTTCAGAAGCCCCATGGCTTATCAAGACTTATCAAATTGACGCTTCTAAAGCTAGTATTTATATCTTTCTTAGACTCTCTCAAAGGGCAAGGATTTCTCCAACGTTTTCTACGAATTGTTGTGTTTGTTTTGAACATCTGGTAGCGCTGGTGGGTAATCACATCATGGCTACAGTTGGTTCCACCTCCCGTGACTCAAAACCGATGGATATAAACATAATATTTTTCTGTGTGTTGGAATTCATGGAGAGTATGAATGAATGATATTTTAATGTCCATGAGATTAAAAATAGTTTATGGGACTACCAACGTTCTTGTTTTTTTGTCTTCTATAATTCAATCCCTTTCTTACTCAAATTGATGATCAACTGACCCAACCTTCTAACAATTCTCTCACTGAAAAGACAATGCCACATGATTGATGCTAACATACTGCGGTAACTATCCCTGATGTCTCTAAAAGCATCACATTCCAAAATGAAATGTTTTTCTGATTCCACTGCCCCAGAAGTGCAAAAAGTACATACCCTTTCTTCCCAAGCTTCTTTGGGTCTCTTCCACTGTCTCGTATCACACTGAAGTTGATGTGAGTTAGTTCTTAATTGAGCAATAAGAACCTTTGCTCTCCACGGAACGCTAGCTCCAATGTACTCTTTTTGTTGGAGATCACAAGTGGGGTTGAATTTATGAACATAATACTTTTTCTTTCTACCCAACTCTTTTCCCCATATACCCTTACGGAACTTCTCCAACACAAAATTCTTTAATTCCTTGCTATTTTTGGGACATGCATTAAGGTAAATATTCTATTTTTGCATCCATTTGTTGTTTTGTCTCATCCATGATTTCTTTCTTTCACTCATACCTTCATTGAAGATAACTTTCGACATCTCCTCCTCCCATTTGCTCAATTCTTTTTAGATACCTTATAAGATGCACCATGGCAATTGCTTCGATGAGAGCTGCTCCTGTTTCACTCAACATTATCTCATAGAGAATCGAAACATATAAGTGACACAGGAAGCATACAAGAAGACACATCATTTGTTGTAGTTGATTATAAGTCGATCAAAATTACATTGTAAAAAACACCTTCCAATAAAACAAAAATATAAATTATATAATAATTTAAAATATATACTCTTAAACAAAAGAGTATATTTTCTTCCATATATACAAACTAATTTAAAAAAACAACAGATCTTTGAGGGTTTGGCTTAAGGACATTCAAGTTGAGCAAAAAGGTGTCAACGCATGGCAATAGTAAAGACTATAGTTTGGGTTGAATATATGATGTTGAAACCAATTGTAAACATGGGCTTTTACTAGTAACGAGTCTCTCACATTACGAGCATGTTACATCGATCAATATAGTTTTAACACATTGGTACAACCTCACTAGACTCAGTGCACCACAACAATAATGGTTATGAATTGACTCACAGACCCACATTAAAAGATTTTACAAGATTTGAGTTTGAAAGATATTTTCCCATGATGCCTCTTAATCATTGTTAACTTGGTTAGTTGTTTACTAAGTTCAAAATTGAGTAATCAATAGTCCTTTTTTTGTGACACAATTGCATTGATAATAGAGTCGATTATAGTGTCATATTTTCAACCACACATTTTGGTGACACCAAAGTGTTGATATGGGCAATTTTGTTTTTGGTTTGGCTGAAATAGCATGAAAAAGGATGTTTAAAGAAGTTTATTATAAATTATTTAATTAAATTATATATATATATATATATATTTTTTTTTTTTTCAATTAATAATATTTAAAAAATATAATTTAATAAAATAAATTATTGAGTTATATATATTAAATTTTTAAGTGAATGTTCACATTTAATTTATAATTTATATTTAAATTTGGTTTTGGAGTAAGATTTGATTTTTTTTTATTGCTTAAGAGCTTATCTTCCTCTGTTTTGAGGAAGCAGGTGAATGATCGAAGACTAAGAGGCATTTGATATGAATGGAAGCTTACCCCATTATGGACCACAGTTATTTCAAGTGGCATGGTTCCTTGAATATTGATAATGAGTTAGTCTTCATCCATAGATAGCAAAAACTAATGGTTGTTCTCATTATTAGTTAACAACTAAGTTATGATAGGATTTACCACCTTTCAAAGGTAAAAAAGAAAAGAAAAGAAAAAACATTATATTTGACTCCCATTAACTTAAATTTATAACATTAAAATTTAAAAGTAGATGTTTGGTAATAAGTCAAACTTGTAAGATCTCACATGGAGAAAGTACAAATTGAGGTGTTTTCCAAATTTCAATGTACTTGGAATTTTTTAAGCATGTAAATGCTCTGTGAAACGAAACAATATTTTAATTATTCAAATGAAAGGCCTTCTCAAGTTGTGTGCATGGAGAAGTTAGAGGTTTATGTTTAATTGTAATTAGTGTCTAATTATGGTTAGCACGATAGGTTTAGAAGGTTATTGTTCATTTAATTAAGTGTTAATGGAATTAGTGTTTGGAGAGTTGATTAGTTAGTGGTTAATTATTGGGATTCAAAAAGGGTCAATAGGTTCGTGGTTAAGAATTGGTGAATAGGGTTTATGGGGTTGAGCAACTAGAGGTTAGTGGATTAATGTTAAGCCCCTGAGGGGGGTATATATTGGGTTAAATGTATGGTATCACCACAAGTGGGGAATATATGGGGTTAAATGTACATGTGATGATCCATACTTATAAAGGAACACAACATAATAAATATATAAAAATAAAAACAAAGATGCAGCTGAAATAAATCTTCATTTCATTAACATCAAAGAATTGAAATATGCTTGCAAGAAGAATGGAAATAAACTAGCTCAGGCAATGATAACTTCTCTTTGAGAAGAGATGTGGCAGCTAAATCCCTCTGAACTATGTTACAATGAGGCTTAAGGGCCTTTTTATTATTGAACAACAAAGGAAAAACCTAAACAACTAAAACCCTAACACCAAGGAGATGGAACACCAAGAGTTTGTGGGCCTCGTTGGGGTTAGTTGGGCAGACAACTTCCCAGGGTCGTTACTTGGTCATACGATCTCCATCTGGCGCATATGGCACCTCGTTGGAAATATCTCTTTGAGTACTACATAATTTACAAGGGCCTATTGCAAACCTCAAAAAAACACTGTTTAGGGGGTCAAAACAGCTCCGGAAGATCAAGACCTGAAAAACTATTAAAAATAGTAAATGCTGCTATAATCAAGATAATTGATGAAACCAACTGGAGATCTAGGTGGAATAAGCAGGTTTCCACCAATATCCACCTGGATTAGTCCTCCCCCCTTAGGAAGCAATGGTCTTCATTGCGTGTATAACCTTCATGAGGTGAGGAAATTTATGTTGAACTTGGTTCGTGGTGAACCACTTGCCCTGGTGAAGGAGTTGGCCTACTTTGACAACTTGATATAGTTGGATCCTTTATTGGCAAGTGTTATTGATATGTGTGTCCATGATCCTATCAGTTGTGGCCTATTCAATGCAACTTGGGTTGAGCTTTGTTGGTGTTAGCTACTCAACAATGTCGGATGTGTCTAACAATCGGGGAAAATATGGTCACAGTCGGTCCACATTAAATACTGGGTGCAGGTCAAGGAACGGTGGAATTTTGAGCTCGAAGGAATTTTCCCCTACAACCTTGGAGATGATGTACAACCCATATTGGAGTGGGAAAAACTTGCGGCGGGGCCTAGCGAGGCACTTATTCTGCAAATGTAGCCAAACTTTGTCCCCACCTAGAACTTGTGTGGCAATCGATGTTGATCATGAAACTACTTGTACTTAGCATTGGCTCTGTCCAATATGCCATGTAGTTGCTGGAGGATGTGTTGAATATGCTCAATGAAGCTATTATCCCTGTCAGCTTCGGATTGGATATGGGCCATATCTGCCTGAGTAGCTGCAAATGTTATGGCCACCTCAATGGGACATAGTGGATGGAATCCCAACCCAACCTGAAAGGGATTGTGGCCAGTTGAGATATGGAGAGATATATTGTAGCTATCCTAGACATAGGGGAGGCTTTTATCCCATGTGCGTGGATGCTTCGAGTTGTACATGCACAAAATGTGCACGGTTATCCTATTGACTACCTCTGTTTAGCCATCAGTTCGGGGGTGGAAGTTCGTGGACTTAGTGAGCTTGGTATCCAACAACGACCAGAGTCTTGACCAAAATGTACTTAGGAACCTATTGTCTCGATCTGAGATAATGGAATGTGGGATCCCAAAGTGTACCCACACTCTTTCAAAGAAGAGCTTAACAGTGGGCATCTACTATGATACTCTTCTTGCAGGTCGCCAGAATGGCCATCTTAGAGAATTTGTTGACGACCACAAAAACACAGTTGTTTCCATGCTTAGTAGAAGGGAGGCCCGACATGTAATCCATGGATATGGATTCCCAAGGCCGACTAGGAGTAGGCAGAGGACTATATAGGCCTTGATTCTTTAATTTCGGTTTGGAAATGGCACAAACAATCCAGGATTTCATGTACTTCCCAACATCCTGTCGAAGGTTCGACCAATAAAAATACTTCTGCAACACTTCCATTATTTTCTCTACTCCAAAATGTCTAGTGAACCGATTGATCCTCAACACTTTATGTGTTTGCTATTTTTATAATTTTTATTTTACTATATAGACCCTTTCGTGTCTTTGAAGAAAGGGTCTTGAAATTTTGAAAATAAGACTTTACAAAAGTTGCACTTTTGTACTCTTAAACTTTCTCTTAATAGAAAGGCTGGACCAAGGACTGTTTTTCAAATGAGTAGAGCTAATATATGTATGGTATTTATATCTTTATGTTGATGTTCTATTTCATACGATAAATAGTTTAATTTCCTTATGATGCTTTTGTTATATGTGTATTATTTTAAATACAGTCCAACATTAATTCACTTCTAAACATGCTTAGATTTCCATTTTTAATACATGAACAAATACATACAATTATTAAATGTGATATGTGCTTAAACAATTGATTTGACTAACTATTTAATCAAATCAATTATCTTAAAATTGATTTACAATTCTATAAGTGCCTGATAAATCTTCATTTACATACACTTAAGATCATCTTTTAAATCACATATAAAAGAAAGATAATTCATCCCAGAATAGAGATAGGTTTATATAATTTTTATGCTTGCTGTTTATTCTCGTTCATAAAGTCACAGTTATAAAACACCACCCATCCACTCAATTATATTTCATTGGAAAACTGGTCCCATAATCCCTAGTCACAACCACTATCTCAAACAGATAAGGGACGGTTTTTAAGTTCCTGAGTGGGTAGTTTTCCCCGATGATGTTGCAGCGATTTTCGAGGCATCAACAATTTTGGCACTAGAAGGAGGGCTACTAGACTATGAATAGCACCAAATCCTAATCCTAAAACCAAAGACCATCAAAAGAGTCAATCTGAATCTCCTACAACTTCAAACCCACGCTCAAAATATCCTAACTTTATATCATAAATTTTTCAATATCCTAGTTTAATTCCCACATAAATCTCCCCTGACTATACTCTAGAATCACCTGAAGTACAAACTTTGATAAAGAAATTAGAAGAAATTTCTATTTCAGCAGAAAATCTCATGCTTTGTGAATCCTCCGAAGGAAGTGTTACTTCAATTTTTCAAGGTACTGGTGCATTGACTCGTTCTCAGAATGAAAAACTTGGAATAACTCCATTTGAGTTTCCTCTTCACTCCCATCATAGGAAAACTCCAACATATGAAACTCAAACATATGCTAGTGAGATTCTCTCATTTTCTCCTCCTCAAACTCCATCATTCATTCCTCCTTAATTTAGATCCTCTCAACCAATTTCCTCATCTACTCATATTTCTTCATTTCAGTCAACTAGTGTTGCCTCAAGTAGTACTATTTATGTGGTTGTTTCTTCTTCAGCTAGATCTACCTTTGGAACTACTTCTTCTTCTTTGAATCCTCCTTCAGGAAAAACCAATCCTTCGGGTCATACAATGGAAAATAGACCGCGGACAAATCCGAGAGTTGTTCAATTAGCAGTTCCTCTCCATAATGTACCCAAAAATCCAGAAATATGGTTGCCTAAGTATAATCCTGATGATGGCCTCCCTGCTGAAGAGTGCCTCCACAATTTTATGCTTGCAATGAACCTTAATGCATTCTCAGAAGAAGATTGTGTAGTAAGGTTTTTTCCCTATACTTTTCAAGGATTAGCTGGATTATGGTACTTTGCGTTACCATCAGGTACTATTATTAGCTAAGACATATTCAGAGAGAAATTTCTGACTAAATTTGGTGATGATTATACTACTCCTACTCTCATAAATGATCTTTCAAATATGAAATCAAACTCAGGAGAAAATATCAAAGATTTCAATTCCAGATTTAACAAATTAATGAACAAAATCCTAACTACATCCAAACCTAGTGTAGATGTAAAAATCGAATGGTACATATCCTCTCTCCCTTATAATATAGAAATTTGTGTAGATAGAGCCAATAAGGCTACCTTGGTAGAAAACATGAAAGAATCCCTGTCTGTAAAAGAGAATTCTTGCTCTAGAGAAAAATACTGCCCATGAAGATAGAAGTATAAAAAAATCACATTCAAGGATGAGCCAAAAAAGAAAACACTTAAGGATCCCTTCGATCTTGAAGGTTTACAAAAAGTTATCAAAACCATGTCTAACGAGATGGTAGAAATAAAAAAACAAGCATCAAAGTACTTTTATAAGAAACCTTTTAGATCTTTCAAGAAAATTCAGACTTCAAATCATCAACCTCCAAATGTAATATCTAATGCTGAATCAGATCAAGATGAAAATGAGGATGAAACAATATTGTCTGCAGATGAATCACAGGATGAAGAACTGGTTGAAGTTCGTGGATTATGGGATTTCATCCTTCCTACATCTGATAATGAAGATGATCATGAGGCGTTGCCAGTTAGCACTAGAAGTAAAAACCTTGTTGATTTTCCACAATCTTCTCAAAATCAGATATCTTCAACCCCTGTTGCTAAAGACAAAGTTGTTAATAAAATGACTCCTTCTACATCTCCTCAAACTAGCACAACTTCTTATAACTCTCCATCTACATCAAAGATCTTAGTGGTTTCAGATACCATTGAGTATAATATAGTGGAAGATATGAAGAAATTCAAACCAAACATCTCCATGCATGAGGTGAGTAAATTAAAGCAACATCAGAAAATCCTACTCAAAATTGAATGTAGTTCATGCCTCTTCTTTACCTGCTCCTGTCACTTCTAAAGCTTCAAAAGGAGTAGGTAAACCTCCCATAGATTCACCAGAAAAGATCGATGCCTTTGATGCTATCGCAATTGCAGATAGATCCAATTCTCACACTACTTCATTCCTTTTGACTTTTGAAGTTTTTAATAGAAATCTGCACAATTTCCTAATAAACTCTGGGGCTTCTTCAAATATAATGTCATATTTTGTTTGTTTGAAGTTAAACATTTCACCCCAAAATTATATTGTACACATTGTTCAATTGGATAGAACCAAATTCAAAGTTTTAAGAGAAATGAATTCTGTCCTTATTAGACTCGCATCTAATTAAAAAGTTCACCAAGTAATTGATATGCTAGTTGCTGATATCCCTGAATTTTACGGTTTGATTCTTAGTAGAGATTGGTCTGAAAATATTCATGGTTATTTTACCACAAAATGATCTCATATGTGGCTTCCTTACAATTATAAGCCAAATTAAATTCGAGTTGACCGTGAAAAACACATGAAATAATCAGTAACTGATTTTGAGGATGAAAATGAACCAATGGAATTTACCAATAAAATCCTTGGAAATTACTCTGCTGAATAATTCTTGGGAAATTTCAATGCACAACAATATCAATTTCTAATCAATTCAATTACTTCTCAAATTGAAAACTTTTCCCAGTCAGATTCTTCCAAATGTATAAATATTGTAGAAAAACCTTTTGTTAAAACTTTATTTTTGACTTTATATTTTGATGGATCTAGATCTAATGATGGTGCAAGAGAAGGTTGAATATTAAATAATCTAGAAGGATAAAATAAAATGTTGACATGTAGATTACAATTTGAATGTACAAACAATACTACAAAGTATGAGGCACTGGTCCAAGGCTTGTATAAAGCAATAGATCTTGATGTAAAATACCTTCAAGTATATGGAGATTATGAAATTGTTATTAAACAAGTTAGAAATACTATTTACTTTGTTTTTGGCCATCTCAAACATTATTAGTCATTAGTGGAAGCTCTTACCTCACATTTCTTAGCATTTAATATCTCCCCCATCCCAAGGCTTCAAAATGCAAGTGTAGATATTTTGGATAATGTAGCATCTAGACTTATTCCATCTTAGGATTATAGTCCAGATAGATTTTCCATAGAATTAATTTTTCGCCCATATATTCCTGATAATGTCACCAGTTGGAGAGTATTCAATCATAATGAAGACATTATTAGTTTTCTAACATCCAAAGGATAATATGATGATCGATTGATTGATGAGGATGAGCATGAAAGAGAATTGAAGCAAAAAAATGGATGAAAATGCAATACCTAAATATGTAGTAAAGGTTGAAGATCTTTACGAATTGAAAGACAGATTTAAAAGGGTTACTAATTCTAAACTCCAAAACTTAACTTTGAGATTTGAACTAGTAAACCTTGGAACTGATCTCAGACCCCAGAATATCAATCTAGGACTTGGTCTCTCGTTTGATGAGAGATTAGCCTTCATCCATTTATTGAAGAAATATAAGAATGTTTTTTCATGGAGCTATGAATATCTCAAGACATATGATACTTCCATTATCCAACATACTATCCCAATGACATCTATTGATAAGCCGGTACAACCGAAGTTAAGAAAAAAACATCCAAATTTGGAAAATCAAATCAAATATGAGTTGAATAAACTCCTTAAAGCTAAAATCATCTTTCCTGTTAGGCATTCAAATTGGGTATCAAATTTAGTTCACATTAGAAAGAAAAATGGTGACATCCGCATTTGTATAGATCTTAGAAATCTTAATAAAGCTTGTTTGAAAGACAATTTCCCATTACCGGCTATGGAACAAATCCTACAATCAGTTGCTGGCTCTGAATTAATGTCTTTCCTTGATGGTTTTTCAGGTTATAACCAGATTCTGGTTCACCATGAGGATAGGTGTAAGACTACATTTAGAGCCAAATGGGGCACTTATGCCTATCAGAGAATTCCTTTTGGTTTAATAAATGCAGGAACAACTTTTCAGAGAGCTATGGATATTGCTTTTAGAGGTCTAATAAAAAAAACAGTGGTTGTATACTTAGGTGACATAACTATTTACTCCAAAAATAGAAACAACCATTATCATGACCTCAAACAAATATTTGAACGCTACCAAAAAAAAGGAATATCATTAAATCAAAAAAAGTCTTACTTTGCTCTTAGTGAAGGCAAACTTCTAGCATTCATTACATTAAAAGAAGGCATTTGTATAGATCCTCATAGGATAAAAGCAATATCTGAAATATCTTTACCCCATTACAAGAAATCCACGTAGTCTTCTTTAGGAAAAATAAATTTTGTTAAGAATCCCAGATTGTTTTACCATTGCAAGCCATGATCAAGAAAAAATAGGTCTTTAAATCGGGGCACATTGAAAGAAAACCTTTTGATTTAATCAAACAAGCTATCATAAATGCCCCTTCTCTAACAACTCCAAATTTTTCTGATCAGTTAATTTTATACACTTTCACTTCCAAAACCTTGTGCTGCTATTTTAACCAAAGTAAATGATCAACAAATAGAAGCACCCATCTCTTTCTTTAGTTCAATTCAAGGAGTTGAACTAAATTATTCAGAGGTGGAGAAACAAGCTTTTGTTGTTTACAAATACTTAAAGCATTTCAAACCTTGTCTCCTAAAAACACATACCAAGATAGTAGTCCCATTCACAGCAGTAAGACATCTGCTTATGCAAAAGGAACTAGGAGAAAAAAGGGAAAATTGGGTTACAACCCTGCAAGAATATGATATTCACATTAAACTAGCTAAAATAGTCAGAGGAAAAGGTTTCTGTATATTTTTGACTGGAGCATCCAACATACCAGATAATGTGGATTTAGGTAATACTATACAAATATCTGAGTTAAGCCTGGTAGACTCTGAATCACAATATGCCGATCTTATCTTTTATTTAAAAAGTGGTTTTTCTCCCACAAAACTCAATCATAAAAGGAAAAGAGCTTTAAGATTAGAAGCTAATCAATATTAGATCATTAATGACGTGTTGTTTAGAAAAAACTATGACTCTGTATTATTAATATGCCTTGAAAAGTATGAAGCAGAAAAGGTTTTGCAGGAACTTCACGATGGACCTGCAGGTGGACATTTCAGAGGAGAAACCACTGCACACAAAATCATTCATGCCAGGTATTATTGGCCAACGTTGTTCAGATATACTCATGCATATGTAAGAAAATGCAAGACATGTCAAATTGCAGGTGGAAGACAAAGAAAGACAGCCTTACCTCTGCAAATAGTCAACATTGAACGACCCTTTGAACAATGGGGACTTGAAATCCTAGGTGAGATTGTTTTTAACTCTTCCAAACAACATAAATAATGATTCTTACTGAAACAAATTACTTTACTAAATGGGTGGAGGTTGTCCCACTAAAGGTAGCTAATTCTGAAGCCATTATGGAATTCATGGATCAGTTTATTATTACTAGATTTGGCTTACCTAATGCACTTATGTTTGAAAATGAATCTTACTTTTTGGGTAATAGTATGACTGAATTTGCTCTTAAGAGAGGTTTTAAACTCAAATATTCTGTTAATTACTATCCCCAAGGGAATGGTTTGGAAAAATCAACCAATAAAAACCTCATAAGAATCATAAAAATAATTGTTGATTAGAGCCAAAAGAATTGACATAAAACTTTAACATTTTCTCTATGGGCAGATCGAATAACTCAGAATTCCTCTATAGGTACTTCTCTATTCAACCTAGTATATGGGCAAGAAGCTGTAATTCCATCAAATTTATCCCTTCCCTCATTAGCCCTAGTCCAATTAATTGATGAAGTACCTTCCTCTTCTTTACAGCTAAGAATGTCCCAAATCCTTAAACTAGAAGAAGAAAGGGAAAAGGCTAAACTTACGCATGCTCGACATCAAGAGACTGTAAAATCTTATTTTGATGCAAATTCTGTTGTGATTTTTTTTTTCAAGTTGGAGACCTTGTCCTTAAATGGGACAAGGCACATGAGGAAAAAGGTAAGCATGCGAAATTCCAAAAAATGTGACTTGGACCATATCAAATTGCAGAACAAGTAGGACCATCAACCTTCATATTAAAAGATCTACAAGAGAAGAGAGATTCTCTCCCTGTCAATGGGATTATTTTGAATTTTTATTTTCTTAGAAGAACATTTCTTCTAATGTAATATAGTTGTATTTCCATTTCTAGGTTAATAAAAGAATAATGTTAGATAACATACTATTGGTTGTTTATCAATATTTATGAAATCATTTTATGACTTTTCATCTTGAAGAAATAGGAAATTTTAAAGGAAATGATCACAAACTTGAAAAGGTGGATAAATATTATATAACTTTGATTTTTTGTTTCCATTGAAATTGTAAATTCTTTCAAAAAACCTTAAACTTTATAAAGTATTTTTACCTCATTATTAGTCAGAAAAGTTTATTTTTAAAAAGTAAAGACTATTTTTTACTAAGCATATTTAACTCTAAATTGTCATCCAAAACTCTTAACGAGTCAATGGTTCTCTCCATCCCTTAATTATACTTTTTTTAGAGTGTAATTCAATAAACATATAAAACTTAAGAAATAAGAGGTCTCATCATGAGCCTGCTTGCCATGATCATAGGAAAATAATAGGATGACATTATCACTACTGCATATCAAAACAGGGTAATGGCTTATGATTATTTATAACCATAGGACAAGGGGTCTCATCACGAGCTAGCTTGTTCAATCCAATTACAACTAGTGAATGGCATTGTCACTACCTGGCCACCAAACTAGGATAATGGCTTTTAAGAGTAAAAATAAATAAAAAATAAACAAACTATATATATAATATGTTGAATTTATCTCTAAATATTGCAATGATAAATGGATGGGAAACTGAATCATTGATGGTTAAAAGGTAACCCTGTCGAGCTTATGAACGCCTGTTGGCAGTAGTAGTTCTACCTATGACAAAATGAGTATATCAAAAGGCTAAGTTGGAACAACCCCTGATTTTTTTTTAACTCCAAATCACTGGTATAGGGAAATAAATATTTCATTTATAAAAGGTTTTTATCAGGATCACAATAAGATGAGTTATTTATATTCAGAGTAATTCTACTTATCCAAGTATTTCGGAAATAGCTTTCATTTCCTTAATTATTCTTACTTATTTAAAGTATAAGAGATTTATTTTTTTTATTTAAATTAGAGATAACTGGTTCTTCTAGTGAATCGCCAATTCTTGTGCTATTCAAAAACCCCCATTAGTTTAGAATAGATACCTTAGAGAAAATAATGGGGACCCTTCTAAATTTTTAGGATAAGAAAATAAAATTGTTGTGACTTACACGCAGAAATATGAATCAAAGTCACAAAGCTGATTCCCTTATATACTTAAGCAGAATACCAAGAAAGGCCTAAATCGAAATCGCATAAATAAAAAATGAAATGCTAAGCCACTCCACATGAAATTTGTGATGCAATATCTCCCAAGACCTCGAAACACGCGAAAAAGGCTTTCTAGGGAAAAGGGGTGATGAAAGCGAAAAAACAATAGTAAAGGAAAAAAGATCCCCGGCGAAGATATATGTCATAAAAAAGAAATTTGTGGGACCTTCCTTTTCTACGTCACCAATCGCAATCGCAAGATCGCAGTTTCTCCTGCTATCATATATTACACCCCGCCTTCATTTCCCCGATGCGATATATTGCGTTGCATCTTCAACATCTATCATCCTTTCACCTTCCAATTTCGCTGAAATAACAATTGCGATGCGATATCACATCACAACATCATTTACCTTGCTTTTTCCCCACAAACGTTTCAAAACCTTTAAAAAAATCATTTCATATACTAAAGCATGGTTTGAAAAGGGAAACGGTTCAATTGCAATAGGCAAAACAAAGTGCGCTTGGTGTTTTGAGTCCTTGACACACATATTAAACTACAATGCATGATGTTTTATTTTAAAATTCTTAAGTGTCCATTCAAGCATGTGAATCCACATTTTCCATAAATGCATAATCATAATGGTATGATAGCTTTGAGCCTCCGAACGAGATTTGATTGACGATTAATCAATATTTTAGATTTCTTCGCATACGACACCATATTCTTGATCATTTCGGTTTAATTGTTACATCGCTCCCACATATTGTTTTTTCACTACTTGTTCTTCCTTTTTATAGGAAAGTCCAGATAAAATATATTTCTCCGAGATGTCTAAGGTTACTAAAAAATCAAAGAAATCTATGGCTCCGAATAATCCTACATCTTCTGCTGCCAAAGTAATAGAGATGCTGCTCCTATTTTCAGACATTGCATGCGCTTTAGAAAGTGGTTCTGCGTCATGGGAATCGATGTACAATATTTTCGAAGATGAAAAACCCCGCATAGTCAAAAGGAAAGCTACAAAAGATGCCCCTAAATCCTCATAATATACTATTTCTGATGTACCCAACTCTTTTATTCATAGAATTGCTACACACTGTAAGATTTAACCATATTCAGATATGGTGAAATGGGTTATTGACAATCTTAACATTGGCGACAAAACATTTCTCATGACAAGAGGCACAATGATAGGGTCATTTAGAGCAGAGGATTTGAAGAGTATGTACCATATACCAGACCCCCATAAGGTTTATGGAAAAGAGTTCCTCGAGCAATATGGCATAGAAAACAAGATGCAATCAAACCCTATAAAAGAGTGGAGGAACAACCCCAACAAACACGAGCATGATGAAAATGGTATGTATTCCACTGCTTCTCTGGCTGGTCCTTACTATTATGTTTCTGCAATGATGTGTAGACTGTTCGGTTCACCCAAAACCACTAAATTTTCAATTGAATGGGTCCCTCTTATGGAGGCTGTTACAGACTCCTACATTATGAATTGGGGTACCATTTTTTCAAACAATATAGCTTCCCAGATCCTTTAATACATGAAAAATCATTCTTTTACTTCCAAGAAAACCCCCCATTCTTTATGAGTGCATACATCATGGACGCTGTCTATTTTACCTTTGATTTTCCAACCATGGGTTGGAAATGGACCATCCAATATCCCACTCCTATTCATGTTTACCATGATATTTTGTGGGAATCTAAATAGGAATCCAGTTTTTACAAAATTTGTCCTGGAGTTATTCTGCCACTCTTAAGATTTCTTTAATGAAAAAGCCCCAGTATTGTCTACGGAATCTCAAGCTGATTTTACAAGCATAGGGAAATGGTTTGTTGAGGAGTTATTTACTTACGTTAGAGTATATGAAAGCATTGATGAACCCCATGTACTCCCATTATATGTGTCAAAAAAACTTCTAGCTAGAGAAATTTCTTACCAGAAAATGGGGCATGGATTGACTAAAACCTTGAAAGAGGCAAACAAATCTTCTTGGCCTACCTTTCCCATTCACTGTGGTGTTTATGCATTGGAAAATTTCAAACATGCTGGATTAGAAACTGATAAAATCCAGTGTTTGAAATTATTTACAATTCCTAATAGACAATTTGATCCAAATAAAGTTTCTCTAAATGTTACAACTCAGGTTAAGATTAGAAACTTCCTTCATGAGGATGATGATTATGATGATTTATTTGAGTCTACCAATATTTATCTAGATGTTGAAATGTTGGCAGCCATGTGCCTCAACCCTGAGCAAATGGAACAGTTCAAAGAATACAAAAAGAATAGGTTGAAAGGCATCCCTCTAGACATTTTAGAGGTATTCCAACCTATTACACAGAAATGTCAACAAGCAAAACATGAAAAAGAGTAGCCCCCTAAGGATACTGAAGTCCTTAGTGAATCACAAGAAGTTAATCCAACATAGTTACAAAATAATAGCCCATTGTTTTCCAGTGATCTACAAGAAGTCTGGAAAAACTTCAATCAACAACTTAAGGGAGATCAAAAAGTGGTGATCATTGATCATCAAGAGACAGTTGAAACACCTCATGACCAAAGTCAGAACCCTTTTACTACAGTGTATCCTGACAAATATGTTAGCACAAAAGGATTTGAATTCATCTCAGCCTACCGAACATTTGAAATAGTATTAAAGATAGAGGAAATCCCTCCTTTGGATATATTTTACATCTCAAAACATAAGGCTATCATGAGTAGATAGAGGAAGAGAAGGAGAATTGAATAGTCAAAGGCTCTAGTTCCTGGTGATGTGCCCATGGAGATAGTTTGGAAAGACCCTCAATCAAATCCATCCTAGGATATATCAAGATTAACTCAGTTCACAGGTGCTTATGCATCTGCCTCGATTGATAAAGCCACGTAAGTAAAACATCTAGTAAAGGATAAGGATGAAAAAATCCTTCAACTAGAGCAAGAAATGTTGGAAAAAAAGCAGGGTATTAACCTACAACTTCAAGCATAATTCACACATCTTCAGAAAAGTATGGATCAACTAAAACTACAACATCAATCTTACATTGGTGCTAAGGATGCCCAAATCCATCAACTGTAATATACTATGGAACAATTAAAGGATAATCCAAAATAGGATGATTTTAAAAAGGAAGCACTAGAACTAAACACTTTGTTGGCTCAACAATAAGTTGTTTTTTGTCAAAAAATGTCAAACATAAAAGAGCTATGTGAGAAGAGCGATTCACTAATGAATCAAGTAGCTGAATAGAGGATTGACTTTGATGAAATTGATGATAAAGTCTCCCAATATGTCACCTGGCAAGATACTGTACAAGGCCGAAAGGCCAATCTTCCTAGGATCGAAGATTCTAAAAAGGAAACCTTGTTCACCGATTGGGATATACAATTAAAGCAGGTGGAAAGGGCAATTTGCACGGCAAGAGATGTTACCAATAACATTGTTGAAACAGTCAACCAAAACCTCATTGCTACCAATCTAATTCATAAATTCCCATCTGGTTCTCTACCTGTTGTGAAATATTTGAGAAGATAGTGGCACAAGATGTCTAAAATGAAGGAAGAAAGCATCGGAAAATTGGAGAAGCTTGATTGGGACAAGTACTAGAAGCACTTAGTCAAGCCACATAGCCAATGACTAATGCTGTGTTGTCTAACCGACACTTCCTCTTACATGATGCCTCCACTATCAGATGCGGTCTATACATAACAGTTGTGCATTAGGCCAAGCCAACCTCCTAACGTTCAACCTATGATAGACATCCTTCAGCTCAAGGAATGAATGAAAACAGAGACAACACCACACTCATGAAGCGAGTCATCCCAACAAAATCTATTTCTGTTTTTATTTTACTTATTTTGAGGAGAGTTGTTTAAACCTCCTCAACGCTTTATGTATTTGTTATTTTTATACTTTCTATTTTACTATATAGACCCTTTCATGTCTTTGAAGAAAGGGTCCTAAAATTTTGAAAAGAAGACTTTACTGAAGTTGCACTTTTGTACTCTTAAAGTTTCTCTTAATAGCAATGTTGGACCAAGGACTGTTTTTCAAATGAACAGAGCTAAGATATATATGGCATTTATATCTTTATGTTGATGTTCTGTTTGATATGATAAATAGTTCAGTTTCCTTCTGATTTTTTTTATATGTATCCTTTTAAATATAGGCCAACATTAATTCACTTCTGAACATGCTTAGAATGTCATTTTTAATACATGAACAAATACATACAATTATTAAATGCGATATGTGCTTAAAAAATTGATTTGATTAACTATTTAATCAAATCAATTATCTTAAAATTTCTTTACATTTCTACAAGTGCCTGATAAATCTTCATTTACATACACTTAAGATCATCTTTTAAATTACATATAAAAGAAAGATAATTAATCCCGGGATAGAGATATGTTTATATACTTTTTATCCTCGTTGTTTATTCTCATTCATCAAGTCACAGTTATAAAATACCACCCATCCACTTAATTATATTTCATTGGGAAACTAGTCCCATAATCCCCAATCAGAGCCACTATCTCAAACGGATAGGGGACGGTTTTTTAAGTTCCTGACCGGGCGGTTTTCTTAGATGTTGTTGCAGCAATTTTTGAGGCATCAACAAGGTCATAACAACAAATTTGAGTATAGGGGTCTCATACTCATCCGAGATTCATAAAAAATGATTGTTTCCATATCACAATAACTACATTATCATCTATTAGGTCATATATTCATTTTAAATTCATTTTCTAATCAAAACATGATGAAACTCTCTCATAAAACATACTCATAACCAACATATAACCAAAAAAAATAACAAGGATACAACAACCATAAAAAACACATATGAACTAGTACACATGAAATACCAAGGAGAATAATCTAGTTGAAAGACTTTCCGTATTATCCACAGTATTATAGAACATTGGTCGACGTTTCGAATTCCAACAGGGATCCATCTTCAAACAAGATGCAGAATAAAGAATGAAAGAAGGAAAATGTCAGGAATTAATAGTGAAAAGAGTAAAAAGAGAAGAGCCAACAAGAATTAGGTAATAATTAATTTTATAATTTTATATAATTTTATTTAATTTCTAATTTTTAATAAATTTTAATTTATATTATTTATTAATTCTTATTTTATAATTATATATATATTTTTATTTAATTTCTATTTTTTAATAAATTTTAATTTATATTTTTTGATTAATTCTTATTTTATTTTATTCAATTTAAGAATAATATTCAATTATTATGAGATGATTTTTATTTAATAAGAACTAATAATAAAAAATACATTAATGATACTCTCTCTATATATATATATATATAGATATATATAGATATATATTTTTAAATTTAAATAGAATTTTTAATTAGATTTATTACTAATTATTACTACTAAATGTAAATAAAAATAATAACCATTTATGAGTTTTTTAAAATAATAACTATTTATGAGTTTTTCATTTATCATATAATATATTTAATAATTGAACTAATAATTAAATTATTAGTAATTAAATATTAGAGCTTACTATTAAAGATTATATTAATTATTATAGATTATATTATAGTAAGGATAACCCTAGAAAATAATATTTAAAATAAAAATTAACTAAAAAAATGAATTAAATTATATATCATTATTAATTAATATTAACATTAATTTATCTAATTAATTTATTTTTATTAGTTAATTCCTATATTATTAGGATTGTTGATTTAATTCTAATTAATCTAATTATATTAGGACAAATTGATTATATTCATGATTAATTTCAATAATTAAAAGCCTAATGTTACTAATAATAATTATTAATTAATTAATTTTTATTTATAGGAAACAAAAATTAATTAATGAGGAAATTATTCAAAGTAACTAATTCAATCATTAGTATGCTAGATCTAAGAATCTCTAAGCCCTAAATTTTTTTAATCTAAGAATGCGTAAGCCCTATTTTTTTTTTCCTCAATAAAAAGAGAAACAAATCTGCGATACTATACCTGGGACGAGGGTGAACAGGAGGAACAAATCTGTTGAATTAGAGGCCTCCAACTGTCACTGATTTCGAATCTTCTGTCCCTGTTGAGGTTATGAGGATGATTTATAATCTCTAGCGCCTCTCTAATTTTCCTTCTTTGATAGCGTTCATCCCTAGCATTGATTCTGGCATCTTCTAGACGTAAATGATGTTTAGTTTTCGAGGAGTGGTCTACAAGGGTAGAGGTGCGAGTTCTTTCAAGCTTAATATCAGCTCCACATTCTTTAAGTTGTTTTTGAAGCGAGTGCCTGATTTCACCAATATAACTCTTCTTGGACGAGCATTCAATCTTATAAAATCCTTTAAGCTGTTCGTGACTGATACTATATTTAACTGACCACATTCTTTGTCTTATTGTTCCTGCTGTTGAAAAATTGTGCGAAAATGTCATTCCTCCCCAGAACCTTGGTGATCTTGTCAGCCGCACCCTTGATGTATGGTAGAAAAACCCTACCACAACTTTCTTGAGGTTCTTGGCACTTCTTGGACAACCCTACACCCTAAGCTCTTTTCATGGATTTTTTGATATCTTTTTCTTTATAACCTATACCACTGAATACATATGTCAAATGAGAAATTTCATCTTTAAGGTGTTCCTGATCGGATATCCTCAGTGCTCTTACGGTAAGAGTATTCAGGACCCCAAAATTTTGAGCCAGATGATGGTAAGATTCAGAATGAAGATAGCTATCGGTATGTGTTTTATTTCTAAACACCTAATGCCCTAATGTTCCATCATCCTTTCCGGTAACAAGGACATCCAAGAAAGGAATGCTCCTTTTTGGGAAGTCCATTGTTACCAAACAGGAGCATTCCTTTCTTGGATGTCCTTGTTACCAGAAAGGATGATGGAACATTAGGGCATCAGGTGTTTTGAAAGAAAACACATACCAATAGCTATCTTCATTCTAAATCTTACCATCATCCGGCTCAAAATTTTGGAGTCCTGAATACTCTTGCTGTAAGAGCACTGAGGATATCAGATGAGGAACACCTTAAAGATGAAATTTCTCATTTGACATCTGTATTCAGTGGTATAGGTTATAAATAAAAAGATATCAGAAAATCCATGAAAAGAGCTAAGGGTGCAGGGTTGTCCAAGAAGCGCCAAGAACCTTAGGAAAGTTGTGGTAGGGTTTTTCTACCATACATCAAGGGTGTGACTGATAAGATCGCCAAGGTTCTGGGTAGGAATGACATTTTCGGACAATTTTCAGCAGCAGGAACAATAAGACAAAGAATGTGGCCAGTTAAAGATAGTATTAGTCACGAACAACTTAAAGGAGTTTATAAGATTGACTGTTCGTGCGGGAAGAGTTAACCAGGCGCTCGCTTCAAAAACGACTTAAAGAGCACGAAGCTGATATTAAGCATTAAAGAACTCGTACCTTTGCCCTTGCAGATCACTCCTCGAAAAATAAACATCATTTATGTCTAGAAGATGCTAGAATCATTGCTAGGGAGGAACACTATCAAAGAAGGAAAATAGAGAGGCGCTAGAGATTATAAAGCATCCTCATAACCTGAACAAGGATGGAGGATTCGAAATCAGTGACAGTTGGAGGCCTCTAATTCGACATATTTGTTCCTCTGATTCACCCTTGTCCTAGGTATAGTATCGTAGGTGTAGTATCACAGGTCTGTTTCTCTTTTCATTGAAAAAAAAGATAAAAAGATAAAATAAAATAAAATAAAATTTTAGGGCTTAGGCATTCTTAGATTAATTTTTTTTAGGGCTTAGACATTCTTAGATCTAGCATACTAATAATTGAATTAGTTACTTTGAATAATTTCCTCATTAATTAATTTTTATTTCCTATAAATAAAAATTAATTAATTAATAATTATTATTAGTAACTTTGAGTTTTTAATTATTGAAATTAATCACGAATATAATCAATTTCTCATAATATAATTAGATTAATTAGGATTAAGTCAACCATCCTAAAAAAATAGGAATTAATTAATAAAAATAAATTAATTGGATAAATTAATGTTAATATTAATTAATAATGGTATATAATTTAATTCTAATTTTTAGTTAATTTTGATTTTAAATATTATTTTCTAGAATTATCCTTACTCTAATATAATCTTTAATAGTAAGCTCTAATATTTAATTACTAATAATTAAATTATTAGTTCAATTATTAAATATATATTAGTTCAATTATTAAATATATTATATAGTAAATAAAAAACTACTAAATGGTTATTAACATTTAGTAGTAATAATTAGTAATAAAACTAATTAAAAATTCTAATTAAATTAATTTTTTTAAAGTATCATTAATGCTTTTTTTATTATTAGTTCTTATTAAATAAAAATCATCTCATAATAATTAAATATTATTCTTAAAATATTATTAGACTTAATTGAATAAAATAAAATAAAATAAAAATTAATAAATAATAGAAATAAAAATTTATTAAAAATTAGAAATTAAATAAAAAGATATAAAATTATAAAATAAGAATTAATAAATAATATAAATTAAAATTAGAAATTAAATAAAATATATAAAATTATAAAATTAATTATTATGTAGTTCCGGCCAGCTCTTCTCTTTGTACTCCTTTCACTATTAATTCCTGACCTTTTTCTTCTTTCATCTTTCATTCTGCATCTTGTCCTGAAGATGGATCCCCGTTGGGATTCGAAACGTCGACCAATGTTCTATAATACTGTGGATAATCTAGAAAGCCTTTCAACAAATGATAACCACAAGATCTTGAAAACCATACTGAGAATAATCTCTTATTAATGAAGGCAAAAGCCAATTGGGTCTAGGACTTCCATGAACTACCCGACCATAGATTGGTTTGAAACAAATATTTCTTTCAGCCAATCACCACCATGCCATATTCCAAGCATGAATGTGGGACTCAAAACAAAACCAATCCATGTTTACTAAAGCTTTACCGCAATCCCCACCTGATCACTAGGCCCTAAACAAGCATTGCTGCCTCTAGATTTCTCCACCTACAACATGAGGATTTTTCCTGCCTCCTAGTCTCTAGGCTTTACCGTATATCCCATCATTCATCGGTCAGGGGTTCCTAGGCCTATTTGAGACTCCACCCTCCAAGCTTTACTGTATATCCCACCATAGCCCAGTCGAGTATTCCTAGGCCTAATTGAGGGCACACACCTCTAGGATTTTCCATATATCCATCAATTCACCAGTCGAGGATTCTTAGGCCTACCGAGGTACAAAAAAGTTTGGCTTTACCGTAATCCCACCTTCTCCAATCTAGGAATTCCTAGGCCTTGTGTTATTTCTTTCAGAGAACACCTCACTTAGTTTTGAAACCATCCGACAATCCATATCAACCAAATAAAGAGAACCCACCATGCCATGGCTATCCAAAAATGGCAAGGGAAGGATAAAGAACACTATCACACCTAGCAAATCCCATGTCAATGACAGAAAGAGAACTAAATGCACACATGCATGTACCATGCATGCCAAATCTAGCAAGGAAATCACACATGAAATTCAACACCTGTAAGTAATATTGTTGTAGCCGCTTGCCCATACTCTTCCTTGATGATTCAAAATATTTTTCTTGAGATGTATGAAAGAATTACTTGTGAAAATTGTAGCTTTAAACAAGAAACTTTAAAGGCATAAATGGAAAAAGAGAGAAGAAATTAAAATCATGCACGAAGACACCAGAGTTGATATCGGAGTTCGTCCAAGAGGGACTACATCTTCGGGCCCTGCTCAAATATTGGGGAGGCCCTGCTTTCATTAAATGGAAAAAAATGAAAGTACAAGTACAAAATGAGGAATTACACCCTTATACATGCCTAATATGAAAATGGCCGAAAATTTGATACCTCTGATGACGAAATGGGTAGCACTGTTGGATTTTTGGCATCGAGTAGTGCATAATCCATATAAAACTTATCCCAATTTGACAAAGTGAAAATCTAACCCCTCTGGAAAAATGGCTCAGATCATGGTTCCGCCCCCTCCTGCACACTACTCAGGGTTCCACTACCTCGTTTTCTGTCCTTGCTCCTGTCTGTCCTTGGGCGCACAAATGAGTTGAAGGCTTATATCATGAAGGGTTGATGGATTTTCCAAAGAGTTCAGTCAGAGAGTTGGTTTAGAATCCAAATTGTGTGGAGGAGGTCGGGTGGTCAAACCACTACCCCACCGAATTTAAACAAAAAGTTGTTATGAAGAATCTGCATTTATCATATTAAAAAAAAAAAAAAACCCGCTGCATGTTTCCGAATTAAATGAAGTGGTTGGGGGGGCCGGCCTGCCCCACATTTCCGTGGACCATGTTATCACTTATGGTAGGTGGCGGCAAGGGATGGGGCGGCAGGGTTGAAAACCCGCGCCCCTCCCGCGGTACTTACGGTGGTTATGACGATTCGGTGGGCGACGGGGTCATGGCCACTGGCCCACCCATTTTAATGTGATTTTTGTTAAACCGTTGGATGGGAGGGCGTGGGTCACGACCCCCTCTCCAAACTTATATATATATATATATATATATATATATATATATATATATATATATATATATATATTATTATTATTTTTAAACAAATTGACGTTTCAAAATATTTGGATTTTTGACGGAAAGGTGTTGCTTGTCAAGAGATGCATTGAAATGCGCGGGTTGGCTGAAATCCGGTGCCCAGGTTTCTTCCAAATTGTCACCTCCTTAAGCTGCCACATCACCAAGTCAGCCTTCAAACTTTGACTACTCCTAACTTATTCATACAAGCTCGGAATTGAGTGCCGTTTGCACCATTGGAATCAGAATGATGAGATATAAAACCTGAACTTGGTTCAAGAGACTTTCGAACACTTTGATTTTTGAGCCTTTGTACTTAAGCTACTTGTACTTGTACCTGTTCAATCCACCTGGATCATTCCTCCCCACTAAAGAGATTTTGGACCCCAAAAGCATTAACACTCTCAGCACATTGTTTTCCAAACTACACTTTCAATCCTCTGTACTCGAAACTAGTACATCATTTGCAATCATGCACACCACACATGACTCAACCACCCCTCCTTGCCAAGAGTTTATGGCACACACTCATTGGCCAAGGATTACATAAAAGAAAAACAAAACAATCAATATCTCAACTACTCATAAGGAAAGGCCAAAACATCATCGTTGCGTTTTTAAGTGATGGGAAACACACCATGAATTTTACATTTACTTGCAACGTATAATTTACAAATGTGGCCATCACACTAAGACCCCTAAAAGAACCATATTTTACTTAATAAGGTAAATGGATCATCCTCATGTGGAGGATTTTCCCGTGGAACAACTTCGAGGACCAGAATCTGTATGGGTGTTCTTTGATATTGGCGTGTTTGACATGCAGGTTTCTGAGGTTCATTCTGGTTGTGATGATTCTTCCTCCTCCATACCTTTCATGTCGTATTGGAATGCCTCTTCCTAATGTGCCTTCGAGAAGTGCCCATGAATCCATCACTGTCGCTGATGTGTGAGGAGGTTCTCTCATCATCAGTTGTTGGTGGGTCGCTGGCTATTTTGGAGCTTTCTCCCACTTCCTTCCTAGTGTATCCAAGCCCTGCATGACACGAAAATTCCTCGACTTTGATGGGGTTTATGATGCCTTTTCCATTGATTCTAAGGCCCTTTTCTTGATACCCCATCTTCTTCAACAATTTGGACCTGATCCCTGTAGTATGTTTTTCAAAAGAAGTGAATTCATCATCATGAAAAATACATGAAATTGAAGGGTTGCTTTTTACCTTGGGTTGGTTATGTCGCAATTTTTCAAAGGCCTCATCCTTAGCTTGTAACTGCCGTAGTAACCTTTGTTTTTCTTCCCTTGCTTCCTGTAGGAGCCTTATTAGCTCAACATTTTTTGCTTGGATGCCTTGGTTAATCTCTTCAATTTCTTGGAACTCCACCGTAGTAAGTGTCATTTTCTTCTTTGGTACACTATCTGCTGATATTTTTGTTTCATTGCCAGAATTAGAACCCAAGTCTATGGGTCCTTCTGTCATGATCCCAAGGGCTGCAACTTCATTTCATTGCCTAAATCGGACCCCAGGTCGATTGTTCGACCTCGTGAAAATCCTGCAGCTGCGACCTTTTCATCTTCCTCAGATCCAGAATCTTCAGAATCTTGGTTTTGTTGTATGGTGGTGGCGATCTTCTGCTTCCTTTTTTTGTCATTTCTCTTAGGTCTCAACTCAGGGTGTCTCTTCCAACAATTTTCTTCGTCATGTCCCTCTTTTTCACAATGTGTGTAAGAGGGCTTTGCTCCCCTTCTTTTGGCTGCATCAGTCCTTTTTGGGTAGTCAGTTTATTCATGCACTCCCATGCTTTCTATGTGCATGGCCTTCACACTGGCCTCATCGATGGTAGGAGGCTCAAGCAACAATAATGAATGTCTTATGTAACTATGTAATGACCCAATGTCCTTAGTTACAACTTATAGAGAATATAATGAAATGCCCAAACTAAGTGCTTGTTTTCTAAATTCCTCGGTAAAGCCTTGCACATTTTGTCCTTTACCTTGCCTTAGGTACTGCCACTCCATCAAGGATTTTTGCTTATAACCCAAGGGATAGAATTGATCTTTAAGTGCAACAATGAAATTTTACCATGAGGAAAGAAGGTTACCCAAATTATTGTTGCCTTGGAGTTTTCTCTCCCACCAGATGAGAGCTGTGCCACTCAATCGAAGAGAAGCCAACTGGATCTTTGCCTTGTCCTCCATAATCCACTGAACCTTGCAGTAGATTTCAAGCTGCCTAATCCAGTTGTTAAGTTTCTCTGCATCACTTTCACCGTTATATATGGGTAGATAAAATTTGACATCTAAATTAAAGAAAGGTTTATTAGATGCATTTCCAAAATTTTTATGATGATGGTTAGAAGAGGAGGAAGGACTTTCATTTCCCAAAGGAGGTGGGTCTCCTCCACCACCTCCATGTGCTAAACCTTGTCCTTCTGAAACATGCTCCCCTATTTTCTCTAACTTCTCAAGTCTAGAGAACAATTTATCAACCCGATCTGCCATGGTGTAGAAGGTCTTGCAGAAGTTGAGCTCCTCTTCATTTCGATCTTCGTCACCCATGTTCATTCTCTGATGTGCAGGTCCCACTTCGGTATCAAAAGGCTATAGCGTCCCTTCGCCTCTTCGTAGCCTATTTCTAGTTAGCATAAAAGCATGTAATTCACATCTACAAACACCTTCTCTGATACCACTTGATCCATAATCTTTTGCTTGAGATGTATGAAAGAATTACTTGTGAAAATTGTAGCTTTAAACAAGAAAAATTAAAGGCATAAACAGAAAAAGAGAGAAGAAATTAACATCATGCACGAAGACACCAGAGTTGATATCAGAGTTCACCCAAGAGGGACTACATCTCTAGGCCCTGCTCAAATAGTGGGGAGGCCCTGCTTTCATTAAATGGAAAAAAATGAAAGTACAAGTACAAAATGAGGAATTACACCCTTATGCCTGCCCAATCTGAAAATGGCTGAAAATTTCAGACCTTTGATGACGAAATGGGAAACACTGTTGGATTTGTGGCATTTATTAGTGCAGAATCCATATAAAACTTGTCCCAATCTGACAAAGTGAAAATCTGACCTCTCTGGAAAATTGGCTCAGATCATGGTTCCATCCCTGCTCCTGTCTGTCCTTAGGCACACAAATGAGTTGAAGGCTTATATCATGAAGGGTTGATGGATTTTCCAAAGAGCTCAGTTGGAGAGTTGGTTTAAGATCCGAATTGTGTGGAGGAGGTCGGGTGGTCAAACCCTGACCCCCTCAAATTTAAACAAAAGCATGTTATGAAGAATCCACATTTATCATATTTAAAAAAAAAACCCGCCGCATGTTTCTGAATTAAATGAAGTGGTTTGGGGGGCCAGCCTGCATTGGGCGGCCCGCCCCACATTTCCGTGGACCATGTCATCGCTTATGGTAGGTGGCGGCAAGGGATGGGGCGGCGAGGTTGACAACCCGCGCCCCTCCGGCGGTACTTACGGTGGTTATGACGATTCGGTGGGCGGCGGGGTCATGGCTGTTGGCCCACCCATTTTAATGTGATTTTTGTTAAACCGTTGGATGGGAGGGCAGGGGTCACGAACTGCCCTCCAAACTTACATATATATATATATATATATTTATTTATTTTTTTCTTATTTTTAAAACAAAGTAGTTGTTTCAAAATATTCGGATTTTTGACCAAAGGAGATGTTTTAACTGTCCCAAAAATTTTTCTGGAATCCGTCCAGGTTGGCTAGAATCCGGTGGCAGGGTTTCTTCCAAATTGTCACCTCCTTACGCTTCCACATCACCAAGTCAACCTTCAAACTTTGACTACTCCTAACTTCTTCATACAGACTCAGAATTGAGCACCATCTATGCCGTTGGAATCAGAATGACGAGATCTACAACCTGAACCTGTTTTGAGAGACTTTATAACACTTTTATTTTTGAGCCTTTGTACTTAAGACACTTGTACTTGTACCTATTTAATCCACTTGGATCACTTGATCATTTCTTTCCTTTTCCTTCTTTGTCCTTTCTTTTCTTTCCTTGATCCAATGCTAGAGTGCTCCAAGAAAATCTAAGTGTTGAAGAGTGTGTGTGATATAGACAATATAGAGAGATATATCCAAAAATGAACTGAAAAAGGTACCAACTGATCCTCAAAAGCCTTTTTATTAGTGATGCCTGTAATTTCTTCAATTTTCCATTATTTTCCTTAATTTCCTCCTCACATGCAACCTATGACCTTTCACCTTCATTTTATCCTAATTTCCATTATTTTCATAAGTAAATTTCCAAAATGTAATTTTGCCTTTCCCTCCTTTTCCATTGCCTTTGCCAATTTCCTTAGCCATAATAAACCAACTGAAAACCCACATTGCGATGTTTTTCCCAACATTCATCTTGGAATACATGTCCCATGACCTTGGTTATTATTTTACTTTATTAACTTTATTTACATGAATTTTTGACCAGGGCTGTTACAAAAACATTCAACTAACTACTATCCACATGGAAACAATCTTTTTGATTCGACCAATAAGAACCTTATCCATATCAGTAAAAATATATCTTCTCTAAACAAAGGAATTGGAACACTGCTTTGGTGAACGCTCTATGGCCCAAGTGTATCGTGCTTAAGCCTTCTTTGAATACTTCTCCTTCTTGGTGTATGGAAAAGAATCCTTCCTACCTATGAACACTTACCTACCTTCCCTTCAGCTCTCACATTAATCTTTGGGTAAGCCTTGTCTCTTGGTTCAGAGTAGGATAGATACTCTCCTTAAGTTACACGAAGAAAGAAAGAAAGCAAAATAAAATTTTTCTCGTCACTAGAACCATATCAAGAGTTTGGTTGATAATAATTCTATGGGGAAAAACGAATTCAATGTGGGTGACTTGGTATTGAAGTGGGACAAATTCCACGAATAGAATGGGAAACACACTAAGTTCTAGTCCTTGTGGATCAGACAATTTTTTGTTCGTGACAAGCTTGGCCATCACACATATCATCTCCAATATTTGAATGGGAAGACTCACTCTCTTCCTGTAAATGGCCAAGATTTGAAACAATATTTTCAGTGACAGTCTAGGGCTATGCCATATCCTATGTACATAGTATGTTGTTTTAGACCTTCTTCTTTTTTTTGGTCTATACCTTTTGGTTGATGATGTTCTGATAGAAAATATGATCCTTGTGTAAGGAAACTTTTGTGTAGAACCATGATATCCATGTCTATTCTAGAAACCTCATGCCTACAATCGGTTCTTTATGTTTCAAATTTTTCCACGCTAATATGATCAAGAAGGACAAGGGGAAAATATTAACGAGCATTATAATGTCAGAGATTATATATATACTTCTCTAAAGGAAAAACCTCTTTTTATATCAATAAGTTGGAATCCCTCTTCCACCCCATGAAATAAATAAGTGTTGAATCTAAATCCTATTAAAATAAATAAATAAAGGGCGAAACAAGAGAAAGTATTCTTGCACAGGGAAGTGAAGAAAGTAACTTCGTCGAGGTATTTTCCAGTCTAACTAGGAGTGAAGAAATGCTTGTGTTCTTGAAGTGAATTTGTCGTGGTACAGTCCAGGCCTGTTAGTAGTGAAGCAACACTAGAGATGAAAACTCATACTCTAAATATCTTAAGTTCATGAATTACATTATTGTTTCTCTTGAATCGAAACATTGTGATATGGTTAGGCTAATTATTGTGTTCAACCAAGAAAGGGTGAAGGGGAATATGTTTATACACAGGGTAAGTGGGGAAGCCAAAGTAATCTGCATGATGAATCAATACTTCTTGATGAAATACCCACTGCACAAAAGATTTTACCAAGGCATAGAAGATGGAATTCAACTAGTGTGTCGCCAAGTGTTTTCGCTGCTATAACACTCTCCAAAATTTTTGCTTACATCCAAATTATGCAGCCTACGTTGACTTTTCTTATTATTGTTTCTAGTATTGAGAGTCATTACATGTGTTTTCTCTAAGTGTCTTAGTCCCATTTGGAAGAAAACCAAAGTGTCATCTTTCAGAATGGTTGCATATCGTAAAAATGTAGCTTTGAATTTTTAAAGGGGTAAAATTGGTGCTAATGATTCATAATTATCATGAAGGCCTGTATTACACTCATTCCCAAAGTTTCAAGCACTATCACACAAGTGTTGTCACTGTCGTTGCAAAGTGTACCTTTAGTGTCACACTTGGTGGAAGATGTCACATTGTCATCGCATTGGGTAAATTATGTTTTTCATGTGTTCTAAGTGATCAATGTTGACTCTCAATTGTTCTAAGTGTGTGATCATGCTCATGTTTTGTCCTCGTTCACTTTGGCCTTACCGATCCCACACTTAGCCAAATCAAGAAAGGTGCCTTCCCGAGAAACTTGACCTCACTCAACCTTCTTGAGCTGCGCACTGCACAATATTAACCCTCTAGCTTAGAATTACCTCTTGGAACTGTGAAATTTGTAGTTTCTACCTTCCAGAATTGCGCACTACGAAGTCTCAATGCTCAGCCCTAACCCTTGAGCACCATAACTACACAACCTTCCTTTCCTGTCACCTTCTTCTGTGCATTGTGAAATATAAAGCAACAAGCCTCCATATTGACCTCTTGAACTGTGCAACTACACAAGCCATAGGCTTATGTGCTGTCTGGTCAATTTAGTGTGTCCTAAATTGCTGCATTTAATTTGTCAATCCGGGAATCGTAAGCTAATGAAGTGCGGCGCACTATATGTGCAAGATAACCTATTTCTTAAATTTTTGTCGTTTTTGGTTTTCTAAGGTGAAATGGAAATTCTAAGATGAAAACAAGTTTGGTTATGTTTGTTCAAGGAAATGATATCCCCTATCATGATTTACCAACTTGAAATCTTTTAAAAAGGTCAAGGCCGTATTAGAGACTTGAAAGAAGATGAAAATGTGCTGCTTGAAATGAAAAGTCTTTGCTAATGTATATAATCAAAACTTGTTGAACTGGTAGGCATGAAAACCAAAACGTCGTGGTCGGTTTAGTGTGTCCTAAATTGCTGCATTTTAATTTGTCAATCAGGAATCGTAAGCTAATGAAGTGCGGCGCACTATATGTGCAAGATAACCTATTTCTTAACTTTTTGTCGTTTTTGGTTTTCTAGGTGAAATGGAAATTCTAGGGTAATAGGATTTGGTTATGTTTGTTCAAGGAAATGATATCCCCTATCATGATTTACCAACTTGAAATCTTAAAAAGAAATTTGAAATTCACAATGACAAGACTTGAAAGGAGATGAAAATGTGCTGCTGAAATGAAAAGGTGCTGCTAATCTAATTAATCAAAACAGTGAACTAGTGAGCATGAAAACCAAACTATTCTTGCTGTTGACTAAACATAAAAGAAACTATGCTTAAGGAAATTCAAAATTGCAACAAAATAAATCTAAATCAGATTACATCAATTTATCTTCTGATCCTTCATCATTAGTCCAGCTATGATTTTCGGAAGTAATCATAAATAACTTGAGTAACCGATATCTAATTTGCAGAAAGAAAAATAATATCAAACCATACATTCATGATTCAATCCCTCACCATCAGTCCAGCTGTGGCTTTCGGAGGCAACTGAAGATGTTATGCACAATTTAATATATCTAATTTTGCAGAAAAGAAACTAATACTAAACTACACATTTCATAATACAATCCCTCACCATCAGTCCAGTTGTGGCTTTCGGAGGCAACTGAAGATGCTATGAGCAGCTTAATATATCTAAATTTGTAGAAAAGAAACTAATACTAAACTACGCATTTCATAATACAATCCCTCACCATCAGTCCAGCTGTGGCTTTCGGAGGCAACTGAAGATGCTATGAGCAGCTTAATATATTTAAATTTAACTACTGAAGCAAATAAGCAAAACTGAAATGAACAAAGCAATACTGAAATTAAACAGAAATTATGAAAAGCAAATTAGCAGCAGAACAATGTTAGTTCCATGTCATTAGTCAAAAAGATATGAAAATGCCCGGGCTGCCTATCTAAAACCTGAAACAAGAACACTGATCAGTGATTAACAACATAAAACATGAAAGACAGAAGTGAAATGGAAACTATGGAAGTTTATAAACAGAAATGAAGCAAATGCAATGTATAAACATATGAATGGATTATGGCACAATGAGCTTTAAAGAAACGAAATGAGAATTTTACACTAATGCACAAAACCTTAGCTGAGCAGGGGCCCTCTACACCAGCCTTGGCAACGATCTTCAAATCCGAATTTCGGTTAACAAAACAGAGTCTTCTTATATTAAAAAGAAGTCATTACAGGAAGGTGATGTTACGGCACAAGTGCAGCGTAATCACACTACAGAGCAGACTTATAAAAGATAATAGAGACTAACATCGACTAACTCTATATGCGTATGCAAACGCATTATATATAACAAAGAAATATAACTGTCTCCTAAAGTTCATGCTGGTGGAGAGCACGTAGACCACTACCTCCATGAATCTAGGATCATGGCCGTGTTGGAAAGTAAATCTACGAGGAGTGGATGCTTGAATTCGACTAAGGAGCCATGTACAGATGTCGACTCATCCTCCGCAACTTAGAAACGGCCGTATGAATCTTCATGTGACACGAAACAGAGCCCGGCCGACATGAGACTCTATGGTTGACTTCCATGTGGACACCTTTGACCGCGACTTCTTTAGATGAGTTTTCTCAAACCAATAGGACACGAACCATGTCCACGTCATTCCTGACCTGCCCATGTGGCTCGTTTTCCTTATAGACACCTGTAACATAGAGTTTCACAAAATAGCTGCGAAAAGTTGCAACAGCTGCGGAAAGTGGCAAGATTCCGCAGCTGAATGAACAAAATCTAAATCAAATAGCAAACACAAAAATATAATTAAAAACCATGTTAGATGCTCTTTTGCACATGATATTGACAACTTGGGAGGTTCAGGTGAGTGAAAAAGGTATAGAAAAGTGTATGGAAAAGATGTAGATTTGAGACTCAACATACCCCCACTGTGAAGGTGTTGCATGTCCTCATGCAACCAAAATTTTGATAATCTTTCTTCAGTTCATGTGCCTTGACACTTCAGCCAACACATCCAATCCTCTCCTCTTCTTCCTTGGTACTGCCAACATTCTGGGTTTCTTCATTAAGCACCTAAATTTGATATTAACGAGTGCTCTGCTCAACTTCTGGCATTTCCTTTTCAGTTTCTTATTCTTATTCTGCCATATTCCCAAATGTAGCATGGTATTATCATGGATGATTTTGTCCAATTTGCCTTGTTCTTTCAATGTTTCATTTTCATTTTTGATGTGCCTATTTAAAAGCTCCAGCTCAAAAATTTCCTGTTTTAGTGATTGAACTAAATCATCCTGCAATGTATGAGGCTGAATGGACGAAGTACTTGGACCTATAGCTGCCTTTTCCAAAGATTCTATATAGTCATATACTTCCTGCTGCTTGGGGTCTATTTCAGGTGTCATTTTTATTGGGCTGTCCCCAAAATGCCGTGGAGGAGAGTTATCTTCAAAATCTGGCTCAGAAGGGCTCACATCAATATCTTGTTGAGAATGGGATGGAGTATGTTCAATGTCTGATTGGGAATGAAATGAACCAGGTTCACTAACTGACTGAGATGGACTATGGTCAGCTGGGGACTGTTCAGATGTCTCCTCACCCAAGTCAATGAAATGAGGACCCTTAATTTGTGTTTTCCTCAATTTCCCCTTAAGTCTGCTGCTTCTTCTCACACGATGTGGTACATTATCCTTTTGTTTTTGTTTTCCTTTCTCTGTCTTCTTGGGCATAGATGACTGTTTTTGAAGATAAACTAATCTTTCAGATAACACTTGATGATCTTCTTCTTCAGAAGAAGGAGTTTTATGTACAGCCTCAATAATTTTTCTCTCTTTTGGTGTTATTGGCTTCTTACCCTTGATTTCTTTCTTCTTCCTCTCTGACAGTATCTCTTCCATATCAGTTCTTTCAATTGCAGTAGTAGGAGTATTTTGGATTTCATCAATTGTTCTTTTTCTCCTACTTCTTCTTGCTGTGCTATCTTCAGGAATTCCTTGAGTAGGAGTAATTTGGGTTTCAACATTTATTATTTTTCTTCTACTCCTTCTTGTTGAACTACCTTCAGGAATTTCCTGAGGTTCCTCAAAGAAATTTCTAACTAGAAATTGTTCCCATGTGTCTTTCTTTTCCTTTAACTCCTTTTCAATCAGAATTTTTACAAGGTCGTGGTGATATAGATGGGGTTCTACATCTCCTAAGTGTTTCTGAACAGTCACAGCCATTTTCTTCAAGCTATTTAACAGAAAATATGGAAGATTGAGAGCTTGATTATCTAGAAAATTCATTAGTAACCTGGTATGGTACATGTACATGGACCCAAAACGACCTTCACATGTAATGAATTTCTGAATAACTAGCACCAAAGTAGCCCATTCCTCTTTCAATGCATGCACATGAATTCCTCTTTTAAAAACAGTTATGTCCATACCTTGGTTTCGTAAGATTGTTTTCCATGCTTCATCACTGATGCTTTTATTTTTAAACCAACGCTCACCCTCTTGAAGAAGTTCCGTGGCTGTTGCTATAGATGCTTCATTGACCGCAAACTTAAGGTCTCCAATCTCTACTTCCAAGCCATTAAATGACCTTGCGAATGCCTTCGTCACTTCTTTATGATAACCTCTGAATTTCTGGATAAACCGCAGCCAATTTGCTTTCTTCAATATCTCCTTTACTTGCGGATATCCCTCTATAAACTTAGGTCCTTCCGGCTCTGCTCTTAACAATTTACCCATTCGTCTTTTCTGCTCTTCACAAATTTGCCTGCGTGAGGGTTCAAATGGAAATAGAACGATTAAATGCACAGGAACGAGCACAATGGCTGTGGGAATGTATCATAAAATGGGAATGAGCACCATAAACGGAATGGAGTGAGACTGTGGGTAGATATCCGAGAGTGAGAATGAGCACAATGATCGAAATGGAGTGAGACAGAACAGAGTGGGGTTTCGTAAACACAGCAGAAACACAATAAAGAGATTAACAAAATATAACACATTCGGCCGCGTTTTGAGTTTTGGTGGCTGCACAATAAATATGAGCACGTTTCAATCAACGGTTATAAATTTATGCGGCTGTAAGAGTCCTTGGTCAAATCAAATACGTCTCATTATTACCGGTGGAACATTGGATCATGAATGAAAATCGGGAATTTAATGATGGAACCATTTGTGAATGAATGCGAGAGGATAATATGGAGATCGTGAAGGGTTACGGAATTGTCAATATAATCATTGCACGTAATGGATAGAGCTCATGGTTCAGAACTATATAAAAATGTGTTTTTCAATGCTATTTGAAATAAATTTAATTCATACCTTTGAAATCTTTACCTTTTCCCTTGGTCTTCAACTAATTGATCTCCATTGGTGTCTTGAATGCTCCATGTCTTCATTTTTGATCCTCTCACCTGCCTTTTATTTCATAATAACGTCTGACTGTACATTCTTTTTGAAAATAGAGTAGTAGCTGCGGAATCTGCTTCTGGCTGCGGAAACTGGAGTCAGCTGCGGAAACAGATGTCAGCTGCGGAAACTAACACAGCTATTACTTGGATGAATGGAAATGAACAGATGACAAATGACCAGATGGAAATGGTCATGAAAAAGATTTTTATTGATGGAATGGAATGAAATGGATAAAATGAAGTAGAATGGGGTGAAATGAAATGGAATGAAGTGGAATGAAATGAAGTGGATGGTGACAAAACTTGTGAAATGAAAGAGATATTTTTTTTTTGGAAAATATAGAGTGTTAGGTGTTCCTGATTTTCACCCTATATTTTCTGTATAAGACTGCCAATCAATGATTGGTTTTTAGGCTTATACCATTTTTTTTTTTATTTTTATTTTTTTTAACAAAACAGAACAAAAGCTAGGCTGGTGGAGAAGAAGAATTCTTCTGTACCAACCTGATTGCAGAACTTTCTTGAAACATTTTGACAAAATCCTCTTTTGAGAGTGGCTTATGATAAATTTTCAATCTATGGCCATTCACAATAAGAGGAGTTTGAAACTCATCAATGGTCTTGATTCTTACCGCTCCATTGCTAAAGATCTTGTCAATTTCATATGGCCCAAGCCAATGAGTCTGAAATTTTCCTTGAAAATCTTTAAACTTGGAATCAAATAATAATTCTCAATCTCCTTCTTGAAACTTCTTTTCTTTGATATACTTGTCATGCCATTTAGCTCTTTGATATTGAACTAGATCAGTTCTTAAAATTGCTTCTTGTCTGATCTCATCTAGCTCATTCAATTGCTCCATTCTATGCTTTTGGGATTCTGATAAGTCCATCCCCAACTGAACTGCTATCTTGAAGGTCTTGATTTGAAATTCAATGGGGAGCAAGACTTCTTTCCCATAAACAAGTTCATAGGGAGAATGTCCTGTTGTATTCCTCCATGTAGTTCTGTAGGCCCACAAGGCTTCTGGAAGCCTTTCTGCCCAATCTCTTCTATGCAGATGAACAGTTTTGGTGATGATACTTTCAAGAACTTTGTTTGTGGACTCCACTTGACCATTTGCTTGTGGATGGTAAGGAGTAGATCTTCTGTGCTTGATTTTGTATTCTTCCATCAACTTCTCCACCAAGTTAGATGTGAATTGGCTCCCCTGATCTGTCACAATTTCTCTTGGAACACCAAAGCGAGTAAAAATATCCTCATAAAGAAAATGAACAAGTGAATTTTCAGTAGCAGATACTAATGCTTTGGCTTCTACCCATTTAGTAACATAATCAGTACAAACCAATATATACTTCTTTTGCTTGGATGGTGGATTAATAGGTCCAATGAAATTTAAAGCCCACTTTTCAAAGGGTTCAATGAGTACCTGTGTTTGCAGTGGCATTTCATTTGAAAGGGTAGGTTTCCCTACTCTTTGGCAGCTGTCACACCTTTTGACATATTATTTTGCATCTTTGAAGAGGGAAGGCCAACAATATCCTAAAGAAAGGATTTTATAGGCCGTCCTTTTATCTGCAAAGTGTCCGCCGCATGGTTCATCATGACATGCCTTAAGAATATCAGGCATTTCATCTTCCCTGACACATCTTCTGATCACAAGATCTGGCCCTGTTTTAAACAATTCGTTAGAAATCCATGAATATTTTGAACTCTCCTGAATAATTTTTCGTTTTTCTCTTGGAAATAAATGTGAAGGTAGTTTTCCTGTAACCAAATAGTTAGCAATATCTGCATACCAAGGAGTCTTAATAGTTATTGCAAACAAGTATTCATCAGGAAACTTATCCTCTACAGGAGAATCTTCTTTAGTATTCTGAATCCTAGACAAGAAATCAGCTACTGTATTATGTTTTCCTGGTCTATCCAACACAGTAATATTGAATTCTTGCAAAAGTAAAATCCATCTTGTCACTCTGCCATTAGTAACAGGTTTGTTCATTAAATATCTAATTGCAGAATGGTCAGTATGACTAAAAGTTTCATAGCCTGTTATGTAATGTCTAAACTTATTAATTGCATGAACAACAGCTAAAAACTCTTTTTCAGTCACAGTATAGTTTAACTCTGTGGGAGTCAAATTTTTACTGGTGTAATAAATGGCATAAGGAATTAAATCTTTTTGACCCAACACAGCTCCAAGAGCTGTATCTGAAGCATCTGTAGAAATATGAAAATGAAGTTTCCAATTTGGTCCTCTCAAGATAGGTGCTTTAGATATTCTTGTTTTCAAAGTTTCAAAAGCTGATTGACAATCGGGATCCCATTTAAATTCACAGTCTTTTGTAAGCAATTTGAAGAGTGGAGATGCTATTTTAGTGAAGTTTTCTATAAATCTTCTATAGTAACCAGTAAATCCTAGAAAACTTCTAACATCTCTTTGACAATTTGGAATAGGCAACTTGGAGATGACTTCAACTTTTGATCTATCAAACTTAATCCCATCTCCCGAAATATGATGTCCTAAAACAATCCCTTCAGTAAACATCATAAAGCATTTTTCATGGCTTAATGAAAGGTTTGTTTCTTTACATCTTATAAGAACTTTTCCCAAATTTTCTAATGCCTCTTCAAATGAATTACCATAAACTGTAAAATCATCCATATAAACCTCTACACAATCATGGATTAGATCAGAAAAAATTCCTAGTACTGCTCTTTGGAATGTCGCTGGTGCATTACATAACCCAAAAGGAAGCACTCGGTAGGCAAAAGTTCCCCAAGGACAAGTAAATGTGGTCTTATCTTGATCTTCAGGTGCTACCTGAATTTGATTATAGCCACTAACACCATCCAAGAATGAAAAGTACTTTTTACCTGCTAATGTATCTAATACCTGATCGATAAAAGGCAAAGGAAAGTGATCCTTCAAAGTTGCTTTGTTCAATTCCATGTAATCAATGCATACCCTCCATTTACCATTCTTTTTAGGTACTATAACCAAAGGAGAAACCCATCGACTATCTGAAATTGGATAAATGAAGTTTACATTGAGTAGTTTTTGGAGCTCTTCTTTCACTATCTCCCTAAGATTTGGATTCATCCTTCTTTGGGGTTGTCTGATTGGTCTACTGTTTTCCTCAATATAGATATGATGGATGCAAGTCTTAGGATCAATACCTTTCATGTCAGTATACTCCCATGCAAATGCAGTAGAATGTTTTTGTAAGATTTTGGTTAGTTCTTCTTGTTGTGACTTTTCCAAATGTTTGTTGATATTCAATGTTTTCCTGGAAAAATCTCAATAGTAGAACTACCAAACTCTTCCATAGAGTAAAGAGACATTTGTCTTGATGATAAATATTCTATGTCAGATTCCAACTGAAATTGTGTGGGGTCATATTATGAAGATATCTCAAAATTTTCTAATGTGTTCAGAATTTGACTATCCTCACTAATTTCAGAAATGGTAAAGACAGGTTGTATAGTGTTCTCATCATCGACCCATTCATTGTCTCCTATTTCTGTAATTGCTCTTGCGGGAGGATACAAATTGAATTTCTTTGTCGAATTACCATTAGAAATGTACATGTCTCCGGATCTACAACTAATAAAAGCATCAGCTGTGGCCAGCCAAGGTCTTCCTAAGATAATTGGATGTCCTCCTAGATTACTTTTGGGAGTCAAAATCATAAAGTCTACTGGATATTCCCAAGAATCTAAGGAAACTGAAATATCTTCTAATACACCATCTGGTTTAATAACCGATCGATCTGCAAGTTGCAATAAAGTAGGTGTAAAAAGAAGGTTAGGAAGTTTTAATTGTTCCATAGTTTGTCTACTCATAATGTTGATAGCAGCCCCTAAGTCAATCAATGTGTTTGGAATTTCTATCCCATTTATATGTGTCTTGACAATTGGACTTCCTGGATCTACATACTTCTGCATGGTAATTTTTCCCATCATAATATATGCAATCTTTCCTACCAGGTGGATTCTTCTTGTGTCTTTTAGTTTCCTTCCTGGTCTTTTGAAACTCAACTCCTTTATGGTTTTTACTAGAATAGGAATCTCTCGAATGGCTTGTAGCAAGGGAATCTTGATACAAACATTCTTCAATTCATCTAGAAAGTCATAGTTAGGCAACAAGATTTGTTTTTCCACCCCCTTGTCAATTTGTAGTCTTTCAGGAAAAGGAGGTGTAGATGAAGATGCGGGTTGCTCAACTATAGGAGTTGTGGGTGTTAGCTTTTCTTTTTCTTTTTGCATGCTTGAATTTTGAAGAGATTCTTTCTCAGAACCTTTATTGAGTTGAAGAGAATCCTCCTCAGAAATATCTTGCTCTTGAATATCTATAGAAGGTTTTTCTAAAACTCTACCAGATATGAGTTGTACATCGTTGAGAGGAACAATCATATAGGTAGGAAATTGTTGTCCTTCTACCATATAAGTATTCTGAGGATTTTTATTATTAGGATTTGGCAATGGCTGAGCTGGAAGTTGATTTGTCTTCTGTTGGTATGAGAGCATGAGTTGAGGATTTGTATTTTGTTGAGAAGGTTGTTGTTGTGGAAATGGCAATGAAAGTTGTGGATTTGGGTTTGGAAGTTGTGGAGCTTGTTGATTTTGAAAAGATGGAGGATATTGATAAAATTGAGCAAATCTTCCATAAGGATTTTGCATCCCTTGTACCCATGGCTGATATGGATTTTGATGTTGGGGCCAAGGTTGTTGCCAAGGATTCCAATTTGGTGGGGTTTGAAGATTCATAGGGTTGTTAAACCCTTGAGTTTGTTGTCCCTGCCAAGGTCTTCTTGCAACAAAACAGAGAGATTCTACTGAATTTGAGTCTTCTTGAAAAACAACTTTGAGTCCGGGAATTGAAGGACAATCCTTAATCTCATGATTCTCTGAGCAAATCATACATGTTTCTACAAATTTTGCATCCAAGGGACATTCCCTTAAAGCATGTTTCTTCCTACATTTCGGACAAAAGATGGCTAAAGCATCTGTTTCTGCTTTCTTCTTGTTTTGGATTTTAAGGGTGTCTAGTTGTTCACTAAGGCTCCCTAAGATATCAGTTTTGAACTCATCAAGCATATTACCAATCTCTGCCCTACTTACTGATCCAGTTGCAGATTTGTTAGCCCTAATAACAGAAGAATCCCTAGGCCCTTTTCCTGTTTTAGATTTTCCCCTTGAGAGATGGACACATAATTCTGTTATGTCACGAAGTGGAAGTTGAGAAATGTCTCCTTTCCCCATCATGTTTAAAATATCTATTCATTCATCTCTAATGGCTTTTAATATGAGGGATTTCAAGGTTTCATCATCTAAGTTGCTCATCTTTGCTCTTTTCAAGTTGTATTGAAATCTTTCAAGTAAGTCTTCCAATTTTCATCTTCTTTTTGCATCATTTTGAATACCTCATCCTTGTGATTGGTGGGCATACAATAGTCCAAGTATCTATCCAAAAATGTTTGTTTCATATCATTCCAAGTCCTAATAGATTGAGTGGCTAATCCCATGAACCATTTCAAAGTAGATCCCTTCAATGTTGAAGGAAACAATTTGAGTTTTTGAGAGTCTTCCATATAGTCATAAGTTCGGCACACAACCTCAAACTCAAATAGAAATGTTTCAGGATCCTCACTTCACAATCCATAAAAGTTAGGGAGAACAGATGGTGAGATATTTTTCATTGTTGCATGAGTTTCCTCATCAACTATAGGGAATCCAAACAAATTGTCTCCTTCCCTATTTCTACCATTATTTCTTTCACCATTGTTGTCTCCATTGTTTCCTCCTCTTCTACCTCTACCTCTACCTCCATCTATTACTTCCTCTACCATGATAGTTTCTTTAGAGTTCTTAAAGTCCTCTAGTTCTTCTACCAAGGGAGGATGAGAGAGAGTCTCTTTGTTTTCTAAATGGGTTTTAGTAGGTGGTATAGGAGAATCCTCTAATTCAGCTGTTCCTTGACTTCCAGAAATCTTAAGGCTAGGGGTAGATGGTGGTGAATCTGGTCTATGCCTTGAAGAAGATGGAGTTGTGAAAATCGAACTCTTGGCTTTAGCTATAAACATTCCCCTAGAATCTCTTGCTCTGTGCATATCATTTTTTTTTTTTTTAAGTTGGGCTAATAATTCTATTTCTGATCTTCCAGGTCACACTAGGTGCAAGAAGAGAGCATACTTAAGAAATTACTGAACCAATAACTCTCTTTTCTGATCCTCCAGATCACACTAGGTGCAAGAGGAGAACATACTTCAAGAAGTTATCAAGTTTTCCCTTCTTTTAGAATTTTTGTGTTTTTTTTTTTTAAGAAATTGGCTACCTAGTTACACTTCCCCGGCAATGGCACCAAAATTTTTGGTCAATTTAGTGTGTCCTAAATTGCTGCATTTAATTTGTCAATCCGGGAATCGTAAGCTGATGAAGTGCGGCGCACTATATGTGCAAGATAACCTATTTCTTAACTTTTTGTCGTTTTTGGTTTTCTAAAGTGAAATGGAAATTCTAAGATGAAAACAAGTTTGGTTATGTTTGTTCAAGGAAGTGATATCCCCTATAATGATTTACCAACTTGAAATTTTAAAAAGCAATTTGAAATTTACAATGACAAGACTTAAAAAGGAAAATAAAAATGTGCTGCTGAAATGAAAAGGTGTTGCTAATCTAATAAATCAAAACAGTAAACTAGTGAGCATGAAAATCAAACTATTCTTGCTGCTGACTAAACACAAAAGAAATTATGTTTAAGGAAATTCAAAATTGCAACAAAATAAATCTAAATCAGATTACATCAATTTATCTTCTGACCCTTCATCATTAGTCCAGCTATGATTTTCGGAAGTAATCATAAATAACTTGAGTAACTGATATCTAACTTGCAGAAAGAAAACTAATATCAAACCATACATTCATGATTCAATCCCTCACCATCAGTCCAGCTGTGGCTTTCGGAGGCAACTGAAGATGTTATGCACAATTTAATATATCTTACATTTGCAGAAAAGAAACTAATACTAAACTACATATTTCATAATACAATCCCTCACCATCAGTCCAGCTGTGGCTTTCGGAGGCAACTGAAGATGCTATGAGCAGCTTAATATATTTACATTTGCAGAAAAGAAACTAATACTAAACTACACATTTCATAATACAATCCCTCACCATCAGTCCAGCTGTGGCTTTCGGAGGCAAGTGAAGATGCTATGAGCAGCTTAATATATTTAAATTTAACTACTGAAGCAAATAAGAAAAACTGAAATGAATAAAGAAATACTGAAATTAAACAGAAATTATGAAAAGCAAATTAGCAGCAGAACAATGTTAGTTCCATGTCATTAGTCAAAAAACTATGAAAATGCCCGGGCTGCCTATCTAAAACCTGAAACAAGAACACTAATCAGTGATTAACAACATAAAACATGAAAGACAGAAGTGAAATGGAAACTATGGAAGTTTATAAACAGAAATGAAGCAAATGCAATGTATAAACATATGAATGGATTATGGCACAATGAGCTTTAAAGAAACGAGATGAGAATTTTACACTAATGCACAAAACCTTAGCTGAGCAGGGGCCCTCTACACCAGCCTTGGCAACGATCTTCAAATACGAATTTTGGTTAACAAAAAAGAGTCTTCTTATATTAAAAAGCAGTCATTACAGGAAGGTGATGTTACGGCACAAGTGCAGCGTAATCACACTACAGAGCAGACTTATAAAAGATAACAGAGACTAACATCGACTAACTCTATATGCGTATGCAAACACATTATATATAACAAAAGAAATATAACTGTCTCCTAAAGTTCATGCTGGTGGAGAACACGTAGACCATTACGTCCACGGATCTAGGATCATGGCCGTGTTGGAAAGTAAATCTACGAGGAGTGGATGCTTGAATTCGACTAAGGAGCCATGTACAGATGTTGATTTATCCTCCACAACGTATAAACGGCCGTATGAATCTTTATGTGACACGAAACAGAGTCCTGCCAACATGAGACTCTATGGTTGACTTCCATGTGGACACCTTTGACCGCGGCTTCTTTAGATGAGTTTGCTCGAACCAACAGGACACGAACCATGTCCACATCATTCCTGACCTAGCCATGTGGCTCGTTTTCCTTGTAGACACCTGTAACATAGAGTTTCACAAAATAGTTGCGGAAAGTTGCAGCAGCTGCGGAAAGTGGCAAGATTCCGCAGCTGAATGAACAAAATCTAAATCAAATAGCAAACACAAAAATATAATTAAAAACCATGTTAGATGCTCTTTTGCACATGATATTGACAACTTGAGAGGTTCAGGTGAGTGAAAAAGGTATAGAAAAGTGTATGGAAAAGATGCAGATTTGAGACTCAACATGTGCCTCTAGAACTGCGTAGTGAGAAAAATCAATCCTCAAGCCTCAAGCTTATCTCCCTGAGCCCCTCAGCTGTGCACTTGTATTGAACTAGCCTTCCTGAACTACACACTATGCAGTCTCAAGGCTCTATCCTAGCCCTCGAACTCCTGAGATTTTCAACTACACAATCATTGAGCGAGTCTCTTAGCCCAACACCTAGTTCCAACTCAGCTAAAGGTTTTCATGAAGCATGTTATACTAGTCCTGGAAGCCTTGGTTGGAAAAACACTCTGGAGCCCTTGGTGGGTTGAGTTACTAGTCATGAAGCCTTGGTTGGACAAATTCTCTGGAGCTCTACGATAGTTGTGGGTTGAGTTACTAGTCATGGAGCAGGGTTAGAAAAATCACTCTGGAGCTCTAAAGAAATTGGGTAGATATCGATCTAGTGATGGGTAGTGATGTACCACTGTGGGGTGGAATCATTGGTTGAGGGTTGAGGTGGTTTTGCCTCTGGAAGCCCTGGTTTGATTTTGTTTGGTTATCCCATGAGATCCCACATTCATGCTTGGAATATGGCGCGTGGGTGATTGGCTGAAAGAGAGATTCGGTTCAGCCTAATCTATGATCATGTAGTACGTGGAATTGCCTAACTTGGTTGGATTTTCATATGTTAATAATAGCTCTTTTTCTCTTGTATTTTATGATTAAATGTACTTATTATTATGTGGCTTTGATGGTTGTTTTATCATTGTTATTATTATTGTTATATGTTGGTTATAAGCATGGTTTCATGAAAAATTTTAGTTTGGATTTCATCATGTTTTGATTGGTAAATGAATGGTTATTGAATGAATTACCAAATAGATGTTATTGTGGTAATTACGAGAGAGCATCATACCTTCTCTTGAAAAATGCAACAATAAATTCTCAATTTAATTTTGCCTTGATTAAATTGAGAAAATTTGAATTTCCACGTTAGCAGAAAACTGGGATGATGTTAACTTGAGTGACATGAATTATTTCACCCAATTTACTAAAAATATTCGAGTTGGATAAGAGTTCAATTTAGCCTCTGTGGTTGTTAATTTTTAGTAATCAAGGCTAGTTATCTAAGGTTGTTTTCAGTTAAACTAGTTCCAATTATTGGAAGAACTAGTGGAGGGTCAAGTTGTGCAGTGGGACTTCAGTGAAACTCAATTAACATCTAGTTAACTAATCAATTAGCCCAAAATAGCTAGTGCATGCAAATAATTTGAGTTACAAATTTGAGATGGAGATTCCATGGCATTGTAACATCAATTGTAGACTAGTTCTGAGTGTAAAAGTGTTGCATGTAGTCAGAGGAAGGACCTAAAGTAATTGAAAAATCCAATTGAGGAAATTTCCTAAGTAATAGGGGATAATTCCTCAAGAAACAATGCAAGGAAATAAGAGATAAAGCCAAGGAAAAAATTGACTAAGTCTGGGTCAGAGGCCTTTAGAGGAATGAGATAGGTTGAGCAATTCTAGGTGAGCTCAGTTGAGCCAAACAATTGTAATTTGTTAGGTCCATATAATACTAGTGTATCCCCTAAATTCTATTGTTAATGTTTCCCTCTTATTCTTGTTTTTTTGCCCATGTAGTCCCCATATTTTTATTATTATGCCCCATAGAAGCCCACTATTGTTATTTTTATGCCCTTACATTATTATTGTTATGTAGACTCTGATTATATTGTGACCCCTTAAGACTCCTATATATAGAAAGGAGGTTTTGTCATTTGTATCATCCAAGAATTGTTCATTTATGTAATTTAAATGAGGTTTCCTCCTCAAAGAGGATAATTTTTAAGTCGTTGATCTATATTTTCTTCTATTTTGTGAGCTGGTTGCATTGGTATCAAAGCTTTGGATTTTAGGGTTTCACTTCTTCAAATAGGTCATGTTGTTATTTTTGCTATAAAAAGTTTTCTACGAAGCTGAAATTTCGACCACATAAAGCCGAAATCATGGTGAACTTCATGTAAATATTTCAGAGATTGGTTTACTATATTTTAGGAGATATGATCTTAGGAAGTTAGGGTTTTTGCAAGATCCATAATTTAATATCAAACATTTGACCTAGGGAAAATAGTCATAAATTTCTCTCCGATCACCGGATTTGAATTTTGTAAAAAGTGATTGAAATTGGACAGACTATAGTTTAGTGTGTATGATTTTCAGGGCTGAAGGTCGAAACAGTGACACGTGGAACTCCGTACAAGTTCACTCTACTGAACCAATCTATAATCAGGACATCGTGGGAGATCAGTCATAAATATTCCTTGAAGAATCCAATCTTAGTCTACCTTGTGGGGTTGGAAAGAAGACTGAAAGGGATACCATAGGATGAAATTTCAAACCTTCAAGATCCTATATTACATAGCTACAACATATTCAATATTGATATCCTACAAAGCAAGAAAAATGTGTGTATTTAAAAAAAAAAAAATTGCATAAGTTTTGTTTGAAAAATGAGTTTGAAGTGATTCAAGGGGAATAGTGAAGCATAAATATCATTGTTTTATTCCAAAATGAATCTAAGCAAGAAAATTAAAACACCTATTAAGAAACAATAATGCTCTACTTTGATACATGAAGAAGAGGAAAAAATGCAACACGATATATCAAAATTACGAGGGCTAAGTGCAAGAATTTTTTCTCTCGCAAAGAGTAACCAAAAATGAAATGGAAGCTAAGATGGATGGTTTGAAGAATGGTTTAAAATCAGACACGGTAGTTTAAGGATGGATTAAAATCAGACATGGAATGTTTGAAGGATGGTTTAAAAGAAGACATGGAAGGTTTGACAAAGTTGCTACAAGAAATGCTTCCTAATGGTGAGAAGGTATTAGATGAAACTCATGATGAGAAAAAAAGAAATGTTAATCATGATTTCATAGACTCTATCATTGGATTTAATACCCACCATATTCCAAATATTGATATGAGGAATTTTTATGGCAAGGATCTGGTGACATGGATACTACAGATGGAACAATATTTTGATCTCCATAATGTGCAACACACACAAAAGGTACACATTGCAACTTTATATTTAAAACCCAATCCATTTGTATGGTATCGATGGATTTTTTCTCGTAAACCACTTTTCACTTGGTTAATTTTTACGGAGGACATGATAGAACATTATGAGGATACAAAGAGAAACACCTTCTTTAGCCAATTGATAAATTTCAAACAAAAGGGTTCAATGGCAGAGGACATTGAGGAATTAAAATAATTGAATACAAGGGTAAATGATATTCCAGAGGAACATAGGATTGATGTATTCATAGGGAATTTAAAGGATAACATCCAACATGAGGTTCACCTTTGGGAACCTGATTCATTAGATAAGGCATACAAAGTGGAAAGAAAATTTGAAATCAAAATTGTGGCAACAAGGAAGTCTACCAGTCACAACTATAAATATGGAAGTGTTTCCGCTCCTAGTATTCAACAACCTACAAGGTTGACACCACAATAATTGGAAGAAAAAGGAGAAAAAATACTTTTTTATTGTTGTTGTTGGAGCAGGGTCCCTTAGGACCACAATTTTGGGCTAAATCTTAGTATTTTTGTTCATTTTGAGTCGTGAGTGCTACGCAAAGAAGAGTCAAGGGGATTTGGGGCGGGTCAAAGTCCCTTCATGAGTTTTAATGGGTTAAAGGGTAAACTAGGGGTCTCAAACCATGATTTGAGGACCATAATATGAGTGCAAGAAAAGGTATAAGTAGAAGTATAGATCGAGTCAGATAAGGTAGTTAAGTTAAGTAATAGATGAATTGATGATATAACTCTGAAGTTGAATATGTAGAAGCGTTTGTGTCTTAAAGGCTCCTACTGGCTATGTGCGTGGAGACCTTAGTCCGGTTGTGTGTGGACCCCGCTGGTTGTGTGCGCGGGTAGATCTGGTGAATTGTAAGGGTTTTTGAAGACTGATTAATAAAGACCAAGATTAAGACCCCACATCCTCTGTGACTTGGGACGAGTCACAAGATTGTGTTGGGGGATTTTTGGAGTAGGGTCCCTTAGGACCGCAATTTTGGGCTAAATGTTAGTATTTTTGTTAATTTTGAGTCCTGTGCGCTATGAAAAGAAGATTCAAGGGGCTTTGAGGCGGGTCAAAGTCCCTTCATGAGTTGTAATGGGTTAAAGGGTAAAATAGGGGTCTCAAACCACAGTTTGAGGACCACAGTATGAGCCCAAGCAAAGGTATAAGTAGAAGTATAGATCGAGTTGGATAAGGCAGTTAAGTTAATTAATATATGAGTTGATGATAGAACTTTGAAGTTAAATCTGTAGAAGCCTTTGTGTCTGAAAGGTTCTTGCTGGCTGTGTGCACAGAGACCTTAGTTCGGCTATGTGTAGACCCCGCTGGCTGTGTGCACGGGTAGATTTGGTGAATTGGAAGAGTTTATGAAGTTTGCTTAATAAATATATGTTTTGGAAATTATGTGTACCAAATGCATCTGTGATTCACTTCTGTGTATGAATTCTGTTTCTGTGTATGATTTCTGTATCCTGCATATATATTGTCTGTGATCGGATCAGGTTTCATACTTGTTAGACTGTTGATGCGAAAGATAATTGCATAGATCTGTTACTGTAAGTGATGAATATTACATTGTTAGAAAATTTAAAGGGGTTGTAGATCTATTGTCTGTGCGCGCACATAGGGTTAACCTGTGTTGTTCGACCTAGGGTTTTTGGTGTGCAAGAAAATATGTTAAAACAATAGATATAAGGCTTTCCAATTCATTTAAATCTCTCTCACGGTGCGGAAACCTGGTTCCAGCACCCCCCCATACTGCTTCAGGTGAGACTTTGGCCTGCACAAAGGGCCAATAGTAAGAGGGTTTTGTTGGTTACGCGCTAACTCTGAACTTGGGTGAGGACCCCTCAATCCAACAAATGGTTCCGTGTTGGGACCAAGATCATTTTGAGAGAGATTAGATGTTGTGGTAGCCATGAAATACTAAATTAGAAGTCTGGTTTGAGCAAAAGGTACGTGAATTCACCATCAAGGAGAATAGAAGTAATAGGTTGTCTGCTGAAGAGTGGGAATAGAGGTAAATTTTTATAGACGTCCATGAAATATTCTTTGTGACCTTTGCACATGAATTAGAGGAGTGGATATTAAGGTTAAATGAGTTTCAGATCTGTTGGAAGGATGATAAAATCACTCAATGGACACCTGAGTTGATCCAACAATTAGAAATGACTAATAACTCCATCGCTCGCACTGTAGACCATTGGGTTGACAACATTCTGGGTGGGTTTGTAACAGAGTTTGCAGTTGATCATTTGGTGTCATATTCCAATGCAGAAAGGAGGTTCTTCAAAGGAATGAGAGGTAAGTTCATAAGCTCTCTGCCTTTGCTGATTAACATGTTATTGTGCGAAAAGGGTGTTCTGTGCAATCACATCGAGTGAATGACCCCAAACGAGTTAGAAATAACTACGCGCATCGGAAAATACTTTCGGGTTAACCAAAGAGGTGACAGATCGATATACAACCCTCTGAGCAACTCGCCTAATAGTGATACAAGGGGTGGTGAAGCTACGCGCGCAGGAGGTAACCCTTCATCCACCCCATAGTCGAACTCGTGTAGGGGTAGGTCATCTCATATTCCACCGCAACCCCCACCAGGAGGCGATATGGCTGCCCATATGAAGCTACCCACCTTTAAGGGCATGAGAGATGAAGACATGGATAGATTCTAGTTTATTGCAGATGCAGTATGGACTGCACAAAATGTCAACACTGATGTCGTCAAGAGAGTGCAACTAGCTATGGAATTTGAGGGTCATGCACTGGATTTTTTTATTGGATATCTGACTCAGAACGATGACCCTAATATCGACAAGATCAAGAAATATTTGAAGCATCAATTCCAAAAAGAAAAGTCCTACTCGCAATGTGTAACAGAGCTAAAAGAAATCCGGCAAGAGCCAAATGAATCTATCTGGGAGGCAGATCAATGATTGAAGCACACTATCAACAATGGAGGATTTTTCTATGATGATAAATAGTATAAAGAACAATTTATTTCCATGCTCCTACCACATCTACGTGACTCCATGAATCAACAGAAAATTGATTCTTAGGTTGAAGCTCTTGAAGTTGCCATGAAGCTGGAAGCCACGCCCAGAACTGACAACCAATTTGGAACTGTACAAATCCAAAATCAGTTAGAAGCGATGAATTTGGAAATTTAGAACCTGAACAGGGATAGGGGGAAGATGATTGCGCAGAGGTATGGTGTATATGCTGTAAAGGGTCTGGTCACACAAAAGAGCAGTGAGACTCTACTAGGAGGTCACTTCAAGATGTTCACTGACCACTCTGCTTTGAAGTACATGGTCAACAGGGGTATGTTTGGGGGGAATATTTGTAGATGGCTGCTGCTATTTCAAGAATATGATTTTGAAATCATTGTTAAGACTGGTAGATTGAATGCTGGACCTGATCACTTATCATGCATTGAGAATGGGGAAGAAGTTAGAACCGACTAGTCTGGAGGATGTATTACCTTATGCGCATATATTTTCCATTAAATTTGCGATGAAAATTTGCAGATATCATTCACTTTCTAACTACTAGTAGTGCACCTATTGAATATTCAGTGCAATAAAAGAAGGAGTTGGTTTCACGCGCAACTGAATTTACAGGGATTGTTGGTCAACTGTATAAGTTGGGTTCGGTTGAAGTTTTAAGAAGATACGTCTTAGAACATGAAAGATAAGACATCTTGGCTGAAGCTCATGGGGGAGTGGCATGAGTGTTGGGAAAAATACTGAGAGGGGGGGGGGGGGGTGAATCAGTATTTACATCATATTCAAACTTTTTACTTTTTCATGCTCTAAAACCCATACGCTACTTTGCTGAAGCCAACTAGCGTATACACGCGGATATCCTTCATGAAACTTGCGTATACCTAGAGATCTAATTATGCCATTAGTTCTTCACTTACATAATTCCATCATTCATTTATTAGATGTTCTATAAACAGTAAACATGTGTAGTAAGAACAGAATAAACCATCTCACAAAGCATCACACATGAACACCATGATTTTTAGGTGGAAACCCAAGTCGGGAGAAAACCACCGCTGCAGTTGCTCAGCCTTCAATATTTTATTATAGAGAAAACATCTTACAACATATGTGTTGGTGCAGACTCTACCAGCACGCAGTTCCCTGGCAGCTCGTTTACCAGCCTCTCTGGAAGGGAGCTCCAACCCCCTGACTCGTTTACCAGCCTCTCCTGGAAGGGAGCTACGACCCCCTGCTCTCGTTTACCAGCCTCACCTGGAAGGGAGCTACGACCCCCTGACTGAAGGCTACAACCTTCAGCACCTCTATGGACCATGTTTCATCAATTTTCACACTGGATCCAAAGCTTCCTTTAGGACACCACTTGTAGGCCACATTTCATCAGATTTTGGTACCGGAAATTTGGCATATAATTTAAGCACGATTGACCATGAAACGGATACATATAACTCAACGCGAATGTGATAAACCCGGCGGAACAGATCGGACATTTTTCTTACCACGGACCGGCCAAACCCTAATTTTCATACGCGCTTTCACTTCACTGATGTCGCGTATATACGCGCGTGTTCACATAAACCAGCGTATACATCTGTACATATTACAGATCCAATTTCATTGCGCATACGCGCTTTCTCTTCAGCGAAGCCGCGTATATACGCGCTTCCTCTGCGACAAACTAGCGTATGGATCTTTAACCATTACAGAGCTGCATACTTCTTTAGATCAGATATTCAGTTCAGATTCAACCCTTTACCTCAGACAGATGTTCGCCTCATCACAGATCTAATCACTCCATAAACAAATCTAGTAGATACAAATACATTTCAGATCTAGATCCCCATCTTCATCATTTTCTTCATTGGTGCATCATAGATTCAGATCTATCATCAAGCCTTTACCCTTTCCATACAGATATACTTCTCAGATAAGTATTCATTCAAGCTCAGACATCTTGCTCCCATACCTCTGATTTGCACAATGAATTTCTTCTCCTTATATAGGTTTACCCTTTTTCAATACCATGAGCCAAAACCACATTACTTCCGATGGTATTCCTGGACGGGGTCATTTAGGCGAATCATTACCCAATACAATGGGTCAATACCATGGTGGTTACCCCTGGTTTTGCACTTTATGAGCGCTTTTTCCCATACGCGACTTGGCACGTTGTTTCCAGCGTGCATCTGCCCGACTTCCTCATTGAATCCATTATTCCTTGAAACATCTCTTTTCACCATAGGTTTAGCACAAGTGGATTCCTGTCTTCATTGCATACCAGTACTCGCGTGATACATGATTGTTCATCAAGGACATATTCTATCAAGCACAACTACATCAAGTAAGTTGTCATTATTTTCGTCAAGTGGGTTGCCTTTCAAGGACAACACTCAGCATCATATTGTCAACAAACATCATATCACATCAGATTTACATCATTTACCAAGTCCATCAAGTCAAGAATAACTTCATCAGGTGGTTTTCCATCAAGGACAACACATGTCAACAGTCGCATGTCTTCATCTTCATTCAGTGGGTTGCCATCAAGGACAACACTCTGCATCATATTTCCAACAATCTCCCCCTTTGGACTTGATGGCAACCAAGATGGTGTTTGGTTACCACAACAGATAGGTACATTAATAATACAATGACACCATGTCATTTTCTCCATTTCAAACATCATTCTTTCTCTTCATTCAAACACCATGTCACTCTCCCCCTTTGACATCAAGGGCAAAGGGCGGATCAAAACCAACACACTCTCCCCCTTTTCTCCTCATGTAGAAGAAGCGTTCTGCAGATCTGATGTACACTAAAGTGACCAAGCTCCCCCTGAGTTCATGCTGAATCTTCAAACATATTTTCAATGAAATACATGACTCTATGAACTTCCTATCACCAAAGACTCATACTTACATCAAACATCCAACCAAGTGGATTTACATATGAGACTCAAGTACCCAACCAAGTGGGTTTACATATTTCAACTCAGCTACCCATCCAAGTGGGTTTACAAAATTTGACTCAGCTACCCAACCAAGTGGGTTTACAAATTTGAAAAGTCCTTACATGACTGAATATTACAATTTTGCATCATGGGTCTCAACAAGACCTTTTCATCAAAATACAAGTATGACCATTTAAGACCAACACCTAGAAAATCATCAATAAAGAGAACATATTTCAGAACCATCATAATGCCATCAATGCGTTACACTCAGCAATGTCACTGCTCCCCCTGAATCTGTGCATCCAAGCATCCTTTCCATATGACTAAGGCTCCCCCTTAGTTTGTGCATCCTGAACACTTTCACCAACAAATCATCAAGGCATCTTTATCAAAACATGAGAAATAGAATTATGAGAACTGGAACACCACCAGAGATACCAAATAACTTTAGCCATTTGTCTTGAAATGACTCAGCAGAAAATTGTCAGCAATCAAACATACGCGGTTTTCTGTGCATGAACTCGCGTATATACGCGACTGTGTTTCAGGAAACCTGCGTATCCAAAGCCATCTTCTAAATTTAACCAGATCTGATCTTCTTGTGAGAAAAAGACAGTGTTCAGCTTCTTTTTGAATGCTTCCCTGGACTACAGATAGATAGAACAGTGTAGTTGTGTCTTCAAGCGTCAGCCAACGGTTGTAGCATAAGCACATTAGTAACCAAGCCTTTAGATTCTTTACAGCATCAATACAATCTTTCCAAGAGAGATTATCATACCAGAACATCATTTATCAGCAACCAAGGCTCAAAATCTCATCATAATAAACCATGTACCAAGTCATCATCATTTGAGCATGAGTATCACAAAAACCAAAGAATAAGCAGTCATATTGCCAACAATGCAATCATTAGTATTCAATCTGCTGCTCCCCCTGAACTGATGCTCCTTCTTAACTTGTGCAACCTGAACATCTTCATCAGCAAGTTATCAGCAACAATCTCTGTATGATCTGTCCTTATCTTTGAATTATAATACTTTCATCTCATCAACGAATACTCTTCATCAAAAAACAAACAGGACTCATCCATAATCTTCAACATAAGACATCAAGTATCATATCATCATTTTTGAACTGAGAAGTTGAGTCAATAATACAGTTATTAACAGTCAGACTGATGCTCCCCCTGAACCTTTGTTCCTGATCTTCATGTGTCATCCCAATTCTCTTATCATAAATGCATACACACCTATGTCTGCTAGAACTCGCGTGTATACGCGACTTGTGTTCATCGAACTCGCGTATGGAAAGTGAATCATAGAAAATTTTCACATTCCTTCATCTCCTTCAATTTCTGCTTTACATGATTTCTGCGGCATCTTCTTTCCTTGAGCAACCTTCTTCTTTTGCTTCTTTCCCATTGCGACGAATCTCCTTCAAGCGATCAAGCTTCTGCAGAAGGACCTGCTCCGATACCAATTGTTGGGAAAAATACTAAGAGGGGGGGGTGAATCAGTATTTACAGCATATTCAAACTTTTTACTTTTTCATGCTCTAAAACCCATACGCTACTTTGTTGAAGCCAACTAGCGTATACACGCGGATATCCTTCATGAAACTCGCGTATACCCAGAGATCTAATTATGCCATTAGTTCTTCACTTACATAATTCCATCATTCATTTATTAGATGTTCTATAAACAGTAAACATGTGCAGTAAGAACAAAATAAACCATCACACAAAGCATCACACATGAACACCAGGATTTTTTAGGTGGAAACCCAAGTCGGGAGAAAACCACCGCTGCAGTTGCTCAGCCTTCAATATTTTATTATAGAGAAAACATCTTACAACATATGTCCTGGTGCAGACTCCTACCAGCACGCAGGCACCCACCTGCGCTCGTTTACCAGCCTCTCCTGGAAGGGAGCTCCAACCCCCTGACTCGTTTACCAGCCTCTCCTGGAAGGGAGCTACGACCCCCCGATATTGTTTACCAGCCTCACGGAATTAAACTCGACACAGTGAAGGCTGCAACCCTCGGCACCTCTAGACCACGTTTCATCAATTTTCACCTTGGATCCAAAGCTTCCTTTAGGACACCACTTGGGCCACGTTTCATCTGTTTTAGTGGACCCTTTCCATAATTTTAAGCACGAGTCAACCATGAAAGCAGATACATATAACTCACGTGAGATATCGATGAAGCAATGAAACAGTTAGACATTTCTTACCACAGACTTCAGTAAACCCTAGTTTGCATACACGCTTTCCTCTCACTGATGTCACGTATATACGCGCTTCCGTTTACATAAACCAACGTATACCTCTGTACATGAAATACATGTTACGGATCAATTAGACAAAGATGCATTATCTCTTCAATGGCTTGACGTCTATACGCGCTTCCTGCTGACGAACTAGCGTATGGATATTTAACCATTACGGAGAGTACGCATACTTCTTGGATCGGATATTAGATTCGAGATTTAACCCTTTACTTCAGACAGATGTTCGCCATATCTCAGATCTAATCATTCCATAAACAGATCTAGCAAATACAGATACATTTCAGATCTAGATATCCTGCTTCATCATTTCTTCATAGGTGCATCATAGATTCGGATCTATCATCAAACCTTTACCCTTTCCATACAGATATACTTCACAGAGAAGTATTTATTCAAGCTCAGACATCTTGCTCCCAGACTCATCATTTGCACAATGAATTTCTTCTCTTTATATAGGTTTACCCTTTTTCAATACCATGAGCCAAAACCACATTACATCCGATGGTATTCCTGGACGGGGTCATTTAGACGAATCATTACCCAATACAATGGGTCAATACCATGGTGGTTACCCCTGGTTTTGCACTTTTTGAGCGCTTTTGCCCATACGCGACTTGGCACGTTCTTTTTCCCGTGCATACGTGACTTCCCTTAGACAGATCCGCGTATTCCTTGAAACATACTCTTTTCACCATAGATTTAGCACAAGCTGGATTCCTTTCTTCATTGCCTTCTGTACTCACTGTAGATACATCAGATTTAGTTCATCAAGACATATTCTATCAAGCACAACTTCATCAAGTAAGTTTTCATCATCTTCATCAAGTGGGTTTCCATTCAAGAACAACTCTCTACATCATATTGTCAACAAACATCATATTTCATCAGATTTACATCATTTACCAAGTCCATCAAGTCAAGAATAACTTCATCAGGTGGTTTTCCATCAAGGACAACACATGTCAACAGTCTCATGTCTTCATCTTCATTCAGTGGGTTGCCATCAAGGACAACACTCTGCATCATATTGCCAACAAGGAGGCCACTATGTAGGGAAAGCCACTACGCAAAAGGTTACACACGCTGGATTGTGGTGGCCCACACTGCACAACGATGCACATGCAGATTATCGAGCCTGTGATGCATGCCAAAGAACAAGGAAGCCATCATGTTGAGATGAGATGCCATTGCAGCCACAGATGGCTCTACAAGATATTGATAAATGGGCTATAGAATTTTTTGGACCCATTAATCCTCCCGGAAAAATGTCCGGCGCATGCTACACCATCACTGAAATAGATTATGTAACTAGATGGGAAGAAGCTAAGCAAGTAAAATATTTTATTGCAGACACTACTGCGCAATTTATTTTTGAAAATATCTTGACTAGATTTGGGTGCCCAAATATATTGATGAGTGATCGAGGTACACACTTTGTTAATGAGACCATTGAAGCTCTCACAAAAGAATTCAAGATGAATCACCGAAAGAGTAGTCCCTATCATCTTCAGGAAAATGGTGCAGTGGAAGCCTTTAACAAGATCCTGGAGAATGCACTTACAAAGATCTACAATTAAAATCAGAACGATTGGGACGTGTGCATACCTTCTGTCTTATGGGCTTATTGGACCACATGTAATATATTCTCTGGTAAAACACCATTAAAGATGGTTTATGGTCAGGAAACCATCATGCCGATGGAATACATTGTTCCAAGCCTGCGCATCGCAACACTAACTAATATGGCTGAACCAGACATCATGGAGGAAAATTTATCACAATTAGTTGCATTAGAGGAGGATCAATTTATTTCCAACTTTCATCAGCAAGTTTAGAAGGCACGTGAGAAGGCCTGGCATGATAAGCACATCCGGAAGAAGGCATTCAAGGAAGAATATTTGGTTTTATTTTACAATAGTCAATTTGTGCGCCATCCAAGGAAGTTCGGAAAACATTGGTGGGGGTCGTATATTGTGAAGGAGATCACTAATGGAGGTGTGGTGCACTTGGCTACATTGCGTGGTGAGAGTCTCCTAGGGTACGTCAACGGAAGCTAATTGAAGCCGTATAGGGATAACCATGTGGCTACCAAATGACTATATGGCCGGAGAAACATAATCCGCTTGTTTGTGTGCTGCGCAGAGGGAATGCACAGGCAGGTGTGACATGAGCACAGAGGTTGTGCGCGGTAGAAAAATCTAGCCATTGGAACAATAAGTCTGGGTGAAAAATCGATTTTACCGTTGGATGGAGTGGATTTTCTGCAATTAATGATAAGATCTTATGAGATTTTTGACTATTTTTATGGGGATAAGGTTCATTAATGAAGTTCCGACCATTTTTACCATGGATCCCTTATAAAGATGAGGGTGTGGGTTTGAGTGAAGTGTGCCCTGAGATTATTAGTGTGCATTGTATGTCTGCCCATGATACTTCCAAACCTGAAGTAAGTAATTCCAAGTTTATATTCAAGCCCATAATGACGGCCACAAACCCCTCTTTCTAGAGTGCGCATTCTAAAGAGCAATATGTGCCAATTATGACTTCTACCGACTGAGGCTCTGAAGAAGTTCATGAAGTTATCCTTGAGGTTCATGAAGTCGTATCAAAACCTGCCAAGGGAAAGGATAAGGTGACTAAGGGGTTGTTTTCGAAGTCATGGACATCCCCCAGGTAGATTATATCCCCGCATTAGGCATCAAAGGACAGGTCTCCTATGGGTGACCCAAAAAAGAGACCTATGACCACGACAGAGGAGGCTGCGCTCTCTGTCAAGCCCATATCAGGGCTCCCAAAGTATGTGAAGCCGCACACACCCTCTATGAAAGCACCAAAGGACTTGGATACGGTGCACACCTACATGGAGATGCCACTAATCCCTGAGGTGGTCACATTGGAGGAGGATATGTTTGGAAAGATCCCAACGCTGGAATTTTATGACTATGATTCGGCCAACGAGAAGACATTCCCGGAATTGGCATCAGATTACTACCTCGAGCGCGTTTTGTATGCTGGAGTAGTGAAATTAGAGCCCATGCCTTGGGAGCGCGGGTTGAGCAATGCCAGAATTCTCAACTTGTTGAGGATTCCTCACTTTGGACGATATCCCATCACTGATGTATGTGTGCGCCAAATGCTAGCATTGGTACATGATGGATGTCTATGGATTAAGAACCAAATTTCCATAGATGCTGTGTTGATCCACCGGATCATCGGCTTGCCGAAGAAAGGACTTAACCCTATGGCGAATTATGGAAAGAGTCATGAGAAGAAAGTCGCCATGAAGGTGTATAACGACTATAAGGTAGGGCGTGATACCAGAGGCTTCTTGGTGCAACATATTATATACCCAACGGTGTGCCTCGGGACCTTAGTGATGGGCTGCAAAATTATGCACAAGTGCAGGCCTAAGGTGGTCCTCGTGCATGTAATCACAATGGCAAGGTAGTGTGATAAAGGCATGAGCTTTAACAGGTTCTAGTACCTTTGCACTGAATTCCTAGAGAACGTGCACGAGGCGCAGGAGGAGGGTAAAAAGTTATGCTATTCATGGCTGCTCCTGCTCATTGCTCTAGTTGTGTGGAAAATTCCAAAGAATGTAGTCCTCCCAGATGTCGAGCCTGGTGTGTTTTAAGGGGCGCGCTACGCCAACCTGTGGGATTCTACAGATCCTAAGCACGTGATGGAAAATAAAATATTTTGGGTCTTATTTTAAGGATTATTGGCCACAACAATCCACTCGCGCCCCTGGTTGTCCCCAAATGCATATGACAAGTATAAGGTCATTACAGATTTTCAGGTGTCGATGCATAATGTACAGATCCATGCATGCAAGGATAGGGTATGGTACAACCTTCCCTACATGGTGATAGAGGCCGAAATTGACCAGGTCATTGCGACTTGGCCAACAACATGGAAAAATAGGCTAGGCTCCGCCAAGCCTCTCAGAGCTTCCACATCCGAAAAAGAGACAACATATGTTGCCAAAGAGAAACAAGTAGAGAACGAAGAAGAGAAAGAAGCACAAAAGGAACTTGAAGTGGAGCCCAAAGTTGATCTCGGTGGCATAGATGGAAATAATGGTACCGAAGCAGAGTCCCCCAGAGGCACTAAGCGAGGAGCTGAAATTTCCAAGGGTGTGCACAAGAAAAGAAAAGGATCTAAGATAGGAGGTGCAAACGATGTCGCCCTCACGGAGGATGATCTCGATAAAATTGTAGATGCAGTCACCTTTGCATCCGAGGACCGATGGGATACGTTGGAGGAGCAGTATAAAGTTGTGGTGGATGTAATGCAGACAGGTCTGCAGATGCTTCAACTTAAGATGAACAACATTGAAGCGAGCATTTCTCAGGTGAGGCCAGATCAATCGAGCGCGAGTACCAACATCATCATCATCATGAAAGATAGCTGAATCTACCCCTTTCCTGGAGCTGTGGTCACCTTCGAGTAGTCCGATTTGCGCGCATAGGTGCAAACGTGCCTCGAGGTTGGTATTGACTTGTCCCTGCTTCCCAGTGGAAAGTTGCACGAAATTTAGATCATCATAAAAAATGAGATGCAGTGTCGAGAGGCACGCATGCACCAAAAACTCATAGAGGCAGAGCAAAAATTTGCAGCATGCATACAAGAGTATCTGCAGGCTCAGACAACTCAACAAGTAGTGGTGGCCCAACGCGCAGAGTTAAAAAACCTAATTGATTGCCTCTATGGTGACCTTCCCGAGGTTTCCATTCCTGCCTCTGCTTCACCTCAAGACAAGGTTGAAGGATTAGTGGCTGCCTTAAAGGCCTTCTGCTAAGAATTCTAAGCGGTCAAGGCATATTTCAAAAAACAGATTGCGGAGTTACAAGCTAAGCTCAAGCCAGAGACTCCACCCTAAGTATGAGCTCAACATGCTACCCTGGTAAAAGAGGCATCATCCAACATTACAAAAATAGTTGAAAAAGGAACTGAACTTCTGGATACAACCATGGGCTTGTGGACTTCCATGCAGACATACCCTCTCGTTAGAAAGATATCACAGGATCTGCGCGCAAAAGAGAAAATTTTTGATGAGCTTCAGGAGGCACTACCAACACTTGTTTCGGCTCAGAGAATGGCTTACTTACAAACAAGATGGGCGCTGCATGACGAAATTGAAGATCTTCGATGAAAGAAACACATCCTAACCACCCCTATGAAGCCGTGGGCTGATGAGGCAATGAAGTTATCGTGGGATATAGATGCTACCATAAAGACATTGGGCCAGACATAGAGGAGCATCAGTCTTGTAGCAAAGGGATTTACATCACAAAAATTGGTGGAGGAGGCTCAGAGCGTTGTTTCTCAGAGCGCGAACGTCCTTGCACCCTTTGCTACATCCATTGAAGAGTTGAAGACCAAGATGAATACCCCACATCCTCTGTGACTCGGGACGAGTCACAAGATTGTGTTGGGGGACTGTTGGAGTAGGGTCCCTTAGGACCGTAATTTTGGGCTAAATGTTAGTATTTTTGTTAATTTTGAGTCATGTGTGCTATGAAAAAAAGATTCAAGGGGATTTCGGGCTGGTCAAATTCCCTTCATGAGTTGTAATGGTTTAAAGGGTAAACTAGGGGTCTCAAACCACAGTTTGAGGATCATAGTATGAGCCCAAGTAAAGGTATAAGTAGAAGTATAAATCGAGTCAGATAAGGCAATTAAGTTAAGTAATATATGAGTTGATGACATAACTCTAAATTTGAATCTGTAGAAGCGTTTGTTTCTGAAAGGTTCTTGCTAGCTGTGTGCGCAGAGACCTTAGTTCGGCTATGTGCAGACCCCGCTGGTTGTGTGCGAGGGTAGATTTGGTGAATTGGAAGGGTTTCTGTGAATTTTAAGGGTTTCTGAAGTTTGATTAATAAAAATATGTTTTGGAAATTCTATGTACCAAATGCATATGTGATTCGCTTCTGTGTATGACTTATGTTTCTGTGTTTGATTTCTATTTCCTGCATATGATTTATATTGTCTGTGATTAGATCGGGTTGCGTACTTATTTTATGGTTGATGCGAAAGATAATTGCATAGATCTGTTACTATAAGGGATGAATATTACATTTTTAGAAAAGTTAAAGGGATTGCGTATCTACTGTCTGTGTGCGCGCAGGGTTAACCTGTGTTGATCGACCTAGGGTTTTTGGTGCACAAGATAGTTTGTTAAAATGATAGATCTGAGGCTGCCCACTTCATTTAAATATCTCTTGGGTTGTGGAAACCTGGTTACAACACCCCCCCATACTGCTTCGGGTGAGAATTTTGCCTACGCAAGTAGGTCATTTCCGAAAGGGCGAGTAGTAAGAGGGTTTTGTTGGTTATGCACTAACTCTGAACCTGGGTAAGGACCCCTCGAGCCAACAATTGTGATGGAAAATATACTAAAGGCCATAAATGTGGTGAGAAGAAATTATTTTACATAGATTGTGAAGAGGAGGAAAAAAAGGAACAAGAAACATCAAAATATGATATACACCATGAACCAACCCCAGAGAAATAAGAAATGAATCCAACCATATCTTGTAATCCATTGGCAAGAATTAACGCTCCTCAAACTCTTAAGATATAGTGAGATATCAAGAAGAAAATGGTAATAGTGTTGATTGATTCAGGTAGTACCCATAATTTTATTCATTGTAAGATAGCCAAGGAATTGAATTTATTCCTATATCCAACACCAGAGTGTCAAGTGATTGTTGCAAATGGAGGAACTATACATTTCTCTGGAAAGTGGCATAATATAAAGCTAACCATGGTGGAATATGTATTGAATATTCCAATGCTTTTCATTCCATTAGGTGGTGCTGATTGTTAGCACTCTGTAATTTCTCAAGGCTAAAGAAAGAAATCACTGAGGTAACCACAAACCTACTTTGGATTTTAGGATCTAGCCCTCCTAAACTCAGAGAGGGCTCTCTCTGTATGAGTTAGCTTTATTTGGAATAGATATTAGGCTAGTTAATAAGTACAGAGTTTGTTTTTTAATTGGTTTGGTTGGAAATTCAAAGGAAGGCCATTAGGAAATGGGGTCAAAAAGGCTTGGGCAATCAATTTGCAGAAGTATCAAGCTTAAGTGAAACAGGGGCAAGGTAGACATTACTAGGATCCTTTAGATTTGGATGCAATGTAATAAAAGAACAAGCTCCTTCTGGTTTGTCTAGAACTAAAGGTATATTTTTAAAATTAAAAGCAATGAAATATAGTATGATAGACAATGATTTTTTTTGGAAATATCATGGTGGCATTTTATTAAACTATTTACTGAAAGATGAAGTTGATAAAGTTATGCAAGAGTTTCATGCAGGTGACTGTGGAGGACACCTTTAATGGAAATCAACTGCTGATAAAATCTTGAGGGAAGGTTTTTAGCGACTCACTCTTTTTGCAGATGTTAGAAAGTATGTGACCTCCTATCACAAATGCCAGATCTTTGAAGGGAAGAAAAATCATTACCTTTACCCTTCAAACCCATCTCCACAGAAATGCCATTTCAACAATGGGGTTTAGACTTCATTGGTGAAATTCACCCACCCTCCTCAGCCCAACATATATGGATTTTGACAGCCACTGACTATTTTACCAAGTGGATAGAAGCCATTCCTTCTAGACAAGCCATTGATTATGTCATTATCTCATTCCTTGAAAATAATATCCTTTCTAGATTTGGATGCCCTCAAAATCTCATTACTGATAATGCGGCTGCTTTCAAATATAAGAAAATGATTGACTTCTGTAACAAATACCACATCAACCTTTGCAATTCCATTGCCTATTACCCCCAAGGTAATGGACTTGCAGAATCCTAAAAAAATATCTTGGTTAATATCATTAAAAAAATGTTAGAAGACAACAAGAAGACCTGGAACAAAAGGTTAGTTAATGCCTTATGGGCAGATAGAATAACTATAAAGAAGTCCATTGGTACATCTCCCTATCAACTAGTATATGGGATGGATGTTGTTTTCCCATCCTCTTTGGGAGTTCCCGTGATGAAGATGATCCAAGAACTGTAGGTAGAACCAAATGATATCCAGAGAAGGATAAATCAGACCATACATTTGCGGCAAACCAGGGAAGAAGTCTATGTCAAATCATAAGTTATCCAAGATAAGATCAAAAATATATTTGACAAGAAAAAAGAAGAAGATGATTTTTACATAGGTAATAAAGTTCTTAATTTGGATTCTAGAAGAGAAGATAGAGGTAAACATGGTAAATTTGATTTTCTATGGAAAGGTCCCTACATCATTTATGGTTACATAGATAACAATGCATTCTTTTTGAAGGAGCTAGATGGATCAGATCTACCAGGAGGACCAGTCAATGGTAGGATGCTGAAGCATTACTTTTCTCCAGATTAACCTTTAGCTCACTTTTTCTACTTTGCTGTACATAACATTGCAAAGCATAAATTTGATTGGATGTTTTTCTTGCAAATTGAAAGCTTCATTTTCCAGGTATTTCTGAAGTTCCAAGACCTGTTCTTAAGAAAGCAAGTAATAAATTAATCACTTGAAACAATTTAAAATATTTGCAGACCATAGAAAAGCCACTGTTGCTTCCAAAACCATTTCTGCATACTGTTATCATATTTTCACAGTATTCCTGAGAGCCTGAGACAATTTCTTATACCAAAGAGTAATTAATTGATAAAAATAAATAAATCCATGGCTTCCCAAGGTATTGTGATAGTCAATCCACTGCAACCTCCTGTTGTTTAAGTGGAACATACCCCCCTATTTAGCCTCAATTTTCTCAGAAAGAACAAGACATATTGTCACAATGCTGTCTTCCATTCTAGGCTATTTCACAGATGAGTATGTAGATGCTTCAATCCTAGGTTTTCTGTCCAGGGTAGCTTCCATCCTTCACATTTAATTTTTCTCAGTACTTATCAGATGCTATTCATGAGAAACTGATTAAATTACCTGAAGAAGGGTCTTCAAGTATTCATCAGTGTTGTTTCACATGTTCTTATACTTCCAATATGAAAGGTTTGCAGTTAGCCTTAAAAATCTGGACACTGAGGGAAACCCCCAATTAGTTGTTTTCTGGAATTCCTTAATCAGGAAAGATTCCACAGAGTTTACCTATAACCACTTCATTGATTCATTTATTCATCCAATTGTCAATATGCTAAGTAGTAGCAATGAACCAAGAGTCAGTGATGAGATAAAAAATGTCTTACAGTTATCAGAACACAGTAGGACAAGATATTGGTATTTATACCAGAACCACACTGAGATTAGGGTATATGGATATCAATTCAATCCATATAAGCTGCCCAAATAACTCTCAATGAGGTTATTTGCACTTGAATATATCAGGAAGATCCTAAACTCTGATGAAGTGAATTTTTTGTCAGCCAAGAAGAAAACACAGTTTAAGATCAAAAACCAGATTGGTCCTTTTATTTGCAACAATAGAGGTGCTGGTCAACAAGAAGAAAAGTGTCTTTAGGAATTCAAGTTCATTGAAAGTTTCAAATGGAATTATTATCCATTAGGAGTTATCAACAAACTAAGAATCATCCAAACCAGAGTGTTACACCAATTTTTGGTCATCTAACCTGTTATTATTAGATGAACCCGAGTACACCATGTAAGACCAATTTTACCCTAAGTAAAATTGCTTTCACCACATAAAATAACTTATTTGTTTATATTTCCTAGTCATATTTAACCCAAAATAAGGAACTTAATTAAATAAATCCTTATTTATTTAATTATTTGCTAAGAATAAGTTATTTAAATCATTATTTAAATAATATTCTTAGTTAAATTTGACTAAATCATCCATAAATAATTAAATAAACCATTATTTATTTAATTATATTCCCATCATTTCCCTAAAATGATAAATAAATCATTTATTTATTTATTATTTATAAATAAAGGAATTAACCCAAGTCAAGAATCCTTTTCCCTCCAACAAATATAATAAAATATTCCTAAAAGGTGCTTCTAGAATTCGATTAATAATATTTTATTCATGCACCGAGTTCTAGACCACCCCAATATTTTGTTATAAATAGGGGGGTTTTCCCCATTCATTAGTCACCTTCATTGCATTAGATCACTCTGGATCTTCTCTTGGTCACCATTTTCCATTTTTCTTTGTGAACTCCCATTGAGTTCTATGTTTTCTTTTCCACATCCATAAGAGAGAGAAATGCTAGATCTGAAACACTGAGGACTTCCAAGAACCCATCCGACCGAGGAGAACCGAAAAACACCTTTCTTGTTTTCCTCTCAGGTGCCCCATTCTTTAATATAATACAAAATTCTTTCATATGCATTCTTCTTGTCTTGTTCATTGGATCTATGGAGTTATGTTATTTTTTATCTGCTTAATATCTTTTGTGCTTATATTTGAATTTGTGCATCAATCTTAAAGGTATTTTGAATCCATAATCAATGTTAGGGTTATTTGTTATGCGTAGCTAAAGTGATCTTTTACGACGAAAGATTCATACTAACAATTGGCGACTCCACACGGGTTTTCTTTTGCGACCGCTGTCGTTTTATCTATTCCTGCATATCCAGCTGTTTCATACCCTAGGGTTTCTCTTCCATTTTTTGTTTTTCCTATTTTTATGGTGATTCTCACCCTTAAAACCCTTAAACAGTCAAATTTTTAACATCCGTGTGTTTCTGGCCTTATTGTGCAGGTGACAGACATCAGTCGCAGCTGAGACGACACAATTTTTCTGAAATCTGCCGCCAAGAGAGCCGGATCTGCAGGTCGCACTTATCAGCCCAAAAAGTGCGACTTGAGCCTTAGGACACACTTTTATGCCCCAAACCTGCGACCTGGACTAAAAACAGGTCAGAACCTGCGACATGCACTTTTTCTGCAAATTTTTCAGCACTTTTTCTGGGTTTGTTTGAAGCTTCTGCCAAGGTTTTCCAGCCTCTGTCACTGCCCGTTTGGACCTGTTTCTGATCTGCTCCACTCAACTAAGAGGGAATCTTGCCCCTTAGGGCTCTAGTACCCTCCAATTTTTGTGGGCGAGCCTTTGCTGTTTCATATGTCTGAATTTACAGAGTTTCAGCCCTATTTTTCTCAGATCTAATACATCATTTTCAGATCCCTTTAGATTAGCTCTTCTCCCTCTCAAAACACTTCATATCGTATTGTTTGGGTTCATTCCTAAGGCCACTACCTTGTCTCTTCTATCCTTAGCTGATCTCCTCCTTTTTAGCAGCAACCTTGCCTCTGCCTCTTTGCTGTTCTCTGCACCACTTTTAAGCAGACTTACCCTTTAGATCCCAGTCCCTCTGGACCTTAGATATTTTGGCCTCTTTTTAGCGCGCTTTGCCTAGTTTTTCCCTCTTATTGACTAGTTTTGAGAGACCCGCCTTCTTGGGTTAGATTACTGCATTTTTAATTGTTAATTTTCTATTTTTTCAGTTTTATTTACTGTAGATTTCTTTTCCATTACGCAACACACTTTTTCTTTTACTCTCAAAACGTCTGGGTTTAAACAATTAAAATTAATGCATGCCACACACTGACCCTAAGCGAAGAAGCTCCTGGTTAACACCGCCTGGAAAAGACTTTAAAATGAATTGTCACCGCACCTCTCTGCCCTTGACCTCACTTGATTTTGCCCCCCCTTGCCCTTGTCGGTTTCTCTTCTTCCTATCATCATTGCGCCCCCAAGGCGCCTTTCTCAGAGACTTTTTGGCCTTCACCCTCAGTTTTCGCTTGGTCGACTTCCTCCTTCCCATCGTCATCGAGTAAGTCCTCCCCCGAGTCCGCATTCCAACTATTCCTCTGATTGTTCGGGTTCTCCCCCTACTCGTGGTTCTCCCCCTGTCACTTTTACCATGTCTTCTTCAGGGTCTACTACCAGCAGCCACCCCAGTACTATTGCTGGGTCTGTTTCCAGTGGAACCACCTCGGGACCTACCTCGAATGCCCCATTGCTCCCTTATATGGTCGACCTTAGTCTTCCCGACTTCAATCAGCTGATTAATGATACTATCCACCACGACGTTAGTTGGCCTGCTATGCCAACCAAGCTCCCCTCTGACATTCCCAAGTTCGAAGGCCTTGCTAGTGAGGATCCCTCCAACCATATCCGATCCTTCCATATGTGGTGTTCCTCCAATTCCATTACCGACGACTCCATTCGTCTTAGATTGTTCCAATGCACGCTTACAGGCGAAGCTTCTAAATGGTATGTTGAACAGACCACCTCCTGCCATACCACTTTTGCGACCATTGCCCAAGCCTTTTTACCTTATTTCCAGCTCCCTCTCCGATACGACACTGGTACCAAGCTTTTAACCTCCTTCCGTCAATCCTCCTCAACCCGCCTTTCCGCTCATGTCCAGGAATGGCGGCGCAAAAGAAGCTTATGTCGAGCTCCCTCCTTTGAAGATCGGGTTTACATGGACTAGTTCCTTCACTCTCTCTTACCTCCCATTGGAAAAGATGTCGCTTCCCATTTTCCCCAAACTGAAGAAGCCGCCCTCCAAATCGCCTTGAAGTATGACCTTATCTATGCCTAATCTGGTTATGTTTATACCTTCCTTACTGACCTTCCCAAACCCGGTGGCCCTAATGCCTCGGGGGCATCTCATTCTATCGATGGTATCATTGGAGCCCTGTCACATACCTCTGCCCAACCCCCTACGGGCCATGGTTTTCTTCTAGGAGCCAGCCCCTCCGGCGTTTTTTCCTCTCCAGGCAGCATGTATTCAGGCTACGGCATGCTTCCTCCTTTTTCCCACCCCCTGCTTACCTTACTGCTGCCCACCCTACTCCTTATCCATATCCGCAACTTGGTGTCCCAGCTCCTCTAGCATTTGGACCTCCCACTCCCTTGCCTTCTCCGCTCCCACAACCGCACTTACTACCCCCTCCAGGGCAAGTATTTGCATAGCAGGGGGCACCTAATTTTCCTCCTTCTCAAAGAAGGAGAAGAGGAAATCAATATGCTTATGGTAATCGTGGACCTAATCCTTCCAATATCGACCCTACCACTGCCAACCAGCCACAGGGCTCTCAGCCCAAGTCGGACAGGCCACTTCGCACCAATAAGCCCTGTTCGTGTTGCGGTGTTTATGGTCACTACACTCACAATTGTCCCTTATTACCACAAATGCGGAGACTTTGTGATTCTCAGGCCACCGTACAGGGATAACACTCCTCCCCTACTACCCCTCCCGCCCCCATTACTTCTCAACCTGCTGTGTTTACCGATCCTTTCCCGCAACAAGGATTCGTGGCCACTCAACCACCTCATGCCCCAGTAACCACTCAACCTTCCCCTTCTGGGTCCTCTGATTACCAGATTCTCATGATGGCTTCTGACCCACCTCTCACTGTCGACCTCAACCTTCAAACTCGGTCCCGTCAGTATTCCACACCCCCTGTGCTGTCTGTGTCTGAGTCTCCATCGTCAGGTCCTACAGAACCTCTATCGACACCCAATGGTCCCTTGCAACTCCCTCTGCCCAAAGCCGAGGATCATCCCAAGCCTCCTAAGGGACCATTATGCCGAAATGCTGCCTCTGGTCGGGCTGCCCATTCATACAGCTTAGTAGAGGATCTGGCCCAATCTCTTGCTGCCATTTCAACACTGGAACTCCTCCAGGCGTGTCCTTCTCAAAAGAGGGCTCTACTATTTTCCGCGGGCACTGTAGATCCTGCTGATGACTAATTGATTGTTTTTGACGCCCGTTAGTTAGACCATCCCCTCTTCCTCCTTCAGTTTCTTTCCAAATCCCAGTCAAAATCCGAAACACCAATGTTGCTCGATGTATTATTGATGAGGGGGCATCTACCTGCGTAATGTCCGCTTCGGTTTGGAAACAAATCGGATCCCCTGAACTGGCCCCTTCCACCATCACCCTTCGTGCATGGGATGGCCATGCCTCCCAGCCCATTGGCCTATTTCGTAACTGTGCTATCACCCTTTCTGGCAAGACTGTTTATGTCGACGTTGAAGTTATTGACGCCCCTTTTGACGACAACATCCTTTTGGGGCGTAGTTACACTTATGCCATGTCAGCCGTCCCATCCGTAGTCCACCGTAAGATGTTTTTCCCTCATAATGGCAAGATTTTCACCATTGACCAATTGACCTACCATGAACCAAAATCTCAGACCTCCCTGAGTCCACCATCTCTACTGTCACCAATAAACCGACTATTGATTCGTTGACTAGTGTTTCCCCCGGTGTCTACAAAGACTCCTCTTTGCTTGGAAATTTTCGTGGTCCTCCCCCTCCTCCCGTCTCTGACCCCAGCTTAGCGAATGTTTGCATGATGCAATCGTCTCAGGCTAGCCTTCCATAGCCTGCTCTATCTCGCCCACTGCCTCCTGCTCCTAGCCCTTCGTTTCAGTCAAACGAACCTTTTTCCCCCGGCCCTTCCCATCACACTCAGGAACCTTCCTACCCTCCTGAGTCAGTTCCCTCAGGTCTCCACCATATGGGAGCCGTCCCCCCTGGTCACTACCCCGCCGGTCAGATACCTTTCCTTGGTCCCCCCCCCAGCTTTTATTCGGTCCCCGTCATGGCCACCCTTTCCCTTCCTAATTTAACCTTGGGAATTCCCGTTTGGTATCTCACCCCTCCACTCGAGACCCCACCAGGCCACCCCAAACCATACATAGCTGTGACACTAGTACAACCGATCCCTGTCGCTCCTTCTAGCACCATAGTGCCCCTTGCTCCTTCGTAGAACCCTTCTAATGCTGTGACAGCTACCGGCAAGAAACAAAAAACTCGTAGGGGGGCATCTAATGACAAGGCCATCGCACCTGACCCTACCCCTCCCCAACCCGCCAAGCCTTGTGCCTTGTGTGATGGTATCGGTCATCCCACCCATATTTGTCCTGAGTTGCCCCGTATCCAACCCATGGTTAAAGTCACGTTCCCTGCATCTACGGTCCCTGACACCTCTGTTTCTTCCTCATCCATAGCCAAGAACCCAAAAACTCTTCACACCAACAAAACCTGTGCTCTGTGTGGTGTCCATGGCCATTATTCCCACCATTTCCTTCACCTCACGCATTACTAAGCCTCTTTATAGGTCATTCACGAGTACGAAGTTGAACAAAATCAATCCGCCTTGCCCATCCTTGCTCAGTATGCGTCAAGTTTACTTGAGGACCCTCGGCTACCATTGACATCCCTCCCCCTGATGTTGAGATGTCCGAGTCTGCTGCTCCTCTCTTATACCTATCATCATCCCCACACCCTTCGGAGTACATCCCCTCTGAATCCACTCCGTCTGTTTCGCTTGATCCCCCTTCCGCCACTTTTTCAGGCTCTTTATGTCTCGACCATCTTTTTACTTGTTCTTCTGTCATTTCCCCTAATGACCCGTATGTGCACCTTTCTTCCTCTACCGATGATCTAGGTAGCTTTGTAGCATCTTGTGGTTTCCACCACCTTTCCTTGCCCTCCCATCCTCCCGATACTCCCATCCGTATCTATGATGTACTTCACAACATGCGTCCCCGCTTTTCCTCCCTTTTCTCGTCTTGTGATGATATCCCCTTGACCCTCTCGTCCACTCATTGCCTTGGTTATGCCGATGGCGCCAGTCGCTATTCTCGAAACCTTGCCTCAGCCACCTGGGCCATTTTTACCCCCTTGCATACCCTTGTTCTTGAAAATGGGGCCTGCATTGGTCAAGCCACCAATAATCAAGCTGAATATGATGCAGTTTATGGTCTCTTAGCCGATGCTCTCTCTCATCCCATCCTCCATCTGCATGTCCATTTATATTCCCTGCTTCTCGTCTTACAACTTAATGGTGTCTATTGTGTGCATAACCCTATCCTGTTTAGAAAATATTTACGAGTGCAACTTTTGATACGGGAATTTAGATTCATTACATTTAGCCATATACCTAGAGATCAAAATCACTACATAGATCAAATCGCAAACCATGTTCTAGACTGGCATATATCACACACAACACCATAACATTTAGCACCATCAACCAAATACATATACATCAAATGTATTATATAACACGTTTTTTTAGAGTCCATCTACTCTGAAACATACTACATGCCCATAGCATGTTACAATAACAAAACTACAAAAATGGGGGGCACCACTCGCCCCTACATCGACACTAGGGGGCACCACCTGCCCTACATCTAATCCCTCTCTGGAGGATCCCGAGCCAATGGCTCTGCTCCCGTAGCTCGTAGATCATGCACAGCCTGACCGACCATCTCCATGCGTCGCATGATACCTCACCACTCTGAGGGTAGCCCAATACATAACTCTATGTACCGATCATCTAAATCATGCCAACCACGCTCCGATACACCCGTCAGTAGCCCCTCACATCTACGACGAATGTCCTCCACCAGAGTAGCCATATCCTCTCTCTGCGCCGTCCTTGATCCACTTGCCCCCGTAGCTCCCGTCGCTGCAGGTCATTCCATATTTCCGGCCGGTTTTACCGGAGCTATATCTGCATTCCAAAACATATAACGATTAGTACCATGCATACTAGTCACCAAATCTAAATGCACATAACAAATTAGTTGCTTGTCACTTACCATCGGGCCCCCACACTCGACCAGGTGGAAGCGGCAAGTCCGTATCTCCCCAATAACTCATCCCACTATAGGGATAGTCATCTATGTATAGTGGCATATGATCCCAATGGGCGACGAACTCTGGTCGGAACACCCGTCCGACTACCCCTCCTCCTCCTCTACACAGTAATCTTCCCCACCGACGCATCCAAGGCTCTCTCGGACCTCCATCAGGAAAATTTACACAAGGTCGTAAGGTCGGGATCTTCTCAAAGAAGGAAGAGCACAACATCGTCCCATAGGTGCAATCATGATTCACTTGCCGCTTGCATAACGACAGCTGTCGTTTCACCGATGCCAACATCATCTGGGCCCACCCATAGTAGGTGCCACTCAGCACACTCTCCATGATCATCATCTGCCCTCTAGTGATGTGATGGAACGCCTGGCTACACAAGACTCGTAACACTGCTGCGGCCACTGCCCGGGTTTCCAACCTCTCTAGATCACCAATGGATATTCGAGTTCCTTTGACTCGGACCCCTGGTCGACAATGTTGCTCAACAAATTCCATAATGTTATGCCCATGTGGTAACACTGGCTGTGTATTCCCCACCATCCCTAATGGTGGGAGACCAGTCAAGAAATACAAATCCTAGACCGTCAGCTCGATCCTGTGCCCCTGCACTACAAACGCCTCCTAATATGGATCCCAGTAACTGATAATACGGGCCAATAAGGGCTCTCCAGCCCTCATCAAAAGGTTCTCCAAAAATTTCAGCACCCCATACCTAGCCAGTACACGACGGACACCCTAATCCACCTGGATCTCCATCCGTAATGTACCTAAGTCTCTCTCTCTCTATTTGATCAATATATCTGCCATATCTGCACAAAAAAATCATTTTGTCAGTCTACAGCTCCACAAAACTGCATCTATTCACACCAAAACTGAATCTCAGCCCAAAACAACACTGAAATCACCTCCCTTTCACAGGTCGCACTTTTCAGCAAAAACCTGGGCCAGGTCGCACTTTTCAGGCCCAAATCTGCGTCCCAGGTCGCAGTTTTTGCCCCAAAAAGTGCGACTTGGCCGTGAGGAAGAAATAGGGGCAGTTACTAAGATTTAGAGCCCTAATCTGCAATTTGAATCCATCAAAAACAAAGCTTAAGATTAGGCCTCTCACCTGCAACTGACGGATCACAATTCCAATGGTCGGATTGTCTGCTACGATCACCGCAAGATTTAGGGCCTTCTCTCCTCTCCACATTCACCACATCTACACAAGCAAATGAATGATTTTGGAGGGAAAACGCCCTATTAGAAGAAAACCCCTATTTTTTTCTTTCGCCCGCTTTGACCAAAGCGTAGCCCCATTTGACACATCGTCTGCACCGTTGGAAATCTCTCACCGAGCACTCAAATGGGTATCTGTCAGTTTTTTATGTTTTGATACTTCACCAGGACACATTTTGTCCATGAAGGATCTTTTCATCTCTTCTCAAAATCGAATTTCTTCCCTTACAACACTTGTACTAGGGGCACCACTTTGCCTCCTTACTTGTATTTGTTTGTGTTGATTTTCGTGATGAGTTACCCTATTGTACTCATGCTTTTACGGTCCCCCATTGAGCCTTCACTGCATGGCAGCACCATCGAGTCGCCCTTGTTTAGTGCAGTTGAGTCAAGTCACCAGCACATTCATGGAGTCTATCCCGAGTCCATTTGTACCTCACCATAGTCCTCCATCTTTTCTTGCTCGGTCCCTCTCTCATGTCACACATTATGGCCTTCAGTACCTCTGTCCACTCTCCCTCCTGATGTTGTGTCAGTTGCTGTCAAGCCTACAATTTATGCTCTAACAAAGGAAGTCATCCAACCGCTCCTCCATTTCTCTCATTCCCTCATCGTCATTAGTGTCTACTTAGTCGTCGCTCTACTATTTTCCCCCGCGCCTTAGGTGGGGTTCCCTTATTTTCCTCACCTATGGCATACCTCCTTCTATCGACATCAACTCATTTCCTCTAGAAGCCAGGTCTAGGGGGCAGTGTACATTGGTTCGAGCTCTTCCTTACATGCTCGTGATATATACACTTGATGGTCCAGTGACGCAGCAGTAGCTACTGGTGATTCCCGGGCATGTGTGAGATGTCTCAACCCTCATGAGGGGGTGGCCCTGCAGGTAGCCCCCCACATGCTCGGATGCCTTCATTTCAGCCCTTGATGCAGCTCCTCTCATATGATGATATCGGCCTCAACTGCTTGTAGCGCCTCTTCAATTTGCATGTATCCGTCAGTTTTTGCAAGCACTTCCCTGCGTGTAGGGGGCATTTGGGCATCTCATGTACTACCATATTATTGTATAAGCCATGACGATTATTCCAGGCATCGCATGTATGTGGGATTCATCATGTTATTTATCTGGCTCCTGTTTAGGTCAGCACATGCTTCATTATTGCGTTCCGTGGTTTTCCGGGCGCCTTATTCTTTGTACTTTGTCTCGGCGGGCATAGGTATGCCTCCCCCGCCGCCTTTAGCACAGGTACTACTTTATAGAGACTTGTTGCACCTGTAAGTTTCATCTCCTCAGGGTCTAGTCCTTTCACACCTCAGACATCCTTACATTTCTCTCTCACCTCTCTCTTGATGCCTAGTGATTGAGTTCTTACAACGTACTTCGGTCATACGATTTGCTCCTAACTCTCGTACATTGGGGGGAAATCTGTTACACCAATTTTTGGTCATCTAACATGTTATTATTAGATGAACCCAAGTACACCATGTAAGACCAATTTTACCCTAAGTAAAATTTCTTTCACCACATAAAATAACTTATTTGTTTATATTTCCTGGTCATATTTAACCCAAAATAAGGAACTTAATTAAATAAATCCTTATTTATTTAATTATTCCCTAAGAATAAGTTATTTAAATCATTATTTAAATAATATTCTTAGTTAAATTTCACTAAATCATCCATAAATAATTAAATAAACCATTATTTATTTAATTATATTCCCATCACTTCCCTAAGATGATAAATAAAACATTTATTTATTTATTATTTATAAATAAAGGAATTGACCCAAGTCAAGAACCCTTTTCCCTCCAACAAATATAATAAAATATTCCTAAAGGGTGCTTCTAGAATCCGATTAATAATATTTTATTCATGCACCGAGTTCTAGACCGCCCCAATATTTTGTTATAAATAGGGGGGTTTTCCCCATTCATTAACCACCTTCATTGCATTAGATCACTCTGGATCTTCTCTTGGTCACCATTTTCCATTTTTCTTTGTGAACTCCCATTGAGTTCTATGTTTTCTTTTCCACATCCATAAGAGAGAGAAATGCTAGATCTGAAACACTGAGGACTTCCAAGAACCCATCCCACTGAGGAGAACTAGAAAACACATTTCTTGTTTTCCTCTCAGGTGCCCCATTCTTTAATATAATACAAAATTCTTTCATATACATTCTTCTTGTCTTGTTCATTGGATCTATGGAGTTATGTTATTTTTTATCTGCTTAATATCTTTTGTGCTTAGATCTGAATTTGTGCAGCAATCTTAAAGGTATTTTGCAGCCATAATCGATGTTAGGGGTATTTGTTATGCGTAGCTAAAGTGATATTTTACGACGAAAGATTCATACTAACACAGAGATAGAGAAGTACTCGAACTATTCAGAGTGGTTATAGAATAATTTGAAAGAGGTAGAGAATCAAGGTGATACTAGTTCCACCTTGCAAACTCCAGCGCCACAAGATAGGAACTCCAAGAGATCCAGAGAAGAAGGATCATATTCAGCTCAAACCACTACAAAAATAAAATTCAAATTAATGTACAGGAAGAAGCCCAAGCTAAACCCTGTAAATTAATAAGTTGAGACTATTGAAATTATTGATACAGACATAGTGGTAAAAGAGAATGCACGTCCAACAATTTCAGAGGAAACTCACTAGCCTTCAACATCTAATACTCAAAGCATTCAAAAGAAACATAGTGTTGAAGTGTCTTCATCAATTAAAATAGCAGATAAAGAACATGATATCATGGAGAAGTACAAGGAAATCAAACTCAGGAATGAGGCATTAAAAGCATTTACTTATGCCCAATACTAGAAGCAGATACCTAGTGACCAGAACAAGTTGCTTTCTGCATTTGATTGCAAGACTAGGAAGATGCATATGACCTTCTTGCGGCCCACTATAAAGAATCCAAAGTCATCAGCTGACTATAAGAAAAAATCATATGAATTTCAAGCCAACGATGTTTATCCTATAGACAAAATAGAATTTCATAAGCAAGCTGGTGAAATGTTATACTCCACAATGACCAAAAAAGCCATGAGTGTACAGAAATTACAAAATACTCTAGAGAACATCAAAGGATAGTTGAAATTAGAAAATGATTCCTCACAAGCCAAGGACAACATAATCAAATCTCTTGAAGAATTGTTCATAGATGTAGGATATGATCCCAAGAACATTAAAGTTGCAAAACAACTCATCAAGAAAAAGAATGCAAACATTGCTGCATTGAAAAAAAAACTGAAGTTGCCTCCTACTGAACATCCACAAGCAAAGGAAGTTCTGGAGAATGAAGGACAAAAATATGAAATGATGAATCTCATCATTCAGTTGACAACTCAACTGAAAGAGATGGAGAATGAGATGGGCAAATTGGTATAGGAGAAAAAGGCCAACATGGAAGTAATCCCTCTCACTGCTATTCCTACAGTTACTACAACAGTGCCTCTACTTCAGTAGCTCCAGTGGCAATAGCAGTTCCACTAGCTACACCACTTCTCACTACATCAACAACTACATCAGCTACAAAATCATCTACAACATCAACTCATCCTAGTGATGAAGCAGGTAAACTGGTTAAAGAAATGCAAGACATGTCCATACAGACTAATGAAATAAATAGACTTAAAGAACAAATCAAAAGTCTAGAGGATGAGAAGAAACTTGTTCAAATCATGCATAAGAATGAAACATAGAATTCAAACAGATTAACTAAGAAAGTACATAAGTTAGAGAAAGATTTGACATTTAAAGAACCACTTGCCCAAGCAAAACAATAGTTGTGGGCCAATATCATTGACTCTGTCAATAATATTTGGCCATCTATCCAAGTTATTTATGAGCAAAAGGATCTGATCAAGGCAACAAGTGAAGGCATTCAAAAAGTTAAGGAAGAACTTGGTAAAAAGCCAGAAGAGGCCACTAAGATCATTAAGTTTCTTAATTACAAGAACAAACACGAATTGGAAGAAATTGGTGTAAGTGATAGGAATGAAACAATCCTAGAAGTTAGAAAGGTTATTTCTAATAGGAACTTGATGGTACAACTTGAAGATAAGTGTTAGAACGTGGAACTTGCAATAACCATATTCATGGTGAAATTTGATGTTTTGAGGCAGAAAGGTCTGCCTAATACTTTGGTTATCAATGACAGATTGATGAAACATGAGGATTATGATAAGAAAATCAAAGAAGTGGCAAAGGAACAAGCCAAAAATTCCTCCATGAAAGGAATGCCTATAGGGAAAAGTACTATATCAGAGTTTTGAAAATCTATTTTACCTCGAGCATGAGGTAAATCATCTATTCATTAACAGACCTAATTTTTCAAAGTACACAGAAGATGATGAAATTTTTAGAAGAATGGTAAAAATTAAATTACCAGATGCATAAGCTTGGGAAAATTTATGTGATTTACTGTGAAAGTAAAAAGGTTACAGGTAAAAGAGTAGTAAAAGTGAAAAAATAACTGTCAAAGTTTAAATGTAAAGCAGTAACAGGTTAAAAAGTATCAGAGCAGGCAGTTAACAGTGAAAGACAGAGTTTAAAAGAATCAGTGAAAGACAACCAGCGTAAAGGACACTCAACATGAAGAAGACAGCTAGCATAGAGAAACAATTAGAGAGAAAGCAACAAAATATCAAAGAACAAACAACAAATCCAAATAAAAGAGTGATAAATAGAATTTAGTCTCCTAGGTGTCTCTATCTTCTTGCATAAAGATATTTATTTTTCCTTGAATAATTTCTAAATCAGTTTTAGGATATTTGTAATAGCTTTTGTATAAATACTCCAGAATTCGAAGTATTGAGTATGGATTGCTAAACATTTCTATAGTTGTATTGATCTGAAACTTGAGAGTTTATTGTACCATTTTCAAGTCAGCTGACTGGATTGAGTAATAAAGGCATTGCATTACATGCTTCATGTGTTGAGCCACTTCATTGAAGTACTTTCAATTGTTCTTTGTTATTCTCTTAAGTTTTTCATAAACTTGTATGTTTTCTGAATCTAAATGATATAACACGAATTTTATTTCAGAACTTGTTTAAATACACTCTGTCTTGAACTGTTATTCATTTTCATGTTTTCTGCTGATATCCATATTAGGGAATTCTTCATTTCTCCTTAGTTTCGATTGACCTCTTTCATTTCCCTCATTATCCAGATATGAGAATCCTTAATTTCTCTCCCATTCCAATTGAAACCATTTCATTATCCAACATAAAAGATCTGAATTTACTCAACTACCCTGCCCTGTGAACACTTCCTTTAGAACTTGATTCTGCCCTATTGCTTGATACATTGATTCCATAGCCCAATGGAAAACATACCTGCACCTATCCATCTGAATCAGTAATTCCACCACCAAAACAAACCAAAATCAAAACCAATCAATCTTACATAACTAGCCTAATATCAAATAAAAACAACAAATTTAAATCATAAAGAGAGATCCCTCTCTGAGCATTAGGGAGGTAGATCCTAAGCCTAAAATTAGGTTTGTGGTCACGTCTAATATTCTTTAAAACAAAACATAACAACCCTAGGAATTATTGGAGTGATAACTTTGATGTTGTACTATTACCTAGATAAATCCCTCTTGTAGACAAGAGTGATCTCCCTAGTATCCTAACAGATAATTAGAAACAAAAAGACATAAGAACATCTCTTTCCCTAAGCTATTAGCATTCAAATTACCAAAACTAGAAAAGAGAGGACAATGCTCTTACCTTTCAACAAGATGTTTGTTGAAGAATTTTATCTTTATCCTGAAGAAGTCCTTCAATACTGAGAAGAAACCTATAATCACAAACATGCAAAGAATCAAAATTATTTGCAGTATGTAATAATCAGAATACTAGCTCAACTTAATGATCAAGGAGATTTATAATTGTAATTATTTTAATGAATATGAAAATAACATAATGAGAAAAAGTATCCAAATGTATAAAAACCAAGCCTTTATGTCATACAAAATCCTCTCGTATGCCTTCCCAATCTTCCTCCTTGGTTTAACAAGATTTTCCACTCTAAAATGGCCAACATAAGATTATCATAAGTGAAACCCCTAACCTTGAAATTTAAGCTAAATTTATAGGAAAAACTGAGGAGGTTTCAGATCCACCAATAGAGGGGTGTGATCCACAAATGAGTGGATTAGGGTTTCTTGATCCAAGGGGATAAGTTCCATGATTGGAGAGATTTAGCTTGAACTGCCATGACTTAGAGGCTTCTAGTTGGAAGAATATGAAACCAACTATGCTTCTGGAAGTTAATTTTTCCTTTACTTTACTTTAAATGTGGTGTGTAGGTTTAAACGGGAAACAAAGTGCAAAATTCGCAGGTAATATTAGTAATATCCGTGCATGCACAAGAAGCTACCACAAAAAGTGCGTAGGCCATATTCAAGAGTATTTAAGATTTATTTTCCTAGTTTCCAACACTTGGTTAAGGAATATAAATGTTTGACTTCTAAGGAAGCATAAGTGTGGATGGTGATAGATCAATATTGAACGTCAATGTCATGGTGAAAAAATTACATGTAACAGATTTTCCCCTAAAGTGGGAAGTCTAACAAAATATTTCAAAAGAGTGAAGTGCTTTATCATACCAAGGATTGGATTGGAGACATATTTTGGAAACCTATCAGAAACATTCAAGTAAAATATATAATCATCACCAAGGTAGGCATTCCCATACTCGTAGCAAAACTTACTATATGTGTTGGTACAAAAGTGACCTAGAATTACATCAATAGTAGGCATAGTATGGACACAACCATCTGTTAAAAATTAGTCTACTGAAACATGAATACATAACTCCTTGCAAATTGGATGGTTGAAACTAGATCCAGGGTCTTGATCTCCATTTCTCAAACCAGTACGAATCTAAACATGCGATTGATTGTTACAAAGTCAAACATAGTAGAAACAACTTGATTATCGGTCGATGATGAAAACCGTTAAAAAGTGTGAGAGAAACCACCAATAATGACAATGGATCTCAAAGTACCTCAGTACAGTCTATGAAATGTGAATGAATAATTTGCAGTTAAACACTCTTAAGAGTCGTTCGATCAAAGGCCAATAATGAAAACATGTCGTCGAAGGCGAGACTTGCCATTAAGGCATGCACATTTCAAGGCACTAATAAGATTTCTAGATGAAATTCCTAGATAATGAGCTGAAGTCAATAGGAAGTGATATGTCGTAGGAGGGCCTATGACACGAAACCATTATGTCAAGTTTTGAAGAAATATTTTGCAAGGATTAACTTAGGGATGGTCAATGCGAATGGAGACAAATATTTGAAAAAGAATGAATTGAAGTTGAAATTTATCTTGAACACATAACATCATTGTAAATGACTTGGCAACATTTGACTTAAAGATAATACCCGAAAACAGTTGAATACTTTCAATGAGGTTTTATTAACGGTAATACAAAAGGATTGCCCAACCCATACATGAGTGTGACAAAGTGTTGTGTTCAAGAGTGACATGCTACTTCTAAAACAAGTATAAAAATGGATTCTTTTTCTCAATCCCCCCCCACCATTACTGGAAAGTACCTCTTTATTTTTGTCAATCTTGAGGAGGATAAAAGTTGCTTGTTGTGTAAGCTCATCCTTCGGATGAGTCCTCCTTAGTATTTTTAACGAACCCTAGGAAGGAGTGGTTTGGTCCCATTGTGATCTACGAGTCGAGTGTAGGGTTAAATCGATGTTTTTTCATGTTTAAAGAGTTTGAAAATACACAAAAAAAATTCATACTATTCTTTCAATGTAAAATTTTAACGAGCTTAGAGAAAGTAAAACTCGATGTTTTTTAGTTTTAGGGAGTTAGGAGAAAAACATAAGTAATCTCCATAGTGTTCTTTTTCATGAATTTAGTCCCTCAAGCCCAAAAAAGGATAAAATAATGCACGAGAGAACTCTATTGACCATGCTTATTCAACGTATACCTTTTTCTTAAATAGTCTAGTTCAGTTCGGAAAAGGGGTAAACTTATACTAGATAGACGACCGTTCATTTACTTTAACGAGTTTGAATAGTCAAGTACTCGGAAATATTTTCATGTTTAGAGAGTCTGAAAAGGGATTAAAAGAGAACTCCAAGGTTTTTCTTTTTCATGTTTTTCGAGAGTCTGAAAAAGTGATAAAAGTGTACTCATATCACCGAATTTTGATTTCATTAACGAGCAAGAAAAGACAGAAAGAACTCAACATTTTAATGTGTTTTACGAGCATGAAATATGGAAAAATAATCTCGATATTTTCATGAGTTTAACGAGTCTTGAAAATAATAACCGAAATGGACTTGAGGTAGGTTTCATTTTTATACAAGCTTGAAACAAAGGAAAACTATGCTTGAGATTCATTTCATTTTTACGCAAGCTTGAAACAGAGAAAATTGTGCTTGAGATAAGTTTCAATGCCCCCCAAGCATAGCCTGCAAGGGCACATGGCCCCCAAGCTTCATTTCATTCACCTAAGTAGACTACTGGTTACTAATAGCTGGATGGAATGAAGGTTCATTTACGATATCATATGAAAGACTAGACTCAATATGAGGGGAGGATTTGTTTCATTGCTTAATGACTTTAACATAGGAAAATAACCATGCTCATGATGAAAAGATTCATTTTTTAATGAGGTTGACACAACAAAAGGAACTATCCTCATAGGCACCTATTTCATTTTTTAACGAGGTTGACATAGGAAAAAAAAAATATCCTCATAAGGACCTGATTCATTTTTTAACGAGGTTGACACAGTAAAAGAATTATCCTCATGCCCTGTTTCATTTTTTAACGAGGTTGACACAGTAAAAGGAACTCTCCTCATGATGAAATGATTCATTTTTTTAACGAGGTTGACACAGTAAAAGAGCCATCCTCATGGAAACATGTTTCATTTTTTAACGAGGTTGACAGAGTAAAATAACTCTCATGCCCTGTTTCATTTTTTAACGAGGTTGACACAGTAAAAGGAATTATACTCATGAAATATGGATCATGGCTTCCAACTGGAAGGAACACATGCTAAGGGACACACCTCGATCATGGCTTCCAAGAGGTCTTCATCAGATGGAATAACAATTCTCTGGAAGGAACACATGCCAAGGGACTCAATGGGGATAAGGAAATCGTGTTCAAATATCCCCATAGGGTTTACCATGTAAATTACTGGATCTAAGTCAAAATAAGTCGATAAAAAAGTGAGAGGCTCACTTGCATCGGTAATTGAAAACATGGGACTGGTTTCCAGATAATTAACCCGTGGTGGGGTGGATACCACTTGCATATAAGGAACATTCAAGGATGTTAGATGATTGGTAGTCGAATCAAGACTAACAAACAAAAGCTAGTCAACAATCATAATTTTTCCATTGTGAGGGAAATGCATCACGTGAAAGAGTGTCGATACGACATCATTCATGGCATAGATATAGTCTTGCCCAAGGAGTAAATTGAAATCCAAGGGGCCTTGAAATACCATAATATCAATACAAAAATTTTACCTTCCAAATTAATGGGTAACTTAGGAAGGATCCCTAAAGTTTCAGTAATGGTTATGTTAAAAGCTGACAGATTCTGTGTAACAATTACAAGTTGAGGGGAACCCAAAGCTTGCCTAGTAGTTGAGGATAAAATACTAATAGAAGCACCTTCATCTACATTTGTGCGACAAACATTCTTACCAAAAGCCTTCGCAATGATTTGGAAAGGGATGGGAGAAGGAAGACGAGGCTCTGCCAGTCTACTCCAATCAAATGAAAAGACCTCAGTACTTGGAGGGGGTTCTATAGAAACAGGTGAAATGCCCCCTTGTGTAGAAGAATATGAATTAACAAGAAGAGCCTGAGTAGTATTAATTTCACTCTCTATAGGGAGAGTGGGATCGATTAAAAATGAAATTGAGTCGACCAATTGATCAACTAATGGTTCATCAACCTGAGTGATATTAGTTTCACTCTCCAATGAAAGAGTGGGATTGATTGTACTTGGAATTAGATCAATCACATAGTCAAATGACGGTAGGTTGGGAGAAAGTTTACAGTAACCACTTGAAAGTTGTTGTTGTGGAACAGTAAGGTTTTCCAACAATTTTGAGGCTTCATCCATACGAGGGCAAAGGTGAGTTTGATGACTCCCTTTGCATAACCTACAAGGAAACCTAACTTTACCCTTTTTCTCCGGAACCTGACAATCACTAGTTGATGGATTAACTGTAAGTTGATAGGTTTTTTCAGACCATACTTCCAAGACCTTAGGAATACCAGGACAATTGATAAGGAAGTGGTCACCCTTACAAATCTTGTAAGGATATTTTGTCTTATGATGCATGTTTTAGGTGTGGAGTACTAAAAAGGTATGCTTTTGATCATTATTTCAGTGGCTTTTTAATAGAATTTGTGAACCTTTTCGTACTCTTGTATTTCTTAAGCACTGTACTACTAGCATTACTCTGACAAATGAGCCTCGGATTGAGTCATTCTTTGTAATGACAAAACGCTCTCGGGTTGACATATTAATGTGAGGTAATTAGAGGTGAAAGAGACCCTTTTTATAGCTCTACAGTAGGTTTCCTCAACATTATCAACACTTACCACCATGGTTGGTTGGTTGAATTATTTCTTATCTTTCTTCTTCTTCTTCTTCCCTTTCTTCTTTTTCTTAGCCACCTAGTTAATAGCATCAAGCCTTTTACCAAGTGAAGAAGAAGAAATGGAGGAAGACATGTTAGGTGAAGAAGGTAAAGGGTCAACATGAGGGTGGTGATGTTGATATGGTGAACTCTGTTGAGGTGAAGCATCCGGTTGAGGTGGAAAAATTTGAGTATTTGAGGCCAGCGAAGTTGAAAATAACCATACCAGTAAACCTATAGTAAATCCAAGTAATGAAAATGTATCCATATAAGGAGGACCAACATTTCCAAAGCAAGGAATAGGACTAGTATTCTCATTAAGAGGGGTTCCTTGGGTGGTAAATTTTGGAACTATTGCCGTTAGTTTCGACTTCAGTGAATTTTATTAACAATTTAAATTCACAATTCACACCTAATGTCTCTAAAAAGTAAAAACAAACAAATGAACATGTGCTATCAAATATAGGAGTCAAACCACACATGAACAACTTGTTTTCAAAGTGAATTCACTACTTGGTGATGAAATCCAACATCGCAGATATCAATGTGAAAAACTAGCGGAATCAGATATCATTACCTGTTGAGTCTTTGGTTAAACTGAGAGGGGGGGGGGGGGGGGGGTGAATCAGTTTAACACAAGCTTTGGCTTTTAAATTTTCATCAAACTTATTTACAACTTAATATGTGAACAGTCTTACAATGTAGCAGCAAGTATTAAATTAATGTGACATCAACCTTATTGTGAGAGCAGCAAACAAATAAACAGATTGAGTGGATCATATCAACATGTAAGCAACACACATAGAGACAGCAGATGTAAGTGGAAACCCATAAAGGGAGAAAACCACATCTTATTATTGTTGTGATGCAAAGGAAAGCTCCAACTCCCTCTCACCACTGTTTTTCTGTAGGCACCAACCTACAGGAGGCTCCAACCTCAGTCAGCTACAACTGACAGCTATCAAGCTTCAACTTGTAGGGAAGCTCCAACTTCCTCAATTTATCTAAATAAATATTTGTTGATTTACCTTAGATATCATCCTTGTTCTATAGCATCTCTTTCTACTCCTCTCTTCCTTATCTTCTCTGCCTCAATTTTCTATACTCGACATTCTCTATCCTTACTCTCTCTAACTTCTCCTTGCATATCAAGTTGATATTATATATAGAGTTCATCACATGACTGTTTGTATTCCACAAGGAATTTGGAATGAATAAATACCCTTTAGTCTTCTGCCTTCTCATTTCTTTTCCAGTTCACTAAAAAATATAACAATATGCATTAATTTTAATATTACAGTGGGAGTTTTGTTTTCATACCGGAGACTTGCCAATGCATCACAAACAATAAAAATTAATTACAACATTTACATTCACATTTTCAGTTACACACTTCAATTTTACTCAGCTCCTTTTCTGGGATTTTGGCTTTACTGGATTTGCCTTTTCTGCTGCTGTTGAGTGACTGTTCTGTATACTTTGGTTCATCTCTGTGTCTATTCATCTGTTCATATATTAGCTTAAACTTAATGGTTGAAATTCACATTACAATTTCAATTCATCCTTTTCCCTGTACAATTTTTTTCCGCTGTCTCTCTCTCTTTCGTTCTTGCAGGCTCTCTTCTTCATTGCAGTTGTATAACTGCTGTACATATAACTGTCTTTTAATATAACTGTTGTGAAATTTCAATACTTTTTAACTTATGCACTGGAAATTTGAATCAATGTTGAAGCTGCTCCATCAGAGGTTACAATCATTATTGTGACCCAATTAATTTTATATCTGGGCAGAAAATTTTCAGTGCGGAAGCTCCTTGATGTTCGGGCTATCCTCACTCTTCTGTTATATTTCACCTTTAAAGCACTCATCCAAATTTTTCAGTGACTTTAAAAACCATTCAGCACATATTCAATGTTCACTATATAACTCTTCATATTATTTGTTGGTCTATATTACATATAACAATCCAACAATAAATTCTCGCTATTCACATATGTTAACATATACGACGCTTTCAACATTATAATGAACCCCTTGGTTTCATATTTAAATCTCCGGAGAGCGCTTATATAATGTCTTCGGGCCCCATAACATTTCGCACTGTATTATTGAACCCTCTATTCAATTTTAACTGAATACATTCGAAAGTCAAAAGACTGTAATGTTAACGCCTATTCTCCTTTCGACATAACCACTTAACCCACGCTGGCCCACACATTTATACAACAATCAAATGCTGGCCCATACCTTGTTTGTCACCTTGCAACTTCGTTCATGATCCAATGGTGGATAATTCATCTCTCTTTCAACCTCTGATCCTACGGAAATCCCGCGGTTAAATTGCACGAGGGTTAATATTCAATAGTTGCACGATGGACTGGACCCCAGCGCTTAAACGGCCCTCCACATCCGACGGCGGAGAGCACGTCGCCTTGCTCCATACGATCCGACGAATATTGCTTGGCTTAGATGCACGAACGATAATGCGCGATGAGAGTGGTTTTCCAAAATCTCTTAAGGCCACGTGTCAGGAAGTCAATGGAATCACTCCAAATTCTTAAATACCGCTTGCCCGACGAAGGCGGTGCGATCAAAACCGAAAACCTGCCTTTACTGTTCACTCCAGTCACGGTTCCGCTGCTTTCTCCCTCAGGGTTCCGTCCGCCTTTATTATTTATGAGTTCCTCTCTTATTTCTCAAGGTTCCATCCCTTTGTTCTATCATCGCTACATTTCATTTACATTTTAACATGATGCTTCCATATGTTTAACGCCCAGTTCCATCAGGTTTTCACTGCGTATTCACGGTTCCCCTCTAGGTTCCATTCCTTACCGTCGTTTACAATTTCGCCTCTTTCACTAATGTTCTTCATGCGTGTGTTATGTTTATGCTTCCATTTTATTCAATGCTGCCTTTGCTACCCATTCATAGAACCGATCTGCTCAATAAGATCCTCTCCACTTTCTGCATTGCTTTGATGTCTAATACCTCTACGGCTTGTAACCATTCTCACTGTCCACGGGTTCATGCTCCTTTCCGCCTCGCATTTTATTCAATGTCTAATACCTTTACAGCTTGTAACCATTTTGACTGTCCACGGGTTCATGCTCCTTTCTGCCTCGCATTGCACAGACTCTGCGTCCAAATGTATCCTCGTTCCAATCTTTAACTGAGGTCGTGTATTTGAATTGGATTGAACTAATATCAGTCCTTCTGCTGCTATAGTGCAAATAAACTCTCACTCTGTTCTTCTCATGCTCCAAACTGACAGCCCTCTATTCTCCTGTAAATGTTACTACACCATTCACCAAAAACCTGTGCCCCTCTTCTCTACTTCAATTTGCTGCTCCTGTCCTCTCCTTTGCCTTATTGCTGTTTCAGGTGCTACTCCTTTGCCATCTCCTTTTCCATCAATGACAACATTTCCAACATTACCTCCACCATCACCTTGGGAAAAATCCTAAGATTGTAGCCACTAAGGTTACCAACTGAGACAATTCAACTCAAGAGAACAACCTATGGTCCGCTATATACGCAAGGGAAGAGTATCAAAGCTCAATCCCCTTGAAAGTTCCTCAACATGGTAAATATGAGGTTTACTAACAAGTGATCCCAGGCTCCTGGAAAATGGCTAATATGAGGTTTACCATTTGTAATGCGTGCACATCTTATATCTTTACCAATGAAGTAGGTACGATTACTCCACTGGTTCTGATATGACGTCGTGCTTGACTCTTTTAAGAAGAGCTTCCCAGAGAAAAATTAAAACAATTGGAAAGTTTCCCTACGACAAGACACTATTGTTTGTTTATTTGCTTTGGAAATTTAAGTACTCCCTATTCCAAAGCACTAAAATGATCTAAATTGGTGGAATGAGCCCTAGAAAATATAAAAATTCTAGATTAATTTTAATTAGCGATGTGTTATTTGGCTGTTATTTACTCAATAGGTAAATGGAGATGAAACTAGTGGTGTTATGACCTGACCCAAAACTGAATGCAATCGAATACGATAATGTAATCTTTTGAATTCGATGAATCCTAACTAAAGTAAGGAAAGAGGTTCCATTCACAATAAGAGAAAATATAACAAATTCTCCAATGCACTAATTTCAACAAGAAAATAAAAATTCAAATCAATTCAAATTTTTTTGTTTTTTGTTTTTATGTTTAAAACAAGCATAAAAACATGCAAATTCAAATCAGTACTATCTTTCAATGAGAGACACTATCTTTTGATGAAACACAAATTTACAAGAGTCATAAATGAATATATGATGAGATTCGCTGAAAGAAAAGAGATTCAGACAACCAATTGCTGAAGAGAAAGACTCTTTTTTGATAGATCAGCAAACCAAAAAAAACCCAAAACCCGAAATTGTAAAGATAAGTGATTTTCCTCAATAATACAATCAAAGAAACTAATCTAAATCTACAGTTGAATTTTCCATAATGTAAACTATGCAGTTTTAATCTATGCACAATTCACTTGAAAACTATGCAAATGTAATATATGCACACTTTTCGTTCATATTCTGAAAATGAGAATTCTAACTATGCAAATGTAATCTATGCAAGATAATTCTCAAACATAAGATGATTCCAAATCAACTAAAGAACAACAAGACTATTTTCCTTCACTAATGTAATCTAAGGAACCAATCAATTGTGAGTAAAGAAAACTGGGTGAAAATTCCAAAGGTCAAAAGTAAAAACACTCAAAGGAAATTAACACTCAAACACAATTTAGACACAAAAATATGCAAAAATTGTTAAGAAACTGAGACAAACCTCGAGTTAAAGACCAAAGGAAATAAAATTAAGAATTTCTCAAAAAATAAAGTTCAAAAGACACAATCAACTAAGATGAGTTCACAAACAGACTTTGAGGGTTGGTATTGTTGAAAATGCAACAAGATGATGGAGCTTAGTGAAATGAAGTCGCCTTCACTAAGTGGGCCCACAGGCTATTTTTGGCGCAAAGTCTATTTTTAGACTATGTCTATTTTTAGACATATGGATCATGGTCTATGAGTTGCAGGATTCTATTTATGGATGATTGGTCGAGTTGGTAAAAATAGATGGACCTCTATTTTTAGACATTGGGTGGTTTCTATTTTTAGATTGTCGGGCTAAAAATAGAACAATCAAATATTATTAACCCTTAATAATATTTAGACTATAAACATTATCTTTTCCTCTTGGAGCACTTCAGTTTGAGCTACAGATGTGGCACATGCAGCTGGCAGAAGGAAATACACTGTTCCTATGGGTTAGTTGAGATATTTCATGGTTGACTTCAGTTAGAACTCAAGTGGCGAAGTTTGGTGGAGTTGATGAGACAGTTGGTGGAGTTGTGTTCTGTTTAACTTAGTTGAACTAGTTGTATTTAGTCTAACTGAAAAATACACTAGTGATGAGTGGTGTGAATTAATTATTAATTAATTCACTAGTTATTAACTCATAATTCAATGAAAGAACACATCAATTAACTGCAATGCATGGACAGTTCAGTGGAGACCAGTGTTAGAGGTGGGTGAAAGGGTGAGTCTATTATCAGTTGTGACTATGGCTGTGCATGAGATTTGCACACACATGGATTGAGATTTCCAATGAGGATTGCGCAGTTGAAGCCAGGTGGATTCGAACTTGGATCTCACCATTATTCATCTTGGATTGCGCAGTAGAGGCAGGTAGACTTGTGGAGGAGATTTGAACCTGTGACTTGTTCATCTTCTATGCTAGTTTGTGTGTAGCATGTGAGATAGTGCTGAGAACTGTCAGAGATTTGTGCTATGTATTGTTACATGTTCTCTATCATTATAATATACAGATAGTTGGGGGTTTTCAGCTATTGCTTTCCCCAGTACATACTGTGTTACATGTGTGCTTGATTATTGTTTATGAGCGCATGCGATTGTTTCTATTTCCGCATATTGATGATCAATTGTAGAAGAGGTTATGTATTATGCATGAAGCTTAAATAGTGTGTAATCAGGATAATCATGGTGAATAATTCAGAAAATTGTTCAAATTTCTACAGGTATAAGTTAGGTTGGGCCTCTAGAAATTAATCACTAGACCCTGGGAGAGAGAAAATTATTATTTTTCAAAAAATCTCAAGGGGGTGCGCTGGTAGTCAGTGAAAACTAGTGTGCATGAAAATTGTATTAAACTGAGAAATTGTGCAAACCAAACCTCTGTTTATGAAACAAAATTGCGTAGGGGAGAGAAAATTCAAAAAAAATAAAAACAAGGCATTCTAATTCATAGTATCTAAAATTTCATAAACCGAACAACACTTAGACATAGTCAAACTAGAAAAATCAGAGAGCTAAACCAAAAAGAACCAAGAAAAACTAAGCCGCTCCCCAGTATGGTCGCCAATTTGTTACTTGGATAAATCCCTCTTGCAGACAAGAGTGTTCTCCCTAGTATCCCAACAAATAAATAGAAACAAACTAACATAAGAATATCTCTTTCCATAAGATATTAGCATTCGGATTATCAAAACTAGAAAATAGAGGATAATTCTCTTACCTTTCAACAAGATGTTCGTTGAAGACTTTTCTCTTTGTCCCAAAGAAGTCCTTCAATATTGAGAAGAAACTTGCAATCACAAACATGAAAAGAATCAAAAGCATTTGCAGTATGTAATAATCCAAATACTAGCTTAAGTTAATGATTAAGGAGATTAGGAATTGTAATTGTTTTAATGAATATGAAAACAACACAATGAGAAAAAGTATCCAAATGCATATTCAGGAATATAAAGTGCAATCTTACAACCAAGCCTTGATGTCATACAAATTCCTCCTGTATGCCTTCCCAATCTTCCTCCTTGGTTTAACAAACTTTTCCCCTCTAAAATGACCAGCATAATATTATCATAAGTGAACCCCCTAACCCTAAAGTTTCAGCTCAATTTATAGGAAAAACTAAGGAGGTTTCAGATCCACCAATAGATGGGTGTGATCCACAAATGAGGGGATTAGGGTTCCTTAATCCAAGGGGATAAGTTCCATGAATGGAGGGATTTAGCTCGAACTGGCACGACTCAGAGGCTTTTAGTTGTAAGGATATGTGCCCAACTATGCTTCTAGAAGTTACTTTTCGCCTTTAATTTACTTTAAATGGGGTTCACATGTTTTAACGGGAAACATAGAGTAGAAGTCCACAAGTAAGCTTAGTAATATCTGCGCATGTGCAGGAAGTGACTGCAAAATGTGCGCATACCATCTTTAAGAGTATTTAAGAGTTATTTTCCCAGTTTCCAAGACTTGGTTAAGGAATATAAATTTTTTACATCTAAGGAAGCATAAGTGTGGATGGTGATAGATCCATATTTATCGTCAAATGTCATGGTGACAAAATGACGTGTAACATTTACTAGGAGTCGAACAAGTACAATCTTTGGGTATGGTAGCTTTTAATTTTCAAGAAATTTTCTTGAATTATTTTTGGGAAGGAAAGGAAGTTGAATTAATGGGTACCACAGGGAAATTAGGAAAGATAATCAGCTCTAATTGCATGACATAGCTTCTAAAGAAATAAAAATGGGGTGTAATGGCACAATTATCATCACTAGAGGTTCAAACATCGAAATCATCTATTCCTCTAGATCTCCCAAAAGTCTTGGACAATCATTCCAAGGCATTTGTGACTCCCAAAGGCCTCCCACCTATTCTTGATCATGATCATGCTATTAATTTGTTTCCAGGAAGTCTTCCTCCAAACATCAGGCCTTACAGATGTTCCTATTCCCAAAAGAGTGAAATTTAATGTATGGTTGCAAGAATGCAAGAGATTGATATAATTCAACATAGTCAAAGTTCTTTCTCTACTCCAATAGTATCGGTGAATAAGAAGAATTGATCATGGAAAATGTGTTTGGATTACAGGTAGCTCTAAAAGCTCACTATTAAAGATAAATTTCTCATTCCTGTCATTGATGAATTGTTGGATGAATTACATGGAGAAATTTACTTCACCAAGTTGGATCTTTGTTCAGGATATCATCAAATTAGAATGAAGATGGAAGAAATTCTGAAAACAACATTTAGAACTCATGAGGGTTATTATGAATTTTTGGTCATGATTTTTAGCCTTACCAATGCACCTTCTACATTTAAAGGTTTGATGAATTCCATTTTCAAACCCTTCCTTAGAAAATTTGTGTTAGTATATTTTGATGATATAGTAATCTACAACAAGTCTTGTAAGGATCATGTTAAACATGTTGACAGGGTGCTCAAACTATTGGAGGAGAAACAATTATATGCAAAAACCTCCAAATGTTTCTTTGGAGTACAAGAGGTGCAATATCTGGGTCATATTGTATCTCATGAGGGTGTTAAGGTAGACCCTAACAAAAGTAAATCCATTAAAGAATGGAAAATACCCACAACCAAAAATCATCTTCGAGGATTTATCGAGTTGAAAGGGTATTATCACGATTTTTTTAAGAATTGTTGGAGAATAACAACACCTCTAAAAATATTACTAAATAAATATGCATTTTCTTGGACTCCAAAAGAAACTAAGGCCTTTGAACATCTTAAAGAGGCAATGTTCCAAGCACCGGTCTTAGCTATGCCAGGCTTCATAAAAACCTTTATTGTGGATTGTGATGCCTCAGGAAATGGAGTTGGTGTTGTTTTAATGCAAGAGGGAAGACCCATTTCTTTTGAAAGTCGTCCAATCGAAGGAAAGTATTTATGCAAACCTATTTATGAGAAGGAAATGTTGGCAATACTACATGCACTAAAGAAATGGTGACCGTACCTAATGGGAAGACACTTCAAGGTAAAAACATATCATGATAGTCTTAAATACTTCTTGGAAAAAAGATTATTTTCATAAGAGCAACAAAAATGGGTCACAAAGATGTTGGGTTATGACTTTCAAATCATCTACAAAAAAAGGAAGCAAAATGTTGTTGCATATGCACTCTCAAGAAAGGATGAGGATGTGGAAGAAGTTCTTTGTGTCATTTATATTATAAAACCAGATTGGGTAACCGAAGCAAGGGATGAATGGAAGAATGACGAAGAAGTGTGGACACCCATTCAAAAGTTGCATCAAGATCCCAATACATTTGATACATTTAGCTAGAAAAATGATTTATTATGGTACAAAGATAACTTATATCTTTGTAATAATTCCAAACTCAAACAAAAGATTCTTTTGGAGTTGCACACCTCTCCCTTAGGAGGGAACTCACTATTTTTTAAAAATTACCACAGGGTCAAGAAGGAATTTTTTTGGAATGGCCTTAAATATGATATTCAAAAGTTTGTGGTGGAATGTTTAGTTTTCCAACAATATAAAGTGGAGACAATTAAGACCCTGAGTCTATTACAACCTTTAGCGAATCCAAGTCAATGTTGGGAGGAGGTTTAATGGATTTTATCACAGTTTTACCCAAGTTCGAAGGATAATGTGTCATTATGGTGGTAGTTGATAGATGTGGAGCGATAAAAATGGTCTTTTTAACTCCTAATTACCTTCACATTAATTATCAACCCAGGGACGACCTTATATTTCAAGAGTGTACTCAGTCTGAGGCGGCTATTTACTCAAGAGTAATGTTTTGCAGTATAGTGCTTAAAATCCAAAAGTAAATGAAAGCTGGAAACAAAATCTAATTGGAATAGCAAGAAACAGAAATGTTTTAAACTAAATCATTCACTCAAACAACCATCAATCGAGGATACAGTAGAAATAACTCATTCCTCTGGGTATTGATGCAATTGAAATCAAACCGGAACAAGACAATCAATCTGGGAACGAGGAAGCAATAACCAATGTTCTCTACAGTCAACAGTCCTGCTTTAAAGCAATTAAAAGGAAATCGAAATTAAACTAAAGCTGCCATTGAAAGTAAACTAGGAAAACTCCTTAAAAGCAAACTCTTGCAATTAATCAACCAAATTAAACAGCGAAGTAAATGGACAACAAACTTATAATTAAAGGAATTAAACAACGAATCATATTTAATAAATCTGAACAGCAAACTCTAATTAGTGGAATCGAATAACCAACAATCTGAAATGAACAACGAAGCTTTACATTTGAAATGAATAGCATAACAATATAAGTTGAAAAGGATAATAATCTCTGTTATGATGGAAAAGAACAGCCACACGATTCAATCTCAACTTGTGCAATAAAATAATTCCATAAAATATTCTAACAACACACTATAAAAACATGAAACTGTAAAATAATGCAATTCAAAAGAATAGGAAATAAATCAAACCATCACACAACAGCAATTGTAAATATATGATACACAGCAGCAACAGCGTACTCCACCAGAGGCTGGGCCCTTAGCCGCCAGCGGACGCTGCTGGGTTACTTCAGAATGAAAAGAATGAACAGCAACTCCCAAATCATGTATTAATCAGCAAATTGTGGAATCATTACAACAGCAAAGGCTTGAGAATTACAACATGTAACAATCCCTATCCTATCATGAATAATCCACCATCATTCTTCATCATTTTTCCATCATTTTTCATCCCCAAATCATCCCCAAATCATCCCCATCTCTGATCTCTGTTTTCATTTAAATAGAGAGAGATCAGAGAGAAGTTACAATAAAGATAAGTATAACATGATTTCTATTACAAAATTGGTTTGCTTCTAACCATTTGATCAACAAGAACAAGGCGAATTTGGCTTTGCAGCTGAGATTTGGACGACGGCCGCAACAACAAATCTCAGAAAATCATGCTCAAAGAACTCTGCGTTTCTCTCAGTAAAAGCCGAATTTGGGCAAACCGTTCTTTGAAAAAGTTAATTGGGTCCGTTCTGGACAAAACCCATGTTCCGGATTTTCTAGATTATGCTTCATTTGCTCGAAATCTCAACCGCAAAACCGTCACTTCTTATTCCAGCGAATTTCTGAGCTGGCACTTTTAATGATCAAATCTTCAATCTGGAAATTATCTTGGAGGCTAAAAATGGTGAATAATGTTACAACTGATTTATTAAAACTATCATTGATAAAATCATGCATAATCATCAATTTATTAGAAATAAAGGAGAATACATAATATTCATTCATAGAAGCATAAATCATCATAAAATGGATTTATATAATAAATTATAATAAATGACATGATGAAGAATAGTAGAAATGGGTGGAATAAGTGTTCAAAAGTGATAATAATAATGGAATATTAACGGCCCAACAATAGACTTACCAATTATGCACACTTTTATGCATCATCTCATCCATTTATAGCTAATATAGTTGTTACTACATTTATGGAAACAATTCAAAATCTACATGGACACCAAAATATTATTGTAAGAGACAAATATCTAATTTTCACTGAAAATTTTTGGATGCAATTATTTTCTTGTCTAGATACTCGATTAGCTGATAACTCATCTTATCATCCTCAATTTGATGGAAAAATTGAGATAGTGAACAAATGTTTGGAAGGATATCTTTTTTGCTTTGTATATAACAAAAAAACACAATGGGTCAAGTGGTTACCTCTGGTTGAATGGTGGTATAACACTTGCTTCTATACTCTAGCAAAAATGACCTCATTTATGGCAATTTATGGATATCATCCATCGTCCATCAGATCATATTTAAGATAAAATTCTAAGGTTCAAGCAGTGGAAGATCACATCGAGCATCAACAATAAGTTCTCCAACTCTTAAATGATAACCTCAATTTGGCACATAATCGAATGCAACAATAGAAATTCAACATCGTAGCGAAATAATTTTTGATGTAGACCAAATGGTATTTTTACAGCTACAACCATACAAACAAATGTCCCTCAAGCAAGCTAAGAAGGATAATAAATTATCACCAAAGTACTATGGTCCTTACAAGGTGTTTCCAAATATTGGTACTATGACATAAAAATCGAAGCTTCCTACATCTTCCCGAGTGCCCCCAGTTTTCCATGTTTAATGCTTAAATAAGGTTATGTTGTAGCCACTATAACACCCTCCAAAATTTCTCCCTTTTTAAATTTTTGAGCCCCTAACCTTTGAAAAAATAGAGTTTAGCCTAGGTCCACTCTTTCAAAAACTCAAGTTGCAAAGTCGCAGAGCTGGTCAAACCAAACTCTTGCGACCTTGAGACCTCTCAGGTCGCGAGGTCGCACATAATCCAGAAACCAAACAATTGCAACCTTTCAACCTTGCGACCTCACGACCCCCAAGTTGCAAGGTCGCAGAGTCGCAAGGTCACATATCGCATCAACTCAACTAATCTGCGACCCTGCGACCCTCATTTATTGACTGCACATGCAACCCCTTTATAAATAGAAGGGTCGCATAGGTCGCATTCGACCTACACGATGGAGAAAGAAAATGCCTCTGATAAGCCAGCTGGAGTGCGTTTTTCCCAGGTACGTTGCCTAATCCTCCTGTTGTTTCCTTTTGTTTGATTGTTGCCTCCATTACCCTCGCTATAGCCTATTTAAAACTCATCCTGGCTTCTTTTTTTTAAATCTCCCATGAATCCGATTGCTAATCTTTCTCCTCCCCATAACTTGACTTCCTTGTTTGCCTCCTCTAAAAAGCTTCCCTTGCATGAATCTGTTTTAGGTTCCCTTCCCAACCCCCTTCAATGAGGAGCCTCATGTGTGCTTTCCACTTGATATTTTTCCTTACCTCCCCTTTTTGTTTAAAAGCAAACGGAAAGCCTTTATCGCCGCATAACCCATCTGCCAAGCCCTAGAGCGACCCCGGGACTCCGCGACCTCGCGATCTAGCGACTTGGTCGCTAAGTCGCAGGGTTTCTAGTTCGCATAACTGTGAAAGTTTAAAGTGGTGCGACTTAGCGACTCAACGACCTCGTGACCTAGTATCAAGTTGCTAAGTCGCTAGGTCACTTTTCCATAAAAATATAAACCGGCGTGACTCCGCGACTCAATGACCTTGCGACCTAGTCGGAAGTTGCTAAGTCGCTAGGTCACATCTCTATGAAAGTTTAAACCAAGATGACGTAGCGACCCAACGACCCAGTCACAAGGTCGCCAGGTCACATGTCCATCCTTTTCCTTGAAAAATAGTTGATCAGAGATAGGAGCAACCCAAGTATTTATAAATATGACATCTGTCTTATCGTGGGATTGTTTCATGAATATGCTAGGGAACCTCAAAGCCGAGCTCGAGTGCATATCCATCTGATCAGCCTCAAGCGATATGGGGCCTTCGGCAATTCAGAAAAGGAACAAAAGCCCTGAGATAGAAATCTTGGAAGAAGAAATGCCTCTTTCTCTCCCCCCTATATATGGAGATATGTCTTGCATATTCAACAAAGGGGATATCATGAGTTGGTATTAGGTGTACCAAGAATTCACAAAGCCTAAATTTCCAGAAGACCTCCCATACCGGCAGGTGTATATTTAGGTCAAGAGATATAAGCATCACTACGCAGGGGCCCATCCGCCTATATTCCCATTTGCATAGCTGATCAAATGGATCTTGCAAAAGGTCAACCCCAAGATCTGGGTTATTCGGGATCATGCAGGGAAATCATTTGAAAATCTAAAGGGATAGGATGGATAATTCTATTATGCAATTCCCACCCAGAATAGACCTTCACCAAGGAATGGTCCACCACTCATACAGTTCCCATACCCGAGACCTTAAGGGGATGGTGGGAGGACCCGGAAAAGTTCAAGTTCAAAAAGGACCAGGAATATCAGACAACGGGTCTCAACAAGGTCTACAAGCTCATGGCAACAATGTTATGTAGGATGTACGGGCACCAATATGCCACCAATTTCAACGACACTTGGGTTTCTCTCATGTATGCTGTCACTGTATACGACACCCGCTTCAACTAGGCCAACTTGATAGTGGCACCCCTCAAATTGAACATATCTTCAGCACTAGCACCTGATGAAGGGTATGCATCAGAATTTTATATGGCCCCCTATATTTTGGATGCAATATGTGCAAGGTGCAATTTTGAGGGGTGGGCACACAACTGGGATCCGGAGCGCAGCGGTCCAATTCACAAGGAGTTGCGAGTGTTCTGAGACTCTAGGTATAAGAAAGATATAGACTCAATATCGTACAGCTTCATCCCCATGCTCTACGGATTTTTTTTTGGAAAAGACACCCCATGCATGTCTAGGCGAGACATGGAGACAATAACCCGAGTGGCCAACTGGTTTCCTGTCGCGGATATCACTTTCATCCGAGTCTTCGGGTCACTCAAGGCTCCCCACACACTACACCAGTTCATCACAAAAAAAATACTCCTTCAAGAAACATGTTACCAGATGTCAGGAGGTTTTTCAAAGTTCTCACTAAGGGCAAGAAGAAGCCATGGCCCACTCTTCTGCTCACTATCGACGCCTACACAATCAAAGATTTCAGGGAAGTAGAGGTAGAGGCTGAGAAAGTCAAGGGATTTTTTTTACCGCCCATGACACATCGGATATATGATCCTGAGAGAATCATCCCTGCGCATTGCAAATGGGACAAATTTAAATGGAGTTACCAACATACAAAATTCGCAACTGAAGATCAAATAAAAAATTGGTACAACAAAGACAGGGAGGCTGCTCCAGAGGAATCAACCGATTAGGAAGAAAAAGACAATAAAACTTTAGATGAAAGAATCCACACGCTAGGAGGAGCCTCATTTTCCAAAGCTAATAAACAAAGGACCGGTACGGGCGATAAATATTCTGCACAGCGAGGAGAAAAGGAGGCTAAAGCACAACAAGAAGCTGAGGAGAAGGCAAAGGAAGAGGAGGATAAATGAAAGAAACAACTGAGGGAAGAACAAAGGAAAAAGCAGGAGGAAGAAACCCTCAAGAAAAAGGAAGAGTAACAAAGGAGGAAAGAAGAGGTATAAAAGGCAGAAGCTGAGCGCCAACTAAAGGTAAATCAAGATAAAGCAGAAGTTGAGCGCCAGCTAAAGGAAGAATAGGATAAAGCAGAAGCTGAGTGCCAACTGAAAGAAAAGTAGGATGAAGCAGAAGCTGAGCAAAAGAGGAGGGAGGAAGAAAGTCAGAAGTCAAGGGAAGACTCCTCCAAGGAAGAAAAAGGTAGTAAGACACCTCCTACAGAGATAGGGAAACAGACAGAGCTGCCACACATCGAGGTGCCCCAGACAACTCTTGCAACCAATGTGCGTTTTTATCTCTCAAAATTGGGTACCTTTGAGGATCAAGATGAGGAAGTGTTTGATCTGAAAAGACTAACCTATGATCAGTTCACGCATAAGATCAGGCAGGAGAAGAGAAAATGCTTAGAATGGAACCCTGCTGCACCTCTCACGGCCACAACAGAAAAATATATTTTCTTGGATACCAGGACCAATCCAGTTATGATTGCATCAGCTGGCACTGATTTTGCAACAGCCATAGAGGAAAATGTCAACAAGATGAGTAGAGAAATTATGTCCCTACAGAATAGACTACAGGCCTCCGAACGAAAGACATCTCAGTCGGAACAAGAAAAGAAAGCGCTAGAAGAATAAATCCAATAGCTTCAGGTTAAGATGCCCCTACTAATGAAGTGCCACTCACTATTCAAAGAGAGCTAGTCACTTCGAAAGCCACCATGAAGCAAGTATATGAAGAATTGTTTACAATAAAACAGATCATCACGTCACTACTGAAAGCACAGGCATAAACCAAGAGGAGGAACGCATAGCTAAAGGAAGCCTCTACTTCCTTGGAAAGAATACTAGAATGGTCGAACATGTATCCACAGGCTCTGGAAACCTTGCCTAGAAAATATTGGATTGGCACCCAAAACGACAAATTTCAAATCCAGATAAAGGTGCAATCCAAAGAGAAACTTATCAAGGATTTGGAGAAAGTAATGTCCGCATATGAACATCTAATTAATAGCATTGACTCAATGGCCAAAGTACACCACATTCCTTCTCTAGGTGCATTGGGCGAAGAGAAAACATGGGAAGAAGTCGCTCAAGACATTCAAGCATTTCTACAGCCCATAAGGCAAGTAGTCGCCTCCCAAGACCTTTCGGCATCACAAGAAAACCTTGTTTAATTCATCGTGACACCGGTCTGGATCCATACCAAACTAGCCTCCCTGTCGAACTAGATCAAGATCAAGAGAGGCACTTTGATCCCAAATTTTCAGACTTGAGTGCGTGCACAGATTGAGAGAAGATACTCCTCAGGTCTCCCCAGTTGCTGCAGATTATTGAGCATGGCGAAATTACCTTAAGGAAAATCAATAGGTAGATGTTCCTGATCTCACAATTACCTAATTTCTTCCATGACCAAGTCGCAGATTTTAGCAAATAGAAGAGGTCGCAGGTTGCAACAGACAAGAGGGGTCGCAGGTCGCAGTCAAATCCGAGGTTGCAAGTTGCAAATTCCCTTTGGGTCGTAGAGTATGTCAACAGTCAGGAAGGCGAAAAGTCAGGGACACCCAAGGGTCAATTTTGTTCTATAAATACTCCCTCTGGGGAAATGTAAAGCTTCCTTTTTTTTGGACTCCAAAGGAGCACAGAGAATTGTACAACATTAAATGCATATTTTTGAGAATGAATACAAACAATTGTTTTGATTCCACTGTTGGATTCGATGAGGACTTGTGTACCAATATTATGAATATTCTTGTCTCATGTGTTGTATGTTATTGTCTGATTAACTAATCTGCGTTTTCTTCTTATATCATTTGTATACTTAAGCTTACTTAATGTATGGATGATATGAGGTTATCTGATTAAGAAATTGTTAGTAACTTCGTTATTAACATGATTTTATCTCTGAAAATGCTTAAGGAATTGAAGGGTGTTTGAACATAAATAACTATTTCTTGTGTGGTGCGAACAGTTTTATTTATAGGCATGACCCTAATGATATGCTGCTAAAAAAATCTCCTTTGGCTACATGCTTTAATTCACTTTGATATTCATAGTGTTTTATGTCATTGGAACTCATCTATCATTTGTCTTGTGTTGTTAAAATAATTGTGTATTCATAAGTTTTCAGAGCTCGTTTGTGTCCAAGAAGAGGAATAGTCAGCAGTAGCCAGACCCACACCCCGGACAGGATCCCTATCACAAACTATTTAGAGTCTAATTGGGACTTCATACCGGGATATCCCCTGCTGTTGGCCGGACAATATTTCCCGTCAACAGGTTATAAGTGAGAAGATCCCAGTTAAAACAACATTTCAAAAACTTGATGAGGAAGGAAAAATCATATTAGAACTTGAAGCAGTCATGGAAACAAGAACCCAACAACTACGAAATCGATCAATTTCAGAGTATCTCATCAAATGGAAGAACTTACCTGCTGAATATTCCACATGGGAGGATGAGAATTTTATATAGAAGCATCCAGAACTACTCAATCGTTGAGGAAAATACTTTTTAAAGGAGAGGGTCATGTTAGGTCCCTATAATACTAGTGTATCCCCTTAATGTTATTGTTAGTGTATCCCCATTATTGTTATTGTTATGCCCATGCAGTCCCCATATTGTTATTATTGTGCCCCATCGAGGCCCACCATTGTTATTGTTGTGCCCTTAAATTATTATTGTTATGTAGGCTTTGATTATATTATGACCCCTTAAGACTCCTATATATAGAAATGAGGTCTTTTCATTTGTATCATCCAAGAATTATTAATTTATGTAATGTAAAGGAGGTTGTAACCTCAAAGAGGCTAATTTTTAAGTCATCGATCTAAATTTTATTCTATTTTCAGAGATGGTTGCATAAGATAATCCATCTCTATTTCATCTGATTAATTTAAGAGTCATTGGGGTTTTTAAAAGATTGCTTTCCCCAGATAAAAATACTTGTATATGTGTGATTTCATATTGCATGTATAATTTTTTTTCCTAAATTGTGAAATAATGTCCACATAATAGTAGAGTAGGTTTGTGCCTTGTGATTTTGGTTAAAACTTCATGAGCGGTTGAAAATCTACAACATAATTTCTACAAGGTATCAAATCTAGATTCAAAGTAGAGCATACATTCTAAGTTGTTTATCATAGGTTCAAATATGGAGATCAATGTTGCATGTTTTCTTCAAAACTGAGAAGATGGATTTCAATAGACTAAGGCTAGAGTATGCCTTAGAAGGCACCTCTAATTTTTTTTGCATGGAAGGATCACATGGAGGCGGTATTGGATGATATTGGAGCTAGAATAAATCAAGTCATATGTTGAAAAACCACAAGCATATTATGCTCAGAACCTTTCTCAGTGGAATAAATATGTAGCCAAAGTGAGGAGAATCATATTGGAGGGAGTATGGGATCATATTGTCTTAAATATCCATGGAAAAGAAACTCCATTCGCGATGTGGAAAGAATTGACATAATTGTTCAAGAGTAATAATGACCATAAGAAGTTGGAACTCAAGGATAATCTTGGAAGTATCAATATACATAAGAATGACACAATTCCACAATATTTGAGTAGGTTCACATAGTGTCATGATGACTTGGAAGGGTCAATGTTAATGTCCCTAAAGAAGACTCGGTAAGCCTATCCCTTCTAGGCCTCCCCAAGAGTTGACACATCTATCAAGATTTGGTGAATGTGAGGGAGAAAACACTAAATTGAGAACATTTATGGTCTGATTTGGTGTAGGAGTAAATAAGGTAGAATACCAGGGACGAGACTTCATCTAAGGGTGAGGATGAATAAAAATTTGCATTGGATGAAAAGGAAAATAAGGGAAAAGGGAATAAATCCCAATCCAAACCAGAATACAGTCAAGGGGGAAAAAAGAAATATTTTTAGGAAATCAAATGCTTCCATTGTCATGAATTGGGTCATTATGCCACAAAGTGTCCACACAAGAAGGCAAGCAATAATACCTCAGGAGGAGCAACCAGTGAAGCTTTGGCTTCACAATTCGAGATTTAATTTACCCTCATTGCATGCATGGCTAGTACAATGATGGGGAGTGTGTGGTACTTGGACTCAGGTGCCTCGTTCCACATGACGAGGAGTATAGAATTTTTTAGTGACCCAGAGGAGAAAAAATTGTAAATACACATTGATATGGGGAATGACATAAGGTACAATGCAACCAGGGTTAGTACAATCACCTTTCAGAGGGATTCGGGATCCCCCCTCAGGCTCATGGATGTCATGTTTGTGCCAGGCCTATAGAAAAATATTGTCTCTGTTGCAGTTTTGGAAGACCATGGATATGATGTGATCTACAACAAAGAAAGGAATTTCTAAGAAACATAGCCAGGGGACAGGCAAAGAATATCAGGGTTCGGGTGAAGAAACTGTACAAGCTAGATGTGGAGGATTATGTTGCATTGATAAAAAAGGTAGAGAAGGTGCATAGCCGCAATGTCAGTGAAACTTTGCATAGAACCATTTGCATCATGGAAATTTGAAGATAATGCAACATATAAACACAAGCCTCCCCAAAGGATCACTTGAGAAATATGATGTATGCTGTTGTATCTTAAGAGACAATCCCTTGGCTATGGTAAGGAATCAATGCTTAAGACATTTTTAGAAATATATGTCACAAAACTTATAATATCAGATGGTCTTTGTTTAATTCCTTTGGAAATTATTTCTTTAATACGCTTATTAATCTGATATAATGAAATATTTCACAATGCCATTAACTGCTAGTATCTGAGTGAAAAGAAGAGTTGTAGAGGAAACTCAAAATGATATGCTGAAACACATAATCTATCACCTTAAATTTTAGAAGAACTTTATGTATAAAGAATAGTTGAAGGAGCGCATATTAAGGTTATTTAACTCTTACTCACATATATAATAAAGAGACCGACGACTACTTTACTTCACTTCATTCAAGGAAGAATAAACACAGAATGATACTGGAAAGACAAATCACCATCAACAGATGCAAGAAACTTGATCTTCTTTCATTAATATTTTAGAAAAGTAAGTACAAAATTTGCGCTCATTTAGAGGTCCAAAACTCGAACCCCTCCTCTTTCTTCCTCATTTGTTTAAATACATACAAAAGTAGTTTTTAACTGCTGGAACTTCTTGTAACTACTCAAAATACCTAAAAATGTGTAAACTACCTATTACATTGCAAAATACTTCATTACAATATCGATCTTTTAACAAGAAAGACAAATAAAACTAAAATTATTAATATATTTGTTGGATCTGGATTTGATTGGTCGCCACTGTGTTTCTATGATTTGTTGATGTGTCCTTCTGAGATGCTGATGTGTCCTTCTGAGGCGCTGAAGTGTCACCCAGTGAATCAGTCATCCATGCTCTACATTTTTTCCAGATTTCATTTTTGGTTTTAGGAGAATTAAGCAATTTGTGATACTCTAACCTGAAAGCAGTGATCCCATTGAAAGTGGGCCTCTCTGTAAACAAGGTATTAACCATCCATAACAATTGAAAATTCCTGTGTAAGAAATTGACCACTGTAGTTCCTTTTAAGATTGCAATTTTTTCATGAGTATTGTCAATCTTTCTCTTTGTTATCACTAATAAAGGCTCATGTGAATCCCAAGATAGAAGACTTCCTTGCAAATCCCAACATCATGGCAGCCCTGCTCTAGTCCTTTGGTCAAACACATTGTCAAATTTGTTTATAGCTTGTTTGATTTCTGTCAATTTCTTCTCTGTTGACTTCCTGCAAGCATTTTTCACAATCAACTTATTTATCTCTAGAACACATAATTTTCTATATTTTATTTCATGTTCCTCTAACTCCTAATTTTCCTTGGAATTGATAAAATCAATAAATCTCTTTGCCCATAAAGCTCTTTTAAGAAACTTCTGTTTATTAGCCAGAATGAGTTCTTGTAAATCCCTGACTATGCTTTTTTCCTTTGACACTATAATCAGGGATTACCAAGCTGTTTTCATTACTTCAATTATTTCACTCCACACAATATCTTTTGCTTGAATCAAAGACATGTTTCCTTTCATTTTTTTTCTATAAGATTCTTTATTTCATCATAAGCTGTCTGACAATCTGATTTATACTTATTGACTTCACCTTCCTTGGCATGCATTATCTTCATCGCTGTGTCAATATCACTTTGAGTTTTCTTAAGATCAATCTCTGCCATATTTAAATCTGTGCTCAACTGGGAAAATCTTGTTGCTGGATCATCAGTTCTAGATGACATGACTATGGTGTAAGAATGAGATTCAATTTGGCCTTTCAATGTTAGAATTTACCCCAGAAATACAATATTTACCAAGAGGAATAATAATCATGAAAAAGAACCAACAAAAAAAAATTAACATAAACATAGATGTTTATCTGGGAAAACCCCAAACTCTGGGGAAAAACCCAACCAATGAAATTTCATTAAACATTGGCCAAAACCCTGGCCAATACGGCCAAGTGAGCCTTCACCGCTCACCTCCAGGCCTACATTGCAATGAAGTCTTTCCAGCCTTTTATAGGCTTCATTACATGCAATACCATGGGATGAAACCATGGGTGCACAATACCATGTGCCCCAAAACCACTACTATTTACCCTAGTCAACATTTGACTCTATTTCGAGTCATGTTTACCTAACAATTCCCCCCTTAAACTTGACTTGGGGATTATTGACTAAATCCAGCCAAAACTTCTAAGGGAGACAACCCCGCTCACTATGGGCCTTTCCCCCCTCAATATTTTTACCCAGGGTAATTGTTAACTTTACATCCCCCCTATCACCTAGGTCTAACCCAGACTTTACTAGTGATTACCTAGGGGTACGCATGCCATACCAGGTATTACAACAATATGCCCATTTACACGCAAAACATTAAATCCATTATAATATTTTTTGTTTTGTTTCATTGTTGCTATTCTTTGTATGACCATTCTCTACATTCATTCATGATGTCCTCTCCAAAGAGGACATCATAGTTGTACATAAATCTGCCAAATTATTTGTTGTGTTAGTACATATTACATCAATGTCCATATAAAAAGAATCCATCTACCAGATTACATGGGTCTCCAGCCTCTGTAACCGCCAGTCCTCTAGGAATTCTCTTCAGATACATGGTTCATCAATTTTTAATTAATCCACATGCACATTTCCTCTCTCATTTGACAGAATTTTCTCTCCTAGTGCAACAAAATTCGATGGCTTCCCTTTTCTATCAGATTGGCATATGTTTGCTGAGATCCAACTGTAAAAAATAATATAAGACTCATGCTAGAACATCATCGTCATTTTCATTGACGATGATGTCCAACTGTTTTCTGCACAACACTTAGATCTCAACTTCGCCAACAATGCCCTCATCGTAGGGGCTCTACCTGCTCATAATGCTTCATGGTTTTTTTCATAACACGTCAGCTTCTACAAGTAAATACATAACTCATACATGGTGTTGACCCTTTCATTGGAGTATCTGCTTGACTTGCAGGCCATCCTAGGATTTGAATCCTCTTGGATCTCACTGTAAAACGCATCGCCATGTTGCTACAAGCATTCATGCTGCAAGTCCTTTCACGACTTCCCCAACATGAAAAAAAAAACTCTCTTTGATTACAATGCGTACCAACGCGAACTCGATCATCGAACCTTTGAGAACACACACAATTTTGCTTCACCTTAGACCGACTCTGTCATTGTCTATATGACACATTTTTCTTCTCTGACCCTGATCTATAGATCGTTGTTCTCAGGCATAACGGAATCTACATGTCCCACCTCATCTTTGATACCCACTCCAGTCGTGATCCCCTTGCTGGATTCGAGGGTTTTTGTACTGCGGCAAAGTGAAGGCAAGGGGCGGTAGGAATTTACTTCATTGCCACCCATCGTTTATTATGGGAGCCTCAGATCTGGCCCAGACTAAAACTCTGGCGAACTGAATCTGATATACAAGCCCTCTTGCCAATGGCCTCGTCGACTAGATCACATGGCTCCAACACAACCATGGCACCATTCTCCATGCTCTTATTGAAAGCGTCTCGAGCATCTTCAACAGCTCGAACTACTAACCCATGCTTGTCGAAAAACCTCCGCGCCTCATATGGCCTTCCAATTTGACAACATCAACGTTTTTCAAAGAAATACCATGATCTTTTTAAATCCACAGGTGTAGTTTGTGAACAACATCGAATCGTGACAGATCTACAAATAGAAAGTCATCCCTTTTTAGTGAACTCAATTCTACACTTTTCAAACACCACTAGTGACCCTTTTCAACATCATATTTGACGGGATATGCCTCCTTCACACGTAGAACTAGATCTTCAAACTTCATATCTGACAAATTTAAACAAATTTCGCACAATATTCAGCTTCTTTGCACCGGTGGTTTCACTATGCAGCAACGAAATTATATTTCCATCTCAACGTGCTTCTAAATTCATACATGTTGGCACCAACGTATTAAGCAAGAAAATATCACATCCATCAGCTAGGAATGTCATTGACTTATCTGAATCCAAAGCCACCTCCATAATTTGCCTCCAAATGCTTAATCAGTTTCATATGGCCATGACCGTGAAACCCTTTCTAGGACCGGTTTCCAAACTCTGCGCTAATCTCTCTTTGCATCAGGCCAATACGAACGCTTAGCTTTAGAAGAATTTCTCTAAAATCAAACATGGCTCCGATACCATTTGTTAGAATTTACCGCATAAATAAAATATTTACTGAGAGGAATAATAATCATGAAAAAGAACCAGAAACAAAACATTAACATAAACAAAATTTTTATCTGGGAAAACCCCAAACTCCGGGGAAAAATCTAACCAATGAAATTTCATTAAACATTGGCCAAAACCCTGGCCAATCCGGCCAAGTGAGCCTTCACCACTCACCTCCAGGCCTACATTACAATGAAGTCTTCCCAGCCTTTTATAGGCTCCATTACATGCAATACCATGGGCTAAAACCATGGGTGCACAATACCATGTGCCCCAAAACCACTACTATTTACCCTAGTCAACATTTGAATCTATCCTGAGTCATGTTTCCCTAACATTCAAATTAAGCTCCTTTAATTTAGAAATATCTTCCTTTTCTGTAATAGTTGCTGTAAAAGAATTTATATTTCATTCTCTACCTCTGCTACCTCTGCTACCATTGGATGCTATCCAATAGGTAACTTTAACTTCTTCTTCAATAAATTAATTTTTGATTCAGAACTTTGTAACAACTTCTGCACAATTGATCTATCATTGGGCTCCACTCCAATTTTCACAATTACCTTCTTCAACTCTTCATTTTGAGTTGAAAGAGCTCTGGAATTAGCCTTCTCCAATTTTAGCTGTTTAATGACTTTTCCTAACATATTTCTGCCTTATGAGTAGTTGCACTTGTTTTAGTTAAGTCATTAACAATCAATTGACCTGTCTGCATATGCAAATTAACTTTTTCAAGTAAAGGGATCTTCTTAACATCAACAATGAAATTAACAATTTTAAAACTGCTGGATGACCCCACTGTCATTTCAGACGGGTGAGAGAAAGAAATCTTCAACTGATCCCTTTCTAGATCCATAACAGTCAACAATATGGTTTGGTCAGGAGTAATCTGATGCTCGGATTGAGCTTCCATACTGGCTTTAATATTCTGATTCTTTTTTCAATTCGTGTAAAGACTTGCTTGATCAAAGGAACTTGATCATGAATAACTCCATGTCTTGATGGTGAAGCTGGTGCATTCTGAGTATTTCCTAATTGAATAAGGAAACCAGGCTAGGTGCTTGGTATTTCTTCAGTCAACCTAGCTCTTTTCTCAGCTCTCTGTTCTTCATCTTCAGAATCAACAAATTTCTCTTTGCTTCTTTTGCTTATCCTTTTAGAAATGATTGGAGTTTGAATGCTAGTACTATTAGAGTCTGCAAAATCTTTGTTAGCTAACTTCTCGATTTCAGACTTATTGTAAAGAACAAAAGCAGAATAACCATTCTCAACTCTTCTATTAGAGATTACCTTTTGTGGATCATAAGCCCATTTATCACCTAATAACAAATGCATGTTTTCTAACATCCAGTTAGCTTCATTTGCTGCTTGCCTCATATTCACTATGAATGGTCCCACAGACATAGGCAACTTGAATAAATGGCATTTCTTCATTGGAACAAAATGTATCTGATCTACATTTAAGCTATGTCTAATAAAATCCAAGGCAAAAAATCTCTCGGGGACAAATATAGGTAATTTATAAGGCTCAATCCCAGCTCCATACAATCTAATTTCTGAATAATCATTAAACACAAACCAATCCCCAAATTTACAATTAACACTTAACAGAAGAAACTCCTGTGCCTTTGGAAGAAAAGATGGAGGAGTGACTCCATTCAAGACCTTATAGGAAATTGGCATGAAATAAGTAGAAAAATCAAACATCCCTCCCTCATCTGGTTCATTTCTTATTATATCTGTCCAAAAAATTATTGATTGTCTTTTCTTATTTGCATCCATAATATTTAGCCCCAAGTGTATAAATTCTTCTACATTTTGATACAAGAATAAATAAATGATCAGTGAAGGAAACCCGAAAGAACCGATGAGGGACATGCTCATAAGATGAGTGTTAACGTTCTCTTGCCAGTAGGAGGGAATATCTAATACCACATTAGGCTTCTTCATTAGGGAAAATAACCCAAGCATCAACCTATAAATTTGGGCAGCATCCTCCTTTCCAAGTATCTTTGAAAAAAATTGTAGTACTGGTTTGACTTCTGCGTCGAAAATATCCAAAGGGAATTATTTATCATCTAGTGAAAAATGTCCTGCCTCTGGCTTTAGGAAGAAGACAACTTGTGTAAACTCCTGCCCTGCAAGACTGTCATATAATGCTACCAATGATTCTTCAGTAAATTGGAAATAAGATTCAAATTCGGGATAACACAGGGCTTGATGGATTAATTTGGATGTGGCTTGAAGAACATTCTCCCCTAAGTAATTCATAACAAAACATTTTCCAGGATACAATGCAGATACTAACCAATGCACAAATTTGAGAAAAAGATGAGTTTTAGGAACACATGCAGACAAGACACCAGACTTGACCATGGATAAATAAATAGGGGAACTCTTCTCATTCAGTAGGACTTGCTGGTAGAAGGATAAATTCTCAACAATGCACATAGTCTCTATAACATCTTGCTTAGTGTCCATAAGCGGGATATGGCTAAAAGAGCCAGACAAGGACAACTGTTTAGCCATGAAATAGCTCAGGGTGGCAAACTAATAAGTGCAGAGGTAAGTGATTACAATGAGTAGGGTGACTTCTTGAACATTTGAGATTAAAAACTGATAATAAGAATAGAAGGAACTTCAACACCTTATATAGATGGTGCGAGATTTTGAAAATAAATGCAAATTCAATGCTTGACTAGACAGGTAAAGAAAACATGAAGCGACAGATGAGTTGGCTCTTAGTTGGCGGCATGTGCTGTCTGCGTCACAAGTTGCTTATGTCACTGTGGGGGTGCTCTGGGGTACGACGAACCCATTGGGTGTCTTCCCCCGCAACTATTGTGAGCCGTAGATCTTGGTCAGCGGAGTTTTGGCGAAGTCAATTGTGGGGGCACCCATGCTGATAACCTGCGAGATATTTGTGCCCGTTGGTTTCCGCTGATATGATCTTAGCTTAAATTCCTTTAAATCCCACCCGATGATTAGCACGGGAATTAATCCCTTGGTTGGTCCCACCTTCACACTTTTAAACAATATATTAATTGACCCACATATAAAAATAGAATTATTTTTCGGCATATGAGAGATTATATTTTGTCCTGTTTTCTAAAGTATATGCTTTTTTTGTGTTTTTAAAAATGTAATAAAAGAGAATGCAAATGAGCCACAACATCTGGCTCCACCTGGGGATAGTGTTTTTTTCCACGAAACACTAAGAACCACAGATTAGTGCCTTCATGTCGGGCATGGAGTCAAATACTATTTGGTGACATATAAAAAATGGACATTATGATATTTACATTGATGAAATGCTAAATTTTAGTGCTGGAAATAATGCTTCAAATACTACCCATTCACAGGAAGCTGCAAAGCTTCTCCATCTAAATCTTCCAGGATGAAAGTGTTTTTTGACCTGGCTTCAGTAATTCTGTATGGACCATGCCAAATAGGGTCAAACTTGCCATGCTTCCCCTTATCTTCTCTTTTGGTGTCCCATCTTAACACTAAATCTCTTGCTTGGAAGAGAATTTCCTTTGCTTTTAATTTAAATATAGACTTCATCTTTGCCTGATAGGAAATCAAGTTATCTCTAACTTTGTTTATATTTTCACTTGACTCAATTACTTTGTTCAATCTTCTCACTAGAGCATTAGGTTCTTCCTGAGCTTCTTGAATTAAAGCAATCACTGGTTTGGCCAACTGAGTAGGAAATAATGCCTGAGTTCCATAAACCAATTCATAGGGTGACGTGCCAGTAGACCTCTTGGTAGTTACTCAGACTGCCCAAAGAGAAAAATTCAACATTGAATCCCAGTCCTTCTGATTTTCAGTGATTGTCTTCTTCAAAATCCAAACCAAGGTCTTGTTTGCAGATTTTTCCAACCCATTCCCTTGTGGATGATATGCTGTAGACTGTGATAAAATTACATTATATGTTTGACATAAATTATTGAATTGAATAGAATTAAATATCTGAGCATTATAATTTACAATCTTGATCGGACATCCAAATCTACTGAAAATGTTTTCCTCCAGAAATTTCATCACCACTTGGTCATTTTCCTTTTTGGTGGGTATTGCTTCAACCCTGGTGGGTATTGCTTCAACCCAATTCGTGAAGTAATCAGTGGCAGTTAGTATCCACTTGAAGTTTGATGTTTCACACTTTAGGATCTTTTGAGCGTGTGTCTATGACTATGTTTCCAAATATGCCACGGAGAATATAGAGTTGACATTAGATTTGAAGATATTTGTGGGGTACACAAAAACTCCTGACAACTACCGTGTGTACTTTCCATCAATCAGAATGATAGTGGTGCGATGGGATGTAAAATTTGATGAAGAGAATGCCATGCAATGATCTCTTGGGAGGGATATTTAGATCCCACAAGAGGAGGAGATTTTAGCTCCAAAGGAGGAACCTAAAGAAGCTGTGGAGCATCCACTGACTGAGGAGAAGAGAGTGGAGAGCACCATTCAAGAAAAACTATATAGAGAAGGTAGAAAAAGGACCAGGGAAGTTGAAAAAATTGTGCAGGATGTGAGAGAGAATGTGGGTGATCCTTCAAAACATGTAGGCAGAGAAGGTCACCAGATTGGTACACTAGTTACATGGATCTAATGACAAATATTGTAGATACTGAGTCATCCTCTTTCAACGAAGAAGTAGAGAAACCTGTATGAGTTGATGCCATGGTGGAGGAGTACAAATTCATTGTTAGAAATAATGTTTGGGAAGTGGTCCGAAGACTAGTAGACTAATTAGTTATTGGTTCATGATGGATCTTCAAGGTAAAGCATGCAGTAGACGGAAGCATCGAAAAGTACAAGGAAATATTTGTGGCTAAGAGGTACTATCAGGTTCAAGGAATTGACTATGAGGATACCTTTGATCCTGTAGCAAGGTACTCATCCATCATATTTATTCTTCCTCTAGCTGCAAATATGGGGTGGAAGATCCACCAGATGGATGTGAAAAAAACATTCCTCAATGGATTTATTGAGGATAAGGTGTATATCGATGAACCAGAATGTTTCGAGAATTTTGATTGAGATTCTCACATGTGTGGACTCAAATGAGTGTTGTATGGTATCAAGAAAGCACCTCGTGCTTGGTACACCAGGATCGATAGCTATCTCACCGGTTTGGGATTCACCAAAAGTGAAGCGGATGAAAACCTCTATCATATTTCAGTAGAAGGTAAATTGTCGAATATTGTCTTATATGTTGATGATTTGATTTTAACTAGTGATGAAAAACTGATCAGATATTTCAAGGAGGAACTTGCAAGAGAGTTTGAAATGAAGGAGATGGGTCTCATGCACTACTTCCTTAGATTGGAAGTGTGGCAAGGAGATGAGGAAATGTTTGTCTGTCAGGGAAAGTATGCCAATGAGATACTTCAGAGGTTCCACGTGGAAAGATGCAAACCCATGAAAATTTATCTAGTGACCAACTAGAGGAAAGAGGATGCCACTTCAAGTGAGGAAGTGAATGTTACCATTTACCGTAGTTGGTGGGTTCACTCATGTATCTTGTGAACACATGGCCCGATATGTGCTATGAAGTCAATCAATTGAGCCAAGCTATGGTTCGACTGACAAAATTAATTTGTAGGGAAACTAAGCATGTTCTACAGTACCTCAGAGGCACTACCCAGTTTGGACTATGGTACAAATAGATAGAGAGAGTGAATTTGCATGGCTTCACAGATGCAGATTGGCCGGGGAGTCCACCAGACTAGAAGAGTACATTAGGTGGAATTTTCAGTGTTGGGTCTGCAACTGTTTCTTGGTACAGCAGGAAGAAAATATCTATGGTACTTAGCTCAGTAGAAGAAAAATGCATGGCTACCAGTCAAGCAACATGTGAGGCTATCTGAATGAGAAAGATACTTTTTGGATTATTTGGTTAGATGATGGATCCCATTGTGAGCTACTGTGATAATCAAAGTTGCATCAATATCTTTGAAAATCATATTTTTCACGGTCAATCCAAGCATATAGATATTTGGTATCACCATCTACTGGATTGTGTGCATATGTGGATCATGTTTTTGCAGTACATTCTGACATAGTAACAAGATGCAGACATTTTTATAAAGGACTTGTCAAGAGGAACGTTCGAGTTCCACAGGTGCACAATAGGGGTGGTTGATAATCCCTTTCTTACTGAGAGGGAGTGTTGAAAAATATAGAAATAAATTCTCAATTTTATTTTACCTTGATTAAATTGAGAAAATTTGAATTTCCATATCAGTAGACAAATTGGATGATGACGTGGCTTGTGTCACCCAATTTACTTAATAAATTCAAGTTGGAGGAGTTAGAGTTTAATTTAGCATACGTGATTTATAATTTGTAGCAATCAAAGTCAGTTATCTAAGGTTGTTTTCTGTTAAACTAGTTCCAACTGTTAGAAGAACTAGTGGAGTGGGACTTTAGTCAAACTCAATGATCAAGCAGTTAACTGATAAATCAACCCAAAATAGCTAGTGCATGCAGATAATTCAACTTACCCAGTTTAGATGGATATTCCAAGGCAGTGTAACATCAGTTGTAGACTAGTTCCGAGTGTACAAGTGTTACATGCAATCAGAGGAAAGACCTAGAGGAATTACACAATACAATTGAGGAAATTTCCTAAATAATAGGGGCTAATTCATCAAGTTATAATGCAAGGAAATAAAAGCTCAAGCCAAGGCATAAATTGACTAAGTTTGGGTCAGAGGCCTTTAGTGAGCAGTGAGATAGGTTAAGCACTTGTAGGGTGAGCTCAATTGAGCAAATAAATTGTAATCTGGCGTCTCTATTTCATCTGATTAATGCAAGAAGCATTGGGGTTTTTAGCAGATTATTTTCCCTAGATAAAAATAATTTTTGCATGTGTGTGATTTCTTATTTCATTTCTAATTTTTTTTTCTTCTAAATTGTGAAATAATGTAGAGTAGGTTTGTGTCTTGTGATTTTGGTTAAAACTTCATGAACAGTTTGTTGGTGCTCAAATTGTTCGGGTAACTGAGGATAGCATGAGACCATATCACTGAGGATCCTAGATCCTCCCTCTCTGGGTGATAAGAGATGAATTCCCTTTCACCACAGGAGGATTGTAATCCTCGTAATAGTCTTTTTAAAATAGTGTAAATTAAATAAATGTTCTAATTAACAAATAAATAGGGAAAATTATCGAATAAAGAGTATTTTAAAGAAATAAATCCTTTTCGAAAAATAGAGGTGGTAGGCATATAACATGTGAAAAATTATTAAAAATAAAATTTCATTATGACTAAGTGAGGTTTAAATTAGTATATCATATTTCTCACAAAACATAAGGGTTAGTAAAACTCAAAATTAAAGTAAAATGAAAAGCAAAAGTTAGGAAAAATTGGTTTAAATGCATTTAATAGAAAGGTTGTAGTTGAAACAATATAACATTAAGTGCCATTATTATTCATCCTGCAACAAAACAATTAAACTATTTGATTTAAATTTTATAAATAGTAAATATTGGAGGAAAAGCTAACCAATTTTAAGGTGGAGATTAATCAATATAATCATGTCAAATCGTTGCTAATCACCACATATTATGGTACAATAAAGAAATTAAAATTGAAAAACAAATTAACAATAAAAAATAAATTAGGACTGATTATGATATTTAAATTTATGTGCAAATAAAACCCTAAATAACATGTATTGTTAGAGTTTCATTCTACAAAAATAAGCTCAAATATGATTTAAAAAATGTATTCAATATTTAAATAATTTATGTGCAAATAAAACCCTAAATAACATGTATTGTTAGAGTTTCGTTCTCCAAAAATAAGCTCAAATATGATTTAAAAAATGTATTCAATATTTAAATCATTATTACATGAATTTGTTCTGCAAAATAAGATCAAATATGACTTAAAAAATGTATTCAATATTTAAATCATTATTGCATGCAATTTTACTAAATAATCATTTATATCAATAACCTGCACAATGAACCAGTAAATAGAACCTCACATAAAACGAAAGCAAAAAAAAGAAAAGAACGAAATATATATTTTTAAATAAAAATCCTGACGGTCACAATGAACAACACCATTGTAGCAAGTACATGATGGCCATAAAAAGAATAAGTCTTCATCTCTAATGCACCACCATCCTTCAATCAACACAATCTTTTACATCTTCTTTTTAATGTCTAGAAGTTCGTTTCGTTTTTAGTTCTCGTAACTTCTCGAATGAAATTGCATTAATAAAAATTATTAGATAATAAAAAGATTTCTTTAAATAATATCTCTTACATTCAAAGAAAATATATAAATTAATTCTTAGATATAAAAAGTTATAATAAATGAAACTAAACCATAAACTTACCTTTCATAACGTTCTCCTCACACTGTTATCTCATGTACATTATTAATGAAATTCAATTTTTACCTTAATTGAGACTAGTAAATTTCCCCAGTATATAAAACATTAGGCTATAAATTATGTATTTAACGTGAACATATTTTCCAGAATTGCAAAACTGGAAGTATGACAGATGGTAGGGAATTGAGAGCGAATGTGAGTAAGGGTAGGGCAGTCTAAAAGGAAGTGCTAATCATCTTCCACCTGCTTAGAATCGTAAATCTAACAAATTCTATTGTTCGAAGGGGTCTTGGGAATAGACTACTGCCCCGTGTCACTCCAAGCTCATGGGAATTAGTTCTTATCTTAGCGAGATTTTCGGAAAGCATTGTATATACGTGTGTTCAGCCCAACATTTCAGCCCAACATTTCAGATGGTTACTCTATTCATCATTAGACCAAAGTGAGCCTTGTGAGTAAACAAGTGCTGGAGAGCCTATTAATAAGAAGATTTTTTTTGGATGATGTATTAGATGGATAATGGTAAAAAATTATAAAATAAAAATATTTGACCGATTTATTACTATTTTTGAAAAGGATATTTTAAATGAGATTTTATTGACAATTTGACCAAAAAGGGACATAAATTAGATGAGAATGGATTAAAAATTTAAAAGTAGTTAATATTGTTAGTTAGTTTGTATTAAATTATTAAAATTAATAACAAATATAAATAAATAATGACAACAAATTTAAGATAAATTAGTTGAAATTAGTTTGTATTAAATTACTAAAATTAATAACAAGTATAAATAAATGATATAAACTAATGACAACAAATTCAAGAAAATTTAGTTGAAATTGACAAGATAAATTAGTTGAAAATGATCAAATTTTGATAATATGAAAAAGGTAATAAGATGAAAGAGATTTAGCAATAAAATTTCAGGAGAAATGAAGAGGATAAATTATATATTAAAGGCTAAAAGGTGGTAAGGATCAATTCAATTCTATATTGTGTTAAGATATATAAAACTGAGACATAAGAGAATTTAAGATGATTAAACTATTAGCAAAGTGATAGAGAATAATAAAGGAAAGGACCAGATAAGGGGAAAATAAGGGAGGACATAAATCAGGGTCAAAATTCATCGGGTAAGATGATGGATTACAGGCTTCAAGACTAACTTAGCCTTTAACCATCTTTCCTATTAAAGTTATTAGGGTTCTTCTCTATTTCAAAAGCTTCTCAAATGATAATATATATGAATTTTAATATAATATAAATATTATATACACAAATTTTAACATATGAATTGAAGTTTATTCAAAATATTTTTAACCATAATTTATACCCTAATGATTTTCTCTAATAAAAGGAAGCAGAGTCAACATACGTTCTTCTTTGAAGGCAACATTATTGAAGAAGTAAATGAGTACAAATACTCCGGGATCGATTTCAACAACAAACTTAATTTGGTGGACTGCAGAAAGAAGCGAATTTTAGGAGGGTGGAAAGCATTATATGCTCTTCAAAATATATGTAGAGAGGCAGAGTTATGTGATTGGAAAACGATCAAAGTGAGTTTTGGACTCCTAGTTTGTCCCGTGATGCTATATGGGTGTGAATTGTGGGCAAGCAACACCCCTGTCTCAAAATGGAAGCAAATTGAGAAAATCCAAAAACGCTTAATCATGAGCAAGTTAAAAATAAAAAGTTTGGTACCTTATGAGATAATGTTGAGTGAAACAGAAGCAACTCCTATTGAAGCAATTGCTATGGTGCGGCTGATAAGATATCTAAAAATAATTGAGCAAATGGAAGTAGGTAGGTGGCCTAATGTTATATTCAAGGAAGGCATGAGTGAAATAAATAAAACATGGATGAGACAAAACTAAACATGGATGAAAAAATGGAATATCTACCTCAATGCTTGTACCACAAATAGCAAGGAGCTAAAGAATTTTGTTATGGAGAAGTTTCGTAAACAGGTATGGGGAAAGATTCGGGTAGAAGGAAGAAGTACTACATTGAAGAATACAACCCTACATTTGATCTCCAACAAAAAGAGTACATTGGAGCTAACATTCTGTGGAGCGAAAAGGTTCTTATTGCTCAATTAAGAACCAACTCGCATCATCTTCAGTGTGAAACATGATGGTGGAAAAGCCCTAAAGAAGCTTGGGAAGAACAAGTGTGTACATTTTGCACGTCTGAGGCAATGGAATTGGAAAAACATTTCATTTTGGAATGTGATGCGTTCAAAGACATCAGAGAATGTTATGGGAATATGTTAGCATCGATTTCTTTTCATTGTATTTTCAGCGATGAGATTGTTGGAAGGTTGGGCCAACTCATCATCAATTTGAATAAGAAAAAAACTGAAATGCAAAAGGAAAAAAATAGGGAAATCATAGTCCAATAGACTAATTTTAGTCTCGTGAACGTTAAAATTTCATTTCATTTCATTTCCTAGGTCCGTGGAGGAAAGATAGAGTCGGGTGCAACCTGGGCTCGATGGATTATATGTTAGTGAAATTCGTGGGAGGTAAGTGTTTGGGCTTTGAATTATTTAACGTGGAGGCAAGTTTGAGTTATACTCCATCTCTTTTTTTAAATGTTTATTATGAGCCGTATGAGGTAGTGAGGGTAGTTAGGTTGGTTTAAAATTTTGATTTTATTTAATTTTTAATCATTTAATTTAATTTAATTTTAAATTAGTGTAATTAATTTAATTTATAATTTTTTAATATTTGATTTAATTTTATTAAAATTTATTTAATTTATGATTAATTTTTATTTATTTATTTATTTTAATTATTTTGTATTTTAATTAATTAAATTTGTAATTAACATTTATTTAATTTTTAATTTTTTTTTTTTTATGATTAATTTTAATTTTTAAATTTTTTTGCCATTATATATATATATATATATATATATATAATATTTTTTTGTGCAAAAAAAATTAATTTAAGTTTATAATTTCATTATTTCATTAAATGCAATAAATTTTATAAGTTATAATAATTATTATAAAAATTAAATTAATGCAGGGTAAACAAGAAAATTCAAGGAAGCGATTTTTGATCATAAAAATATTAGAGGAGGCACAAGGCGAAATTGACAGGAGGAGCCAAGATCTAATTGGGGTCAAATTGGCGATAACTTTTGGGTCCAACTAGGGATGATGCTCCCCTGCAAAGAATCAATAACATAGACAAAAAGTCTTTGTATTGGGCATAGAGTCGAAAAAAGAAACTGTAGAGACAAAAAAGTAATAAAAGGAAAATATTTTCATTTTAAAGGCTTAGTCAATAGATAGTAAGAATGAAATAGGAATAAATGTGAGGTCCCAATATGTATAGATTAGCAAGTTCAATGATTATTTATGTACATAAAATACATTTGTTTGTATATTTAGTGTATTGGGGTAGCGATGATAATGATTAAGGGAATGTGATCATAAATGATAAATGTCTCACTTCATAAGAGCATTCAAGACCATAACAAGTCATACCTTCTTACAGTTAATGATTAAAAAATTACATAAATCATGAAGCTAATTAAGATTCATAAGAATGACTTCTATTTTGGAATAGATTTGATCGAAACTATAGAGGATATCTATCACAGATTTGTTTCCCTTTTTGGTCCATAACATGAGTTTCCAGAATTAGATGTCACTCTGCTGCCAGTAATGGTCCATAGTCCTGGCAGAGTCATCCATTATCCTGAGATGGGGAATTCTCTGGATTCTTGTTTGCACTTTGTGTTAGAGGCCCTTCATTCAATTTATTTAGCGAATATAGCATTCACAGGATGAGAGGATTACGCACTATACTTAGTCCAATACCACTGACCTTGCTCCACTTCCAGCGAGCGTACATAGTCCCCGTGGAAATGTCATCATGCCCCATCAGAAGTTACAACAAAATAAGGAGTGGGAGGATTACACACTATATTTTAATCTAATGACATTGGCCTTGCTCCGCTACTAGTGAGCGTCTATAGCTCCAATAGAGATACCAACATGCCTCACCCAAGAAAACATGCATGGTTATAATGTAACAAGTCCTACCAAAGCTTCAATTAAATATATGAAAGCCCGATCTTATGGTTATAGATCTATCCCTTATGACTTAATGCGATCCCTTGGTATTTATGTGTAAGAAGTATGAAAAAGAGATGTGGGGAAGAATATTCAATATGAAGTTGACATTACTAAGAAATTAAGGTTTGAGCCCTTTAAATATTGTTACCCCTCAAACATGATTTACAAACCAAGTATTTAAGTATGTATTAAAAAAAATCTCGTTAATATGGTTCATACTAAGGACTCATATATATGTATTCCATTCTACTTTGATCGCCTAAAGACTCTTCAAGATGTAAAAGACTTCATATTTATTCATTCTAATCCTAAGAAGCATAATTTTTTTTATTTATGTACATGATATATATATATATATATATATATATATATATATATATATATATATATATATATATATATATAGATATAATATGTCTCAATGATCGTATTTATCAAAAAAATTGAAAATCCAGTGTAACTAAACAAAAATATTATTAATGGGAAACCTCTTGATTCTGGGCTTCACTCTTAACCATAATATAGGAAATAAAGAGTAAGTTTTGTCAACTAACATGCTTCCTAGAAGAGATTAGATATAAAACCAGCATGAGATTGATGTTATTTAAAAAACTTGATTCATCCATTCCTCCACAAAGTCATGATCTCACATCTGAAAAATTAAATGATCAAAATTTTCAAGCGTGAAATTTTTGTTAGAAAATTATATATTATAGAGCAACGTAACACACAAATTATGTGGAAACACAAACACAGAAAAGACATATAAAACGAGAGAGACACATATATACGCGGTTCACCCAATTTGGGGTACATCCACCTCGAACAACGAGTCCTTCCTTTCTATTATCCAACAAAATGTAGAGACATAACCAACAACATATCCGCGATAATATACTTTTTTCTCTATCACTGTCTCCCTATATGTTTCTTGCTTTGAGAATACACATACAATACACAGCCGCAATAAAATGCGCTCATACAAAACGAGGGGTTGCCTTCTAGGGAAAAAAAACCCTAAATTAAACATAACTTCTATCGTCAGATAATCCATCTAATGAACGACCCAGATTGACTAGAAATTACAATACTTTTACAAGGAAATTTTACATATGTTTTTAACTTTTACAAGGCAAGGTAGCCACCCCCCCTTGGACCCCCCATACATTGTTCAATTACGGGCGACATTTCCACCCCGTTAAGAACAGGGGTCCACCGCTGTGATACAAAATAAAGAAGATAATCAGGCTCCACACTCGACATTTTTTTTCAATTATTTCATAGGAGGGCTTCTTGTTGCTTTCCAAAATGCTGATAGAGTTAGTCCCATAACATTCTTCAGATTCATTATTTAAAATAGATAAAGAGTATTATTTGAAATAGTCAACATGTTTCAAATCAAATTTTATAATACTATGATCCAATTCTGTAGCATGTTGTGAAAGAGATTGTAAATAAAAATAATTAACATCATTATGTGATGCAACAACCTCAAAAATTTGAGTAAAAGTATCATCATTAGAAACAAGATAGATTGCATTTTCCCCATTATAAGGCATATGTTCTGAAAATTGTGAATTTAAATCATGATTATCTTGTAGGTGTTGGAAATACTGAGAGGGGGGGTGAATCAGTATTCCTTTCAATTAGAGCATTAGTTAATCTTAAATTATTATCAGTGTTTGTACAATGATAGCAGTAAACAAAAGGAACACAAATGCACACAGTTTTTGAGGTGAAAACCCACTCCGAGAAAAAAACCACCTAATGCTTTTCTAATAATTCTTTAATATTCAACTCCAATTGAAAATAAAGCTCCAACTTCCTAGAATCTAGAAAAGCATTCTTCTCTGACTCCCATGAATGAATGACTCCAACTGAGCCTTCCCTATGATAAACTGAATGGATGCCCCAACACCCAATGAGCTACAACTCACCCTAGCACCACCCTACCACCCTATAGAAGAATAAAATAAGAATGAACTCCCGTACCAGGGAAAATGGTCCACTTTACAATGATATATAATGATGTAGAAGAAGAAGATACACTAGACCATAACCTCAACTTTGACACAACCATCTAATGATGATCCTAGACCACTCGACACTTCCTCTTCAACTCTTGGCAGATAGACACTAGTACAATTTGTACAATAATGTATTTACAATGACTAAGTACAATGATACCTTTACAATGATTGTATGAAGTGCTGCCCACTTGAAGACTTCACGTGATGAACTTATTGCTGCTATTATGCACCTTAGTTTCTTCTCTTGTCATGCTACCCTCTGCTGCACCTTGCTTTGCTTTGCTTCCCTAGAAATTCTGGTCCTTTGCAGCCCTTGACAACACACTATCTAGCTTTTTCTTTGCCTTCTAGGAGCTCGATATTGAATCTGATGTATCTTTGTTATTTCAGATCCCCAATATCTGATTTTTGGTCTTGTAGTAGTCCTCTAAGTCATCTTTCCAATGCCACAGATCTGACCCAATTTTAATTCTTCAAGAGAGAGTTATACCCAATATCTCACAATTCCCTAATTATGGACTGTTTCAGCAGAGTGAACTTGTACGACGTGCCACATGTCACTGTTTTTTCATTTGGCTATGAAATTTATAGAGCAACAACTACAGTCTGTGAAACATCTACTGCTTTTTACGAAATTCCAATATGATACTCAGAGAGAGAGATATGACGATTTTACCAAGGTCAATTCTTTGAGATGAATTTCAGGAGCCTGCAAAAACACTGACTTCCACAGATCATATCTCTGAAAATATTGTGCACCTTGATCTGAAATTTTCACAGAAGCTTCCTCAGGATTTCGGCTTTGCCTCATAAACATTTCAACTTTTGAACCTTTGTAGAAACAAAGCTAGAGGGAAAATTCCACTATGACTTGTTTCAGATGGAGAAATCCCTTACATGAGGAGGATATGAGGATCACAATTTATATAAATGATTAGGTTGAGAGGGGTTTCAACAAGTGAACATGGGAGGGATTTTAGAAGATTAAAAATGATTAATTATGACCTTTCAATGACCCATGCCAAAACCCTATGGGTTTTTAGCCCACTAACTGGGGGTATAAACTTCAAACATGAATATCTCTTAAACCGTGAAGAATTACGTGGCGTGCCATATATTAACGAAAACATCTCGACAAGCAGAAACCATCAAAATCATTGTTGAACTAGAATATGGTAATTTTGTAGGTCAAAATTCCCATGCAATATTGGGTTAGCCCCTGGTGCTGCTTGGGTTGACATCAATGACAATCGTTGATCAAAAATATCCCCCTTTGGAATTGATGGCAACACAAGTACTCCCCCTACGATCATGACACCTCTTCCTACAACATTCTCTCCCCCTTTGAAATCAATGGCAAAGGGTAACTCCCCCTGAAACACAACCATCCTGCGGACCTGAACACACTTCCACTCCCCCTGACACACAACCGTCCTGCAGAATTGTAATCTAATGAGAACTTGGGAGAATCCCAAGCTTCTGATGAAGATATTCAAATGCTTCAGAAGGTAAAGGTTTAGTGAAGATATGAGAAATTTTTTCTTTTGTACAAACATACTCAAGTTTGATATTATTTTCAGCGACTTGTTCTCGAACAAAATGATATTTGATTGGAATGTGTTTTGTTTTTGAATGCATGACATGATTCTTGGAGATGCTGATGGCACTAGTGTTGTCACAGAATATGGGAATATGCTCACTGAATTGTACTTGAAGATCTTGCAAAGTTTGTTTCATCCAAAGGACTTGAGTACAACATGATGCTGCTGTAATGTATTCTTCTTCCGCTATAGATAACGAGATTGAGGTTTGCTTTTTGCTCAACCATGATACGAGACAACCACCTACATAGAATGCTGCTCCACTAGTACTCTTACGATCATCAACACTTCCTGCTCAATCTGCATCTGTAAAGGCTTGAATACTGAGATTGTTACCCTTGGGATACCACAAGCCATGTTCTTCTATGCCCTTTAGATATCGAAGAATTATTTTGACGACAATAATATGTGATTATTTTGGTGCTACTTGGAATATTTCTACTTGTCCAACTGCTTGCATAAAATCTGGCCGAGAGACTGTTACATATAGAAGACTACCAATCATAGATCTATACAACCTCTGATCCACTTCCTTAGATGAGTCGTCTATGCTCAATTTGCAACCTGTTACCATCGGAGTAAGGATGGGTTTGCAATCTTCCATTTTGAATTTCTTGAGAATTTCCTTGATGTACTTGGCTTGACATATAAATATTTCTTTCTCTTGCTGAGATATTTGAAGCCCTAAGAAGTATGTCAGCTCACCAAGTAAAGACATCTCAAACTCACTTTGCATCTTTGTAGAAAATTTCTTACTTAGTCAATCATCATTGCTACCAAATATTATATCATCCACATATACCTCAACGATTGTTAAATTATCGTTAGCTATTTGTACATAAACGATTTCTATCAACAATACCTTTCTTGAACCCTTGTTGACGTAGATATCCATCAAGACGAGAATACCATGCTCTGGGAGCCTACTTGAGACCATATAGAGCCTTCTTTAACCTGTAAACATAGTCTTCTTTTTGTGATAGTAGAAAACCTTCAGGTTGTTCGATGTAAACTTCTTCTTCTAATTATCCATTCAGAAATGATGACTTAACATCCATTTGGTAGACTTTGATTTTTCTTGAACATGCATAGGTGAGAAACATTCGGATGGCTTCCATTTTGGAAACTGGTGCAAATGTTTCGTCGAAATCACTTCCTTCCACTTGTGCATAGCCTTTGCAAACAAATCTTGCTTTGTTTCTGGTAACCTTCCCATCTTCATTCAATTTGTTCCTGAACACCCATTTAGTCCCAATGAAATTTTTATCTTTTGGTCGTGGAACTAATTCCCAGGTGTTGTTCTTCTCGATTTGATCCAATTTTTCATTCATAGCTGCTACCCAATGTTCATTCTGGCTGGCTTCCTCAAAACTACTAGGCTCAAAGGTTGCTAGAAAAGCAATGTGATCTTGTTGTGATGAACGAAGCTGTCGACCTTCATTTATGTCACCGATGATTTGATTTGATGGATGGTTCTTTTGAATCCATTCTTTTGTTCTCCTTGGAGGAGCTTCTTGTTGTTGTTATGGTATATTTTGATGGTCATTATTTACTTCTTCCTCGTTGATAGTTGCTTCTTGTTCTACAATTTTATCTGTGTCTTTTTCAGCCTCTGTTTCAAGTTTCAAAGATTCTAGATCCTCATCATTATTCGCTAGAACACCATCTTCGTCAAATGTAACATTTATGCTCTCCACTATCTGTTTTCATCTTATATTATAACATTTATAGGCCTTTATTTTGTGTGAGTAACCAACAAAGATACCTTCATCAACACGTGATTCAAACTTACCCAAATTTTGATATTCTCTTTTGATATAACATTTGCTTCCGAAGATTTTGAAATATTTTACATTAGCTGGTTTTCCTTTCCATAATTCATATGGAGTCTTGTTGCAATTATTTTTGAGAAGACTTCGGTTGATAATGAAGACTGGCGTATCAATTTCTTGAACCCAAAATTTTTCATCCAATTTTGAGTCCTTCAACATTGTTCTACCCATTTCCTGTACGGTTCTATTTTTTCTTTCAGCAACTCCATTTTACTGATTCGTGCTGTTGAAAATTGTCTTTTTATTCCATTTTCATCACAGTATTGCTGAAATAATTTGTAAGTGAATTCTCCACCATTATCTGATCTTAGACACTTTATTTTCAAATCAGTTTCATTTTCAACCAACTCCTTGTACATCTTAAAGCACTCAAATGCTTCAGATTTTTTCTTTAGGAAACTGACGGCTGTCATCTTGGTATAGTCATCTATAATTAACATGAAATATAATTCTCCATATAAGCCTTTTGTTCTCATAGGACCACATAGATAAGTATGTATCAATTCCAATGGATGTGATGCAAAGTGTTCTCTTGTTTTAAATTGGAATTTTGTTTGCTTGCCATGCCGACAGGCCTCACATAGTGTGTTGGAAGGTTTTGAAATTTTTGGCATTTCTCATATTGCTTCCTTTTTTCTTATCCTGAAAATATTGTCAAAGTTTATGTGACCCATTCGTTTGTGACATAACCAACTTTCATCTTATTTAGCTAGTAGACATGCTTTAGTTGCTTCATCCAGAACATATATGTCGTTTGGAGCTCAACTTGCTGTAGCCACAATTTTACCATACCTGCCTTTCCTGATTTCACATTTTGTGGAGTTGAATAGCATTGTGTGTCCTTGATCACAAACAATGAGCAGATTATGATTCATGTTTTCAACCAATATAACATTCTTGGCTATAACATATTTGCTTCCGAGAGTGACGGTACCTGATCCTATAACATTTGAAGATCCATCATTTCCAAAGGATACGGTTCCATCCTTCTTCTCTTTCAGAGATAGAAATTTCCTTCTATCTCCAGTCATATGCGTTGAGCAACCCCTATCAACATACCACACATCTTTGTTGTTTTGAGCCTTGAGAGCAAGAGCACAATTATTAATCTTCTTCTTCTTCCACGTTCGTTCATTCTGTGGCTTCGAAGATTATTCTAGAATATTTTCAAGTCTGCAGTCTCTGGATATGTGTCCAAAGTTCTGACATTTGTAGCATTCCATATTATTTCTTAAATGTTCAAATCTATTGATGTTTTTTTGAGCCCTGGGAGGTTCATATTTGAAGGATCTCTTGGAATTGTATTGGTTCCTAGGGTACATGCGACATTCTACAGCTTTATGACCAAATTTTCCACATGAATAACAATAGCCATGAAAAATATGTTGGTACATGGATGGAAATCTTCGTCGAGGAATTGTCTTCCAAGGATGTGCTTGCGAATCTTGTCCAATGAAGTCTACATGTATGTCAGATCTCATAGGTTCATTGTATTTTTTTGTAGAAGGTCCTGCTTCTTCTTCTTTGTAACTGAGGAAAATTCTGTCATTGTAAGATCGTTTATTGTTGAAAATTTCTTCCAATAACCTTGAGCTGTTGGCATAATTTTGGACAGTTTTTCCCTTCTTCACTTCCTTACGCAGCAAGACTACTTTGAATTCTAATGCTTCCCTTTCTTGGTTGCTTTCTTCCAATTTATTTTGAAGTGAATCTTCAATAAATTTGTGTTCTTCAACTTCAATTTTGAGACCTTGAACTTGTTCTTCAAGAGTATTGGAACGGATCTTCTTAGCATTGATCTCTTTTATAAGCTTGATCGCCTCCTCAGAAAATTCTTCTATGGTCAACCCTTCTTCTTCATTGTTTGATACTTCTTGTTTATTGTGCTTGGCCATAAACAATACTTTCTCATTGGATTCTTCTTTGCTGTCACTTTCTTCATCGGATGATGAGCTATCTTCTTTAGAGAGAAATTTCCTTTTGGATCCTTTATTTTTTCCTTGCTTGCTGAATTTCGTAAAGCCTTTCTTTCCTTTTGAGTTGCCATCACTTTTGTTCGGACATTTTGCTGTTCATCTGAAAGACCTTCTCCATAATCTCCCTTTTCTTCACACTTGCAGGTGCATGTCATTTCAATTGAAGGTTGTTTGTCCTTATTGGCTTTCTTAGATGCAACGAACACAATTTCTAGATTTTAAGTACCCTCTTCTTCATCAAGTCTTATTTCATATGCTATGAGAACTCCATGTAATTCCTCTTTGCTAATTTTGTCCAGATATGCACTGTATTCTAAAACCGATACCTTTGTGTTGAATCTCCCTGGTAACGTTCTAAGAATCTTCCGTATAATAGTATTCTCGTCAACCAGCTCTCCCAATCCTTCCAGAGTATTGGTTATTTCATCAACTGTAGAAATTTGAATAATTTGCTGAATTATTCACCGAGATTATCTTGATTACACACTATTTAAGGTTCATGCATAATACATAACCTCTTCTACAATTGATCATCAATATGCGGAAATAGAAACAGTCGCATGCGCTCATAAAAAAATAATCAAGCACACATTTAACACAGTATGTATTGGGGAAAGCAATAGCTGAAAACCCCCAACTATCTGTATACTATAATGATAGAGAACATGTAACAATACATAACACAAAGCTCTCACATCTCTCAGCACTATCTCACATGCTACACACAAACTAGCACGGAAGATGAACAAGTCACAGGTTCAAATCTCCTCCATAAGTCTGCCTGCCTCTACTGCGCAATCCAAGATGAATAATGGGTGAGATCCAAGTTCGAATCCACCTGGCTTGTACTGCGCAATCCTCATTGGAAATCTCAATCCATGTGTGTGCAAATCTCATGCACAACCATAGTCACAACTGATAGTAGACTCACCCTTTCACCCACCTCTAACACTGGTCTCCACTGAACTGTCCATGCATTGCAGTTAACTGATGTGTTCTTTAGTTGATTTATGAGTTAATAATTATTGAATTAATTAATAATTAATTCACACCACTCATCACTAGTGTATTTTTCAGTTAGACTAAATACAACTAGTTCAACTAAGTTAAACCGAACACAACTCCACCAACTGTCTCATCAACTCCACCAAACTCTTCCACATGAGTTCTAACTGAAGTCAACCATGCAATAGCTCAACTAACCCTTAGGAAAAGAATATTTGCTTCTGTCAGCTGCATGTGCCACATCCAAGCATCAAACTGAAGTGCTCCAAGAGGATAAGATAATGTTTATAGTCTTAATATTATTAAGGGTTAATAATATTTGACTGTTCTATTTTTAGCCCGGCAGTCTAAAAATAGAAACCACCCAATGTCTAAAAATAGAGGTCCATATATTTTTACCAACTCGACCAATCATCCATAAATAGCATCCTGCAACTCATAGACCATGATCCATATGTCTAAAAATAGACATAGTCTAAAAATAGACTTTTGCGCCAAAAATAGCCTGCGGGCCCACTTAGTGAAGGCGACTTCATTTCACTAAGCTCCATCATCTTGTTGCATTTTCAACACTCCCTCTCAACAATATATGGATTATCTGCAACCCCTATCCTGCCTCTGTGGTATTCGAATTTTCTCCTGGTGAGCGCCTTCGTCAAGATATCAGCATCCCGATCCTCCGTGGGAATGTATGAAAGTAACATGATTCTCCGCTGCACACAATCTCTGATATGATGGTACCTGATGTCGATGTGTTTGGATCTATCATGAAATACTGGATTAGCTGAGAGTTTAATGCAAATCTGGTTATCACAATAAATCACAGTAGGCTCCAAGTGCGACCCAAACAACTCGACCAGGATCTTCCTCATCCATATAGCCTCGCATGCAGCCAAACTTGCTGCCATATACTCAACCTCTGCGAAACTGAGTGCCACGGATCTCTGTTTCCTGCTGTACCAGGAAACTGCTGTTGACCCGATACTGAAGATCCCTCTAGATGTGCTCTTTCAGTCCGTTGGGCTCCCTGCCCAATCTGCATCCGTGAAGCCGCAAAGCTTCACCTCATCCTCCTGTCTGTACCACAAGCCATATCCCGATGTGCCTCTAAGATAACGCAATACATGCTTGCCTGCCTTCCAGAAGAGCTTGGTAGGCTTAACCATAGCTTGTGAAAGCTGGTTAATAGCATAGCATATGTTGGGCCATGTATTGAACAGATACATAAACGACCCCACCAACTGTCGATAAACAGTGGCATCCACTACCTCCACCGAAGTAGCATCCTCCTTCCTCCAACCACCAGGAAGAGGAGTATCAACAAGCTTGGAGCCATGCATGTTGAACTTCTCCAGTATCTCCTGGGCATACTTATCCTGAGAAACAAACAGTTCATCACTGCGCTGCCAAATTTCCAATCCCAGGAAATAATGAAGGAGGCCCAAGTCCTTCATCTCAAACTCTCTAGTAAGATCCTCCTTGCATGAAAGTATCAACAGCTCATCACCCGTAAAAATCAGATCATCTACATACAGTACAATGATCAGCAACTTCCCCTCCACCACAATCTGGTACAGGTTAGGATCCGCCTCACTCTTGGAGAATCCAAGTCCGGTGAAATAACTGTCTATCCGTGTGTACCAAGCACGAGGTGCTTTCTTCAACCCGTACAGTGCTCTCTTGAGTCTGCACACATGCAACTCACTGCTGAAGATCTCGAAACCTTCGGGCTGCTCTATGTACACCTCCTCCTCAATGACTCTGTTGAGGAACGCAGTATTCACATCCATACGATGGATGTGCCACCATGAATGTGCCACCTATCTGCATTGAGAGCTAGGATCGTCGGTATGGAAGAGTACCTTGCGACGAGTTGCAAAAGGTCCTCATAATCGATACCTCGATGCGCGAAGCCACAGGCAACAAATCTTGCCTTGTACTTCTCAGCACTCCCGTCAGCCGCCTGCTTCACTTTGTAAATCCATCTCGAACCCACCACTGATTTCCCCTCCGGTCGCGGGACGATCTCCCATGCACTGTTTCTGACAATCGAATCATACTCTTCCACCATGGCATCTACCCATGCGGGGTCCTCCACAGCTTCCTCGAAAGAGGATGGCTCTGTCATGACACATTTTCTCACAAGAACCATGTATCCAGTGTACCGATCCGGTGACTGTCTCTATCTGCGTTGTGCTGTAGGTGGTCCTACAACCTTCTCTGCATCTTGAGCCAGTCGCTCAGCTTCTGTAGTGCGCTTGCGCCCTCTGATGGTTGGCGCTACATGAGTGGTCTCTTCCACTCCATGAACTTCCTCATGTGGCTGATCCACATCCTGAAGCTCATCCTTAGGAACTAATAGCTCCTCATCTGCATGCAAGTGTGGCTCCCTCTCAAGCAAACACTTCATGGCTTTCTCCTCCTGAAATTTGATATCCCGTCGCACAACAGTCTTGCGACTGTCTGGAAAATACACACGATAGTTGTGGGGCGTATCAGCGTACCCCACAAATATCCCAACCTCTGCGGTCGGCTCCAGCTTCTTCCTGGCATCCTTCGTCACATGCATGTAGACAGGTGAGCCAAAAATCCTCAAATGGGAAATATCAGGCCTCTTGCCAGAAAACGCCTCCTCCGGTGTACTCATGCCAAGTATCTTGTCAGGACAATGGTTCTGCACATATACTGTAGTATTGCATGCCTCCGCCCACAAGTGAATGGGTAGGCCCTGATCATGCAACATCACCCGTGCAACACCCACGATCGTTCTGTTCTTTCGCTCAGCAACCCCGTTCTGTTGTGGGTTATGGGGTGCTATGAGCTCTTTCCGAATTCCTTCTGCACTACAAACGTCCTTGAATTCAATAGAGATGAATTGACCACCATTTTCACTCCTAAGAGCCTTCACCTGCTTCCCTGATTCCTTCTCAACCAGCACCTTGAACTCACAGAACTTTGAGTATGTCTCGCTCTTCTTCTGCATGAAGAAGATCCAACACTTCTGAGAAAAATCATCAACAAAGATCACATAGTACTTGTGCTTTGCTGTCGAAGCTACTGAGAAAGGTCCACACACGTCTATGTGAATTCTCTCAAGGATCGTCGTGGCGGGACTATCCTTCTCGTGAAAGGTGGCTTTCACAAATTTTCCCAAGGTACACCCCTTGCACTGATATGACTATGCAAGAGTGCCCTTAGGAAGCCCAGTAGAAATCTGCTGCAGTATCTTCAAAGCTCCATGGTGAAGGTGGCCAAATCTCCAGTGCCACAACTCGCCATCATCCCGGCTCACCACTCCTTCCACCTTGCATGCCATTGCTACGCAACCATCTACTTGAAACTGATAAAGGTTCTTGATTTGAACCCCTATCTTCCAGGTTTCTCCAGTTGTCTTACTACGCAGGAAAGCCTTTCCCTCGCTGAAGACAATATCATACCCCTTATCTTCCAACATCGCCATAGAGATCAGATTTATCTTCAATCCTGGAACATGAATCACATCCTTCAATACGAAGGGTTTACCAGACTCCCTCTCAAAGGAAATGGTACCGATACCGGTCGCACTGTATCTACCATCATCGCCCATCTCGATGTGCACTCCAAGATCTTTCTCCTCCAGATTTGAAAACAAATCCCGATCTCTAGTCATGTGAAAAGACGCACCACTGTCCAAGAACCATACTGATCCCATCACACTTGAGACCAAGCATGTGATCAATGAAAAATCCAGCTCAAACTGGGAGGCTAAGGCCTCTCCCGCTGCAGATCTAGCAACCTTCTTATTTTTCTTCTTCTGCGGACAATTTGTGGCATAATGTCCGTGTTGGTGACAGTGAAAGCACTTCACCTTGGACATGTCTCGCTTCTTGCCTTTCGCACCAGACTGAGAAGCTTTCTTGCTCTTCCCCTTATTTTCTTTGGCAGCCAAAGCGCAATTTTCTTCATCAGATACCTTTGATGAAGATCCGTCCCTAGTAGTCCGCCTTATCTCCTCTTGCATGAGATCCGACCAAAGTTGCTCCCATCTCGGCAATTTCTCCCGACCATTGACAGAGTCCTGATAGGAATGCAAACTCTTCGGAAGACCAAGGAGAGCTAGGTCTACCAAGTCCTCATCATCGACAGTCACCCCCACACTTCCAAGTTCATCTCTACATTGAGTGAACTTCGTGAGGTACTTGGCGATACTGTCGCCTTTCTCCATCTTAATGTTTCTGAGTTTATCCTTGAGCGCCAACTTCCTCTGGTCGCTCTTTCTTTGGATTAGATCTATCAGTGCTTTCCACATCAAGTATGGAGAAGCTTTTCCATGCAGGCTGGATACAATGTGATCCTTCACGCCCTCCAACAGAATCCTTCGACATTTCGCCATCTTCTTTTGCCAAGCCTCAACTTCAGCAGCATCAGTAGGCTTTTGGACATCCACATCTATGAACTCCTTCAGCCCGTTATCATCTAATACTGCCTCCATTCTGTCCTTCCATGCAACATAATTTGAACTGCCCTCAAGGGCATACTCGAGTCGCAATCCGTTGAAAGACATTTCAACTTCGGCACCAAGAAAACAAAACTGCTGCAAAATTCGAATTCCAAGCTCAAAACTCAACTGCTTCTGGATCTGTGAGAACAAATTATTTCTAGCACAGAGATCGACTGTAGGGGCATTTACTGGATATATCACCTTTCAAAGAAAGGATGGATCCGTAAGAAACTACACAGGTGTTCTGAGACTGTCTAAAATAACACCATTCAGCATAATAGATAGATGATCAATTTCTTTCACATGATATGTAAGTTTGAATAGATTGCTGAATTATTCTGAGATTATCTACGATTACACACTATTTAAGCTTCATGGATAATACATAACCTCTTCTACAATTGATCATCAATATGCGGAAATAGAAGCAGTCGCATGCGCACATTAAAACATAATCAAGCACACATATAACACAGTATGTAATGGGGAAAGCATACAGCTGAAAACCCCCAACTATCTGTATATTATAATGATAGAGAACATGTAACAATACATAGCACAAAGCTCTCACAGCTCTCAACACTATCTCACATGCTACACACAAACTAGTATGGAAAGTGAACAAGTCACAGGTTCAAATCTCCTCCACAAGTCTGCCTGCCTCTACTGCGCAATCCAAGTTGATTAATGATGAGATCCAAGTTCGAATCCCACTAGCTCCAACTGCGCAATCCTCATTGGAAATCTCCATCAATGTGTGTGCAAATATCATGCACAATCATGGTCACAACTGATAGTCAATCACACCCTTTCACCCACCTCTAACACTGGTCTCCACTGAACTGTCCATGCATTGCAGTTAACTGATGTGTTCTTTAGTTGATTTATGAGTTAATAATTAGTGAATTAATTAATAATTAATTCACACCACTCATCACTAGTGTATTTTTCGGTTAGACTAAATACAACTAGTTCAACTAAGTTAAACCGAACACAACTCCACCAACTGTCTCATCAACTCCACCAAACTCTGCCACATGAGTTCTAACTGAAGTCAACCATGCAATAACTCAACTAACCCTTAGGAAAAGCGTATTTCCTTCTGTCAGCTGCATGTGCCACATCCAAGCATCAAACTGAAGTGCTCCAAGAGGATAAGATAATTTTTATAGTCTAAATATTATTAAGGGTTAATAATATTTGACTGTTCTATTTTTAGCCCGACAGTCTAAAAATAGAAACCACCCAATGTCTAAAAATAGAGGTCCATCTATTTTTACCAACTCGACCAATCATCCATAAATAGCATCCTGCAACTCATAGACCATGATCCATATGTCTAAAAATAGACATAGTCTAAAAATATACTTTGCGCCAAAAATAGCCTGCGGGCCCACTTAGTGAAGGCGACTTCATTTCACTAAGCTCCATCATCTCGTTGCATTTTAAACACTCCCTCTCAACAAGATATGGATTATCTGCAACCCCTATCCTACCTCTGTGGAATTCAAATTTGCTCCTGGTGAGCGCCTTCGTCAAGATGTTAGCATCCTGATCCTCCGTGGGAATATATGAAAGTAACATGATTCTCCGCTGCACACAATCTCTGATATGATGGTACCTGATGTCGATGTGTTTGGATCTATCATGAAATACTGGATTAGCAGAGAGTTTAATGCAACTCTGGTTATCACAATAAATCACAGTAGGCTCCAAGTGTGACCCGAACAACCCGACCAGAATCTTCCTCATCCATATGGCCTCGCATGCAGCCAAGCTTGCTGCCATATACTCAGCCTCTGATGAACTGAGTGCCACGGATCTTTGCTTCCTGCTGTACCAAGAAACTGTTGTCGACCCGATATTGAAGATCCCTCCATATGTGCTCTTTATGTCCGTTGGGCTCCCTGCCCAATCTGCATCCGTGAAGCCACATAGCTTCACCTCATCCTCCTATCTGTACCACAAGCCATATCCTGATGTGCCTCTAAGATAACGCAATACATGCTTGCCTGCCTTCCAGAAGAGCTTGGTAGGCTTAACCATAGCTTGTGACAGCTAGTTAACAGCATAGCATATATCGGGTCGTGTATTGACCAGATACATAAGCGACCCCACCAACTGTCGATAAACAGTGGCATCCACTACCTCCGCTGAAGTAGCATCCTCCTTCCTCCAACCTCCAGGAAGAGGAGTATCAACAGGCTTGCAGCCATGCATGTTGAACTTCTCCAGTATTTCCCGGGCATACTTACCCTGAGAAACAAATAGTCCATCACTGCACTGCCAAATTTCCAATCCCAGGAAATAATGAAGGAGGCCCAAGTCCTTCATCTCAAACTCTCTAGCAAGATCCTCCTTGCATGAAAGTATCAACAACTCATCACCTGTCAAAATCAGATCATCTACATACAGTACAATGATCAGAAACTTCCCCTCCACCACAATCTTGTACAGGTTAGGATCCGCCTCACTCTTGGAGAATCCAAGTCTGGTGAAATAACTGTCTATCCGTGTGTACCAAGCACGAGGTGCCTGCTTCAACCCATACAGTGCTCTCTTGAGTCTGCACACACGCGACTCACTGCTGAAGATCTCGAAACCTTCAGGCTGCTCTATGTACACCTCCTCCTCAATGAATCCGTTGAGGAACATAGTCTTCACATCCATCTGATGGATGTGCCACCCCATCTGCGCTGAGAGAGCTAGGATCGTCCGTATAGAAGAGTACCTTGCGACAGGTGCAAAGGTCTCCTCATAATCGATCCCCTCGATATGTGAGAAGCCAAGGGCAACAAATATTTCCTTGTACTTCTCCACACTCCCGTCAGCCGCCTGCTTCACTTTGTAGATCCATCTCGAACCCACCACTGATTTCCCCTCTGGTCGCGGGACAATCTCCCATGCACTGTTTCTGACAATCGAATCACACTCTTCCACCATGGCATCTACCCATGCGGGGTCCTCCACAGCTTCCTCGAAAGAGGATGGCTCTGTCACAACACATTTTCTCACAAGAGCCATGTATCCAGTGTACCGATCCGGTGACTGTCTCTGTCTGCGCTGTGTTGTAGGTGGTCCTACAACCTTCTCTGCATCTTGATCCAGTCGCTCAGCTTCTGTAGTGTGCTTGCGCCCTCTGATTGTTGGCGCTGCATGAGTGGTCTCTTCCACTCCATGAAATTCCTCATGTGGCTGATCCACATCCTGAAGCTCATCCTTAGGAACTAATAGCTCCTCATTTGCATGCAAGTGTGGCTCTCTCTCAAGCGAACACTTCATGGCTTTCTCATCCTGAAATTTGATATCCCATCGCACAACAGTCTTGCGACTGTCTGTAAAATACACACGATAGTTGTGGGGTGTATCAGTGTACCCCACAAATATCCCAACTTCTGCGGTCGGCTCCAGCTTGGTCTGGTTTTGGGGAAGAAGGAGAGTTTCCTCCTCTTACGTTAGGATCACCTTTTTTTGCTTCTGCGGTACCTCCTAGTCCCCCTAGTCTTTTCGAAGATCTTACGGTGGACTGAGATATGGATTCCCCCTGTCTTGTTGGCAGTGAAGGAATGCTTGTTTCCACAGGAGAATATCAACTCTTTCCTGAAGATCCCTCTTGTGCTTCTATCCAATCTTCTCCACCGTCGGTCTCACTTCCACTTGGATATAGATCCTTGAGTTAGATCATGTCTGGAATTGCCTCCATTGCGCAATCTAGTACAGTAAATCCTCCTCAGAGTGCTGTCCTACCTTCTTTAGGGCTATCACCTTCGACTCCTGGTTCGTTGGTTACTATCACATTTGTTCTAGTCCAACCGATGGTTTGTGTGGCTTCTATTTTAGTTTCCACACCCCCTCTAATTCTTGGCAGTCTTACTTTTGAAGAATATCTATTGGCTATTTAACAACAGTGTTCTCAGCAGTCTCAGGCTCTTGGTAATCCTCGATTCCATCACTATGATGTTGTTGGTAATCCTGTATATATCTATCTGCACCATTATGATGTGTATGGTAATCCGGTCTATTTTCTTCCTATTGATCCTTAACAGGCTGTTTATGATCCTTATCATACTGTTACTCATTTGGGACCTACCCTGCTTGCGCAATCCTCTGGCTTGCAAGGAAAATCCTCATCAGGACAACCTTTAGCTCACTAGGGCCCTGCTTCTGGTCCATAGGGAAAACCATATGGTCCACAAGGCCAACCTTCACAAGGTAAACCTTTGGCCCAACATGGAAAACCCTCTGGTCTTTCAGGTCAACCTTTGAATCAACCAGGATCATCTTTTGGTCCCGGGGGGAAAAATTATCTGTCATTGGGACAACCTGTTGCACCTCAATCATATCCACACATTCAGTATGGCCCAAATATTGTGCAACCAGGACAACCCTATGGTCCTTCTTCGGGTCAACCTGGTTATCAGGGACATCTTGGTCCGTCGCAACCATCAGGCCAACCCTTCCCATAAGGACAACCTGGTGGTCCCCAACAACAGTTTCAACGGCCGGTTCAACTAGCTCAGCAGCCATTTCAACCTGCCCACCAATAGATTCCTTCAGTTCTGCAGCTGGTTCTACCTGTTTACCCTGCTCAACGGCCTGCTCAACCTGCTCCGCAAGGTCAACCAAAGGGCTCCTACTACCCTCAAGTTTCATATCAACCGGTATGTAGCGCGCCCCAGATTCCTTACCCTCAAAATCAACCTGTGTATCATCAACCTCAAAGCCATGCTTACATTCCACAGTAAAATCCTTATACTGCTCAGCAAGGACCTCCGTGGTCTACTTCAACTCAATGTCCTGGTCCTCAACCCCAGTATCAAAATAATTATCTTGCTTCTAATCCCTATGATCCGAATCTTTCAGGACAGAATGTATGGGGACAAAATCCCACTTGTACTGGGTGGAATGTATACACGGGTCCCTATCAAACACCTCCAATGACTTTTAATACACAATTACAACTTCTTGCTACGTTGGAATTACCTGATGTGTCAAACTTGATGAATGATCGTATTCTTCATAATCTATTGGCCTCCGGTTCCGACCAAGATTCCTGGTGATTGTCCTAAATTTGAGGGTAAACCTGGTGAAGAGCCCCAAATGCATGTTATGACTTACCACTTGTGGTGTTCCTCTAAATCTTGGGTTGACGATTCTATTCGGCTCCATATTTTCCAGTGAACGATTACTGGTGCCGCTGCAAAATGGTACATTAAGCTGTCTCGTGGAGTTTTTCAAGATTTCAATTCCTTAGCTATGGCGTTCCTTACACATTTCCAGTTTCCGGTCCACTATGAGACCACGACGCACCTCCTCACTTCATTGAAACAGGACCGAGCCACTCATATCTCAGATCATATTCATGAGTGGAGACGATGTCGTCGCAGGATCAAATTTGAGATTCATGATTAGCTTATAACTCATTGGTTCACTACCTCCTTTGTCAATCAGATCGCCAAAGACATAGCTATGGGGGCATGTGTAACCGATGAACAAGCCATTGCTTACGCCCAGTACCTCGATCTTGTGTACTCTCAATCCGACGCTTTATATGATATCTTGCCTGATGCTCCTCGACCTAGAGCTTCTAAACCTCTAGCGACTCCGTCCATTGATGGTATTATTGGTTCCATATCTTAAAATTCTCACAAGTCTCCATCTAATTCTGGGAAGCAGAAGTCTACTTCTTCCAATAATGTTGCTTCTCAACCAGTTCCGAATTCTGGCAAGCCCGCAGAAGTGAATTCCATTCATGCCAATCCTACGGATAACACTTCTAAAGGTAAAAATAAGGGTAAAGGTAAGGCCAAAGTAGATACCCCGAAACAGGATTCTTCGAAACCTCGTTCTGCTGATAGTACTCAACGCAAACTGAAGTATCCTTTTAATTTGTGACAAAGAGCACTTCACCAAAGACTGTCCTCGATGGTCCGAAGTGAGATGATTTCTCAAAGACACTCAAGGAGCTCCGAATGTTCTTAAAGAACCTTTTCCTACTCAGTAAACTTAGAGGGTAGAGAAACCTCAGTCCTCTACCCCATTTGGCTCTTAGGTTTTTATGATGAATGGTTCTGCACCCGTTTCTATTACTACTCGATCGAAAGATTATTCTGGTTCACGTCAGGCAACGGGGAAGGAGATCGCTGATGGTCCTCATCCTCCACCTGTTTCTGGCCCTCTTGAGATTGAACGGCCTAATACTGAATCCGTTGTGCGACCACCTTCCAAAGGTGTTCTCTGCAAGTCTTCGTACAATCTCAATGCTCGCACTGCTCAACATTACAATATTGTTGAGGATTTGGCTTAGGCACCATCCACAATGTCTGTGTTAGAAGTACTTCAGAGTTGTTCGCCACAAAGGAAAGCATTGTTATCCACGATAGGTGGGGTTGATCCGGCTGATACTAGCTTACTTGCTTTCGATTTAGAGAATTTCGTTTCATGACTCCCACACCAAATTGTGCTCATCATTCAAGTTGGTATAAATGGTTTGAACATTCACCGGGAAGTCATGGACGAGTGCACATCTACCTGTGTTATGTCCTCTACTTGTTGGAAAGAAATTGGCTCTCCAGCTCTCACCTCATCACCCAATGCCATTGAAGCATTTGATGGAAGAGAGTCTAAACATCTTAGTGTTCTCGCTAGTTTACCGATCACATTAGAAGGGAAGACAATCAATGTCGAAGTTGAAGTCGTTGATGCTAAACTCAATTATAATATTCTCCTCGGTCGCAGTTAGACTCACGCAATGCTATGTATTCCATCCACTCTCTTTCGTGTTTTGAAATTCCCACACGAAGGAAAGATTATTACTGTCGATCAATTGTCTTTTCTCACTTCTTCTTCCGAGAACAACGTTCCGTATGTGGATAAGGTTCCTACTCCCTACGAGAGCATAGGGCCAGGCCTTTTCAAGGATCCTGCCCTCATGGGTATTTTCCCTCTTCCACCACCAATACTATTTAGGTCAACATGATTTCTTGCACCGATGACCCATGGGTTATCCCTTCCCTTGAACAGATTGATTCTTTAGGAGATTCAATGCTGTTGAGTCCGATTGAAATTGATTATTGTGAACTCATCGTCGCGTTGGAGACTCTGTCTCTGATTCTGCTCCTTTGAGCATGTATCTTGACATTTATTCTCAATCCCCTTGGCTTGGTGATTTTGATTCGTCAGATCCTTTTAAAGAAGTGTTTCCCTCCGATGAGGCCATCTTAGAAACCATATCTCTCAAATATCTCCCGTGGGACGATAATCATCATCGTGCCTTGTTCCTCCCAAGTCTTGGGGCCATATCTACTTGTCTTGAGCATTTTGCTTCTCAAATTCCTTCTCCTCCGCTTAAAATGCCTGTTCAGATCCATGAAGTTTTTTGAAAGGGAGCTTGAGTAACATTACACAGACGATGCCTATTGAAATTTTCGTTAAACCGAGAATTGTCAAGAACATCCATATCGGGGTCACTAGTTCTTTCGATGAAGTACAAGTCTATACTAGCCTTTTCGTGAATTCCGTGATGTATTTGCATGGTACTATGAAGAAATGCCCAGCATTGATCCTAGAATTGTGGTACATGCAATTCATACTTACCCCGGTTTGAAACCTGTTTGCCAACGTCTTCATCTGGTTCATCCTCGGAAAGCTGCTACCATTAAAGCTGAAGTGGAAAAGCTTCTCAAAGCTAGTTTCATTTATCCAATTCCCTTGACATAGTGGGTCTCTAATATTGTTCCTGTAGATAAGAAATAGGGCACTATTCGTGTCTGTGTTGACTATCGTGATATCAATTAAGCTTGTCCCAAGGATAATTATCCTACCCCCTTCATCGATCAGATCATTGACGACTGTGCCAGGAGCGAGATTTTTTCCCTTATGGATGGTTTTTCTGGTTATAATCAGAAAAAAAATCTCCCGACTGATCAGCACAAGACCGCCTTCATCTGTCCTTGGGGTACCTTTGCATATAAGAAGCTTCCTTTTGGTTTAAAGAATGCTGGGGCCACATTTCAGCGCATGACATCCTACACCTTTCATGATATTCGTCACATCGTGCAGCCTTATTGGATGACCTTCCGGTTCATTCGACTAAGTGTAGGGATCACCCTGACCATATTCATCAGATTTTTCTTCGTTGTAGACACTATAACATTCGAATTAATCCGCACAAGTGTGTCTTCTGTGTTGATTCTGGTTGACTCTTAGGGTTTATCGTGTCTCAAGATGGAATTCACCTCGATCCTCTCAAAGTTGAGGTTATTATTAATCTCCCCTCTCCTTTCTCATTGCACCAGTTGCAGAGTTTACAAGGGAAAGATAAATTTTTACGTCGTTTTATACCTAACTATGCCAAAGTAGCTAAAGGATTCACACTATTGTTGAAGCAGGGCGTCCCTTTCTGTTGGGATGAAATCACTCAGAAATATTTTGATGCGTTGAAGACATTGCTTGTCAATGTTCCTCTACTCCGTCCTCCAAATTATCATTGTGATTTTTCCCTTTATTTAGTTGCCGCTTTCAGCACGATTGCAATGGTTTTGGTACAAGACGATGATGACGGTCATGAGCATGTTATTTATTACTTGTCTCGTAACCTTCTTGACCCTAAAACTCATTATGATCATGTCAAGAAGTTAGTGTTAGCTGCAGTTCAAGTAGTCCAACATTTTCGTCATTATATTCTCTTACGCATAGTGACGGTGATTTCTGATTGCAACCCCATGACTTAAATCTTGTCTCGAAAATTGTTGGGAGAAAAATACTATAAATGGATTGTTATCCTCCAAGAGTTTGATTTTGAATTTACTGCTGCCAAGTCTAAGAAATCATTAGTTTTTAATGATTTGCTTTGTTCTCTCCCTTCTGACTCCGCTCCTTTTCGTTCTGAGGAATCCATTCCAGATGATTCACTTTTCTTGATTAGCACCCTCACTTTGTGGTAGGTGATATCATAGTTTATCTCTAGACTTCATCTTTTAGATTTGAGTTGATGAAGTATGCTCGTCGACGCATCCGCCATCAGTCACAACCTTATCGAATAGTTGGAGATACACTCTATCGTATTGGAGTTGATTCTATAGTCTATCAATGTTTGACCCTCGAGGAAGCTGAGAAAGTCCACAATGAATGTCACAGTGGTGCCTGTGGTGGTCACATGTCTGGTTATGCTACTGCTAAAAAAATCCTTCGTGCTGGTTATTTTTTGCCTTCTATTTTCAAAGACTGCATTATCGTAGTTCGTAAATGCCATGATTTCCAGATTTACCAATGCAAGATGCATGCGCCACCCATTACTCTTCATCCTGTTATTACCGTTGGTCCCTTTGTGAAGTGGTTCATCGATTTTATGACGTGTAACCCTCACTCGGCTGGGAGGAATGCTTATATTATCGCAGTCATGGACTACTTCACCAAATGGGCCGAAGCAATGCCTACACTTGCCACCGACGGTAAGACATCTGCTTAGTTCATATTCAATCACATTATTGCTAGATTTGGTGTCCCGCAAGCCATCGTTACTGATCATGGTTCCCATTTTAGGCATTATATGGTGGCGGAGTTGACTTCTAAGTTGGTTCTGCGTCACGATAGCTCAACGTTGTACTACCCTCAAGCCAGTGGCCAGGTTGAAGATGTGAACAAAGTCCTTGTCACTATGCTTCAGCGTACGATTGGGATCCATAAATTTAATTGGCATATAATGTTAATTTCAGCTCTTTTGGCATACCGAACCTTAGTTAAGAGTGCAACCGGGTTCAATCCTTTCCAATTGGTCTATGGCCTAGAAGCTACTCTCCCGATTGAATGTGAAATACCTTCGCTCAAGTTAGCTGTTGAATTATTTCCGAATACTACGTCAGAGGAAGAACGTCTCCTTTATTTAGAAATACTAGATGAAACCTACTGCTTTGCTGCTTTGGTTGTCGAAGCACAGAAAAAGCGGGTCAAGGCTCATTTTGACCAATCAGTTTCCCCTCGTTCTTTCGTTGAAGGAGATCTCGTCTTCCTGTATGACCAAGCTCAAGATAAGATGGGGGCAAGAAAATTTCAACCTATGTGGCATGGGTCCTACATCATTAAATGTGTATTGCAGAATGGGGCCTATGAGCTTATTGATTACAAAGGTCATCCTCTTGAACAACCTAGAAATGGGTTGTATCTCAAAAAATATTATGCATGAGTCATCCATGTGTAATAGATGTACATAGGTGTCATTTTCATTTTTTGTACATATTTTGGCTTGATGTGCTTTGTGAGCGTTTTCCTGCTTATTAGGTCTTCCTTATGGTGTAGATGTCTATTACCCCTTATGTTGGTTTCACGGATGGTGCTTCCCATAGTACCAGGAATTTGTCTTCGACAACTTGGGTAATTTATGATCCTGCTGGTGAGTTGATAGATCTGCAAGGTATTTGTCTAGGACGAGATACAAACAATGTCGCTGAATATAGTGCTGTTATTGAGCTATTAACCGAAGCAATCAACCTCGGCATACACACATTGCTTGTAAATCTAGATTCACAGCTTGTCGTTTTGCAACTCAATAGTCATTATTCAGTTCGAAATCCGCACATTCTGAGATTGCATTTACGTATTCATTTGCTAGAAAGACATTTTGATTTTATTACATATCAGAATATTCCTAGACGAATGAATACATTAACTGATACAATGGCTAACATTGTGTTAGATAGACATTTGCATAATTTGTAAAATCATCATCGCATGTAAAAGATCCATGTAGGAAAATAGATGTATATATATATATATATATATATACATCTATATATATATATATATATATATATATATATATATATATATATATATATATATATATATATATTGTATGTTTGCAGCTGTGTGCATCATAACTTCAAAAAAATATATGTGTGTTTCTGTTACATCCTGAGACATCACGTCTTCAAAATATGCAGATGAAAATAAAACCTAGGTGTCTAATCAACATGGTGCTCATGATAACATGTCACTGCCCGTACAAGCCACCTTAGCAAGCGATGAATTCGGCTGGGCACCCCTACAGTATGTCTCTGGTAGGCGCATGGAACATCGTCAAATCGTGCATAGTGTAGGAATCCTCGGGTGATTCCCTCCAGATTACACACTATCTCATCTTCCTCGCCGCCCTCGCCTTGAGGTTCGAAATCGCGAGGGATTTGCCTCACTATCAGTGACATGCCTGCGGGTCTCTTTGGGCCAACATCTGTAAACACACACATTTAATGTTAGAACATGCATAGATATAAAAAATCATAATACTCATGAAACTTAAAAAATGAGTCTCACCCAAATATTCATCCCAATCCTCTCCCTCCAGAAGTGGGAGGTTCGGATCTTCAGTGGAATCTGTACCAGAGTAGGGCCAGTCCTCCACAACAATCAGTTGTCGATGGAGCCAATCAAAGAATTCCGGTCTCCAGGACATCTGTTGATCGCCCCTTGCCCTTGGCATTAGAGCTACCCATCGGGCCATCCGTGTTTCTCTCGCTGGTGGTGTCGGGACTATGACCTCCTGTCACTGGAAAATTGATAGTCGTTCCAAGAAGAAAGATACCAGAATAGATCCATAACCAAATTGCTTCAAATTGGTCTTCTTGCATTTTTTTAGCTGACATTTCATATTTATTTTCATGGCCTCTGCCCAGTTGTAGATGGTCGGTGCCAAGCAGTCTACAACAAGAAGCAACTGTGTCTTTGTTGCTTCGTGTGGTGCTTGTGATCCCATAACTCGTGTGATGGTATGTAGCACTACTCTGAGTGTCAAGTCTGGGATAGTCTGGATATCAAATTTCCCACTGCCTGATCCTTTCTGTGTTCCTGGACATACCCTATCTATCACCATGGTCATGTTTTCCATGTAGGGCTGAGTGCCGGTTAGGATTGGTGCTACTCCCCTCCGTGATAATCCTGTTATGAAATAGACGTCAGAGACCTCAATCTTAAGTTCTTGATCCCGAAGGATGAACTTCTCTTGATTTTCGTCCCATATGCTGATCAGATATTGCAATAAATCTGGTTGGGCTCGGAGACATGGCGTTAGGAAGATTTTTTTCAGACCACAATTTTTGAGAGCTTCCATGACTCTCTCATTTTCCATGGCAAGCTCGTATTCTTCGCTATGTTCCCGTTCTTTCCATTCTATGACCATTTTTCCTCTTTCTACCCGCAAACACATTCATATGAGTGGTATTAGCCATTTTTGGACCTTAAATTTGTGAATAATTGGGGTATTTGATTAACATTTTACATGAAAATGGTTTCCGCCGTTGTCGCGCCCGAGTGTAGAAAATTGGGCGGTTGGTGCGACTCCGTGCCCGATACCCGCACCAACCGCCGTGCCCTAATATTTACATTTCCTCCCCCAGAATTCAAAATTGGAAATTTCAGATAGTAAGAAATGAATTAAAATGACAACAGGGATCTCAGATCTTACCTGGAACTGACGGATTTGAGATTGGTATACTGGATGGACCGCTATCGTCACCACAATATTGCACAGTGAAATGGGTAACTATTGCTCCACAAGAGGTAAAAAGTGAAAAGTAATTATTTTTACCATTTTTGGCATTTTATAACTTTTTCACAAGCCTAATTAGGTTTTAAGACACATTTTTCGATTATTTTATTATATTATTCTCGAGAAATTGGTTTTACATGTGTCTCTTGTGGAGCAACAGGTTTTGATATGACAGTGATGAAGTAAAGAGTTAAATTTTATACTTTTTCGGGCTCGGTAAAAACACGAAAAAGTCACTACTGGAGTCATCTTTCAGCTCTTTTCTGACTCTCTAAAATTGAAAATATTGCCAAGATTCTTGCCATTTTGAACTCATTAAATGGCTACTAAATGATATTCACCCAGTATACATTTAACCCTTTTTCGGGCTGGGATGGATTATTTACAAAAAAGGAATACCTTAGCCTATCACGATTAAGAGGTTCTCGTAGACACAATTTTCTACCTTTTCGAATATGTGAGACCATCTACGAAAAGGGCCATGATGGAGTTTTCTTTTCTTCTTTCTTTTCAAACTCTCTAAACATGAAAAGATGCTGAGTTCTCCCTTTTTCAGACTCGTTAAACATTGATGACATCAGATTTCGTCGACATGACGTTACTCGAATTCCTCCTTCTTAGGGCTCGTAAAATGTACTAGGATGGATTTGTTCGAAGGAAAAACTTACAGCACAAGCATATGCTATCCCTTTCAAGCTTGTTTTAAAAAATAATTGGGGTACTCACCAGAAATGGTGGGGGAAAAATGGAACCATGTTTTAGTTATGTTGGCAGTATGTCACTCTTGAACATGGCACTTGTCTACATTCGTGTGAGGTTGGGGACATCTCATTTCATCATTTTTTCCACCATGGGTTTGGGTAATCTCTTTTGACCTCTCATCCGCTCTTTTCCACGTCATCATGACTTCAGATCCTTTGATGTCAAATACTGCCAAATCCAGTGTCGTGCTGCTGATATGTTCAAGAGAAGTTTTCCTCTGTAGTTTTCAATCGCCCTTTGATTCTCTGTTGGTTCTGATTCACTATTATCATGTTCCTCTGTCTCGTATCGATGATGTGGGAAACATTATGGCCCACCTTTGATCAAGTCACTTCCTGTCGACTTCAACTCATTATCCAGGAATTTGATCGAGAGACTCTATTCTGGTACCTTTGAGCCTGCATGCCTTAATGGAAGGTTTTTCACATTCGACACAAGGTCAACATCGTTGGCCTTCGATTGAGTGATTCTGCGGATGTTTGATGCCAAATCACTGTTCACATCCTGTGGATTGTACCGATTGTAACTTGAGAGCCATTGTCATTATTATTGGTTTCTCACGTGTCTATTAATAGCTTTCATCATTGGCTGGTAATCAGGTGATTTTCTTGCATGTTCAACCTCAGCTCATATAATTACATGCCTGAATATGTACTTTTTTAGGTCGAGATGGAACGCAAGACCCTGGATTTTGTCTGATAAGGTCCTGGCTGCGAATTTTGGTGGATTGTTATAACTTATTGCATGAATCTTTTGATTGGATGGCTGCGACCATGCCTGAGTATATTTTTTGATCCTTACTGCTGGATGGATGCGTCCATACCTCAGATATTAGTTTTTATATATACTCTTTTATGGATGGCTGTGCCCACGCCACATGTTCATGCATCAGAGATATCAGTTGTATCTATAATTGCATGTTTTTCAACAACGGTTTTTGGTTCGAACGCGTTCTCATAAAGCATTTCGCCCCTCCCTCTCCCTCAGAGCTCATGCTTTAGGGGGCATCTGTTACACAACATTTTGTCACTATCCCTGCAATCCCCATCTTGCCCAATAGAGGGTCATTTCTGTGACCAATAAGAAGTGTCATGCCTTGTAAAAACCATCACTGCATTCCTTTGCATGAGAGTAACATTCCTCTTGTTGACAATTCCCTGAGCAGGACTGTAAAAACCCTTTTTTTTGCCTTGGTGCGAGTAGCAAGTTACACTCCCGCGCCGAGTTGGAAAATTAACACTAAGCCCGCACCAGTTGGCGCTCTGTCCCAGTTAAGCACCCACGCCAAGCTGTTTATGGAATGCTTTTTAAAAATAGAGGCAGAGGTTCTATTCCAACCACCTCGAGGATGAGTCATTGGGAGTGGTTTAATTCAAACAACCATGGACTCCCTCCTTTAGTTAGTAGTTTCCACCTCCCTTGGAACTCTCCTAAAGGATAGGACTCCCTCCCACCTTTGTAGGGATCCCAACCTCCTCCTTTTCCTCTATAAAAGAAGCTATCTCTCTTAGAACAAACTAGCTGAACTTGAAGAGTTGATACTATATTTGAATGACTAGAGAAGATAGATAGAAGGAATTACGTTGAGGAGAGCTTGAATGCATGCCATCATCCCGTCCAAATCCCTTGACAGGTACTGAGATGCACTTCGGCTGAACCCCGCTGGAGGAGACTGAACTTCAAAATATCGGTTACACCTCTTCCTTCTACTTATATATACATGACTACTGTTTGGTTCCACTATTGTGTTATGATGTTTGTGTAATGCGATAAATTTAGCCCTCTTTGACTGGTTAATAGTTATGAGTGAAACTATGATGTCGTATATTGTTCTTGTTACTTGTTCTATGTGCAAGTATCTGGACGTAACAACGAACGGATTGTGATTTTCCAAGGCAGGAGCGAGAGGCTACTACTCTTTCGCAACAACGACAACATTGGATTCCAGGTAGGTCGATCTACTGTGTCTCTTGTTCATTCATTAACTAGGAAGCAACACTTTAACGTGTCCCTTTGTTCCTAGACCCACCCTAGGGCTAGAGGGATCGTCTCTATCCGCAGAGAGGATTTACCTACGTAACAGGGGCATACAATTGTAACCCTGTCCACCAACGGATCACAAATTTATCCAATAACTCAGTTACTAAAGGAAACAAAAAATATACCTTCGTTCCTCGGCAACGACTCCAAAAAGTGTCGGTGCTCAAGTTGTCCTTGTAACTAAGAATAGCTTGAGACCACATCACTGAGGATCCTAGATCCTCCCACTCTAGGTGACAAGGGTTGTCCTCCCTTTCACCACAGGGGGTAATCCCTGGTAATAGTGCAAATTAAATAGTCGTTGTAAAATAATGTAAATTAAATAGATGTTCTAATTAAAAAATAAATAGGTCATATTATTGAATAAAGAGTATTTTAAAGAAATAAATTCTTTTAGGAAATCGAGGTGGTAGGCATATAACACATGAAAACTTATTAAAATTAATTTTTTATTATGACTAAGTGAGGTTTAAATTAGTATATCATATTTCTCACAAGACGTAAATGTTAGTAAAAATTAAAATAAAAATAAAATGAAAAGAAAAAAATTAGAAAAACTAGCTTAACTGCATTTAATAGAAATGTTGTAGTTGAAACAATATCGCATCAAGTGCTGTTATTATTCATCCTGCAACAAAAAAAATAACTATTTGATTTAATTTTTCTAAATATTAAATATTGGAGGAAAAAATAAACTAATTTTAATGTGTGGGAGATTAATCAATTTGGTCATGTCAAAGCATTGCTAATCACAGCATATTACCAATGCAATAAAGAAATGAAAAATGAAAAATAAATTAACAAAATAAAATAAAATAGGAGGACTGGTTTTATGGTATTTAAATTTATGTGCAAATAAAACCCTAAATAACATGTATTGTTAGAGTTTCGTTCCGCAACAATAAACTCAAATATGATTTAAAAAATATTTAAATAGAAAGTATTCAATTATTTAAATCATCATTGCATGCAATATTACTGAATAATCATGTTATACGAATAACCTGCACAATGAACCAGTAAATAGAACCCCACATAAAAAGAACACAAGAAAAAGAAAAGAAAGAAATATATATTAATAAATAAAAATCCACCTAGTCACAATGAACAACACCACTATAGAAAGTACATGATGGACTTAAAAAGAATAAGCCTTCATCTCCAATACACCACCATCCTTCAATCTTCCCAAAAAGTTCTGCCCAAAAATCTTCGGAACAATAATTTACATATTTTTAATGTGTGGAAGTTTGTTTCGTTTTTAGTTCTCGCAACTTCCCAAATGAAATTACATTAATAACAATGTTTTTGACTAAATTTAATACATATTCCATTATTGAAATACATCCCTGCTCAAATCCTTCACATTAAAAATCCTTTAAATAATATGTCCCGCATTAAAAGAAAAGATATAAATTAATTCCTAGATATAAAACATTATAATGAATGAAATTAAACCATACAATTACCTTTCATAATGTTCTCCTCATAATATTATCTCATGTACATTATTAATGAAATTCATTTTTTACCTTAAGTGATACCTAGTGAAATTTCCCCAATACATAAAACATTAGGTCATAAATTATGTATTTAACGTGAACGCAATTTCAAAAATTGCAAGATATAATCCAAAATATTAAATTTAAAATTTTAATGTGATTGTCCCTTTTAAATTCTTGTATTTCCACAAAATCTGCCTTGAAATATCAATGGTCCTCTCATGCTAAATTGAAGCCTGCACGATTTTTTCACCCAACCATTAGAAATAAAAAATTTGAGTTTAAATTAATGAAATTTGAATTATATATATATATATATATATATATATATATATATATATATATATATATCTTAAATTTAATTATAAATTCCAAATTTCTACCTTAACTTAGATTTCAAATAATTTTTTAAGCAACTTAAACAATATAATATTATATAAAATCGCAATAATATATATAATGTATAAATTTAATTTTCAAATAAGGTTATATTATAATTCATAAATAAATACATATTGTTGAAATTGGCCACAAGAAGGCCTTATAATTTAATTTTCCCTTAATTAAATTAGAGGGAAATTGTAATTCCACATCACATGACAACTTGTACGATTTATCTGAGTGAGGAAGACTTAGTTAGCTCAGTCAATTCAAGTTGAGGGTCAAAATAGCGGCATGTAGAGTGTCTCCTACTTTTTAGGAGCCCTGGTTGAGTTTATTTAGACTTGTAATTATTTAACTTGATTATTTGAGTTAAAATCAGTTTAACTAGTTCTAATTGAGATAAGAGAGAGTGAGAGGTCCAATGAATTAAACTTGATTTAATTCACATGTAGTGATCAATACGATAACTGATAATTCATTATAAATAGTTGTTGCGTGTTAGTTATAAGGAAGACCCAGTTGAGATTGGAGTTAAAGGGAAGAGAACTATCAGTTGTATAATTAAAAAATTGTACAGGTCATGAATGAGGTCAGCAAGATTCCTTAGATGAATTGTGCAATCAATTCTTGGGAATTTTATAATTAATAGGGGCTCAATTCCTCCAAGAATGCGTAAGCAAGGTTGAGCAACCTAGATGTTACACCATTTTTTTGGTCATCTAACCTATTATTATTAGATGAACCCAAGTACACCATGTAAGACCAATTTTACCCTAAGTAAAATTTCTTTCACCATATAAAATAACTCATTTGGTCACATTTAACCCAAAACAAGAAAATTAATTAAATAAATCCTTATTTATTTAATTATTTCCTAAGAACAAGTTATTTAAATCATTATTTAAATAATATTCTTAGTTAAATTTGACTAAATCATACATAAATAATTAAATAAACCATTATTTATTTAATTATATTCCTATCATTCCCCTAAAATGATAAATAAATCATTTATTTATTTATTATTTATAAATAAAGGAATTGACCCAAGTCAAGAATCCTTTTCCCTCCAACAAATATAATAAAATATTCCTAAAAGGTGCTTCTAGAATTCGATTAATAATATTTTATTCATCCACCAAGTTCTAGACCGCCCCAATATTTTGTTATAAATAGGGGGGTTTTCCCCATTCATTAGTCACCTCCATTGCATTAGATCACTCTAGATCTACTATTGGTCACCATTTTCCATTTTGCTTTGTGAACTCCCACTGAGTTCCATGTTTGTTTTTCTACACCACTAAGAGAGAGAAATGTTAGATCTGAAACACTGAGGACTTTCAAGAACCCATCCAACTGAGGAGAACCGGAAAACACCTTTCTTGTTTTCCTCTCAGGTGCCCCATTCTTTAATATAATATAAAATTCTTTTAAAAACATTGTTTCTTGTCTTATCTATTGGATGCATGGAGCCATGTTGTATTTTATCTTCTTAATGTCTTTTGTGCTTAGATATGAATTTGTGCAGCAATTCTAAAGATATTTTGCAGCCATAATCGATGTTAGGGCTATTTTTTATGCGTAGCTAAAGTGATCTTTTACGACAAAAGATTCATACTAACAATTGGCGACTCCACACAGGTTTTCTTTTGTGACCGATGTCGTTTTATATATTCCTGCATATCCAGCTATTTCAGACCCTAGGGTTTCTCTTCCATTTTCTATTTTTCCTATTTTTGTGGTGTTTTTCACCCCTAAAACCCTCAAACAGTCAAATTTCTAACTTCCATGTGTTTCTGGCCTTATTGCGCAGGTGACAGACATCAGCCGCAGCTGAGACGAAATTTTTTTCTGAAATCTGCCGCCGAGAGAGCTGGATCTGCAGGTCGCACTTATCGGCCCAAAAAGTGCAACCTGAGCCTCAGGACACACTTTTCTGCCCCAAACCTGTGACCTGGACTGAAAACAGGTCAGAACTTGCGACCTGCACTTTTTCTGCAAATTTTTCAGCACTTTTTTTGGGTTTGTCTGAAGCTTCTGTTAGGGTTTTCCAGCCTCTGTCTCTGCCCATTTGGACCTATTTCTGATCTGCTTCACTCAACTAAGAGGGAATCTTGCCCCTTAGGGCTCTAGTACCCTCCAATTTTTGTGGATGAGTCTTTACTATTTCAGAAGTCTGAATTTCCAGAGTTTCAGCCCTCTTTTTTTCCGATCTAATACCTCCTTTTCAGATCCCTTTATATTAGCTCTTCTCCCTCTCAAAACCACCTCATATCGTTTTGTTTGGGTTCATTTCTACGACCACCACCTTGTCTCTTCTATCTTTAGTTGATCTCCCCCTTTTTAGCAGCAACCTTGCCTCTGCCTCTTTATTATTCTCTACACCACTTTTCAGTAGATTTACCCTTTAGATCCCAGTCCCTCCAGACCTTAGATCTATTGGCATATTTTTAGTGTGCTTTTCCTAGTTTTTTCCCTCTTGTAGACTAGTTTTGAGAGACCTGCCTTTTTGGGTTAGATTGCTGCATCGTTAGTTGTTAATTTTATGTTTTTTCAGTCTTATTTACTGCAGATTTCTTTCCCATTACGCAGCACACTTTTTCTTTTACTCTCAAAACGTTTGGGTTTAAACAATTAAAATTAACACATGCCACACACTGACCCTAATCGAAGAAGCGCCTGGTTAACACCGCCTGGCAAAGACTTTAAAATCAATTGTCACTGCACCTCTCTGCCCTTGACCTCACTTGATTTTGTCCCCCCTGACCTTGTCGGCTTCTCTTCTTCCTGTCATCATTGCGCCCCCAAGGCACTTCTCCCGGAGATTTCTTGGCCTTCATCCTCAGTTTCTGCTTGGTCGACTTCCTCCTTCCTGTCATCATCGAGTAAGTCTTTCCCCGAGTCCGCACTCTGACTCTTCCTCTGATTGTTCGGGTTCTCCCCCTAATCCTGGTTCTCCCCCTGTCACTTTCACCATGTCTACTTCAGGGCCTACCACCAGCAGTAACCCTAGTATTACTGCTGGGTCTGTTTCCAGTGGAACCACCTCGGGACCTACCTCGACTACCCCATTACTCCCTTATATGGCCGGCCTTAGTCTCCCTGACTTCAATCAGCTGATTAATGATCCTATCCGCCACGATGTTAGTTGGCCTGCTATGCCAACCAAGCTCCCCTCTGTCATTCCCAAGTTCGAAGGCCTTGCTAGTGAGGATCCCTCCAACCATATCCGATCCTTCCATATGTGGTGTTCCTCCAATTCCATTACTGACGACTCTATTCGTCTTAGATTGTTCCAACGCACGCTTACAGGCGAAGCTTCTAAATGGTATGTTGAATAGGCCACCTCCTCCCATACCAATTTTGTGACCATTGCCCAAGCCTTTTTATCTTATTTCCAGCTCCCTCTCCGATATGACACTGGTACCGAGCTTTTAACCTCCTTCCGTCAATCGGATTTTACACAACACCGGCTCATGTCTGAGAATGGCGGTAAAAAGCTTGTCGAGCTCCTCCCTTTGAAGATTGGGTTTATATGGACTGGTTCCTTCGCTCTCTCTTACCTCCCATTGGCAAAGATGTCGCCTCCCATTTCCCTCAAACCGAAGAAGCTGCCCTCCAAATAGCCTTGAAATATGACCTTATTTATGCTCAATCTGGTTATGTTTATACCCTCCTTCCTGACCTCCCCAAGATCGGTGGCACTAACGCCCCGGGGGAATCTCACTTCGCTGATGGTATCATTGGAGCTCTTTCCCATACCTCTGCCCAACCTCCTACGGGCTATGGTCTCCCTCCAGGAGGGGCCAGCACCTTCAGCACCTTTACCCCTCCAGGTAGCATGTATCCAGGATCTGGAATACCTCCTCCTTTTTCCTCTACCCCTAATTACCTCAATGTTGCCCATCCTAATCCTTATCCTTACTCTCAACCTGGTGTCCCAGCTCCTCCAGCATTTGGACCCCCGCAACCGCACCTGCTACCCCCTCCAGGGCAAGTATTTGCACAACAGGGGGCACCTAATTTTCTTCCTTCTCAAAGAAATAGAAAAGGAAACCAATCCGCTTCTAGTAATCATGGACCCAATCCTTCCAATATCGACTCTACCACTGCCAATCAGCCACAGGGCTCTCAGCCCAAGCCGGACAGGCCACTTCGCACCAATAAGCCCTATTCGTGTTGTGGTGTTTATGATCACTACACTCACGATTGTCCCTTATTACCACAAATGCGGTAGCTGTGGGATTCTCAGGCCACCATACGGGGATAACACTCCTCCCCTACTACCTCTCCCACCCCCGTTACTTCTCAACCTATTGTGTTTACCGATCCTTTCCCAAAACAAGGATTCATGGCCACTCAACCACCTCACGCCCCGGTAACCACTCGACCTTCCCCTTCTGGTTCCTTTGATTACCAGATTCTCATGATGGCCTCTGACGCACGTCTCACGGTCGACCTCAACGTTCAAACTCGGTCCTGTCAGTATTCCACACCTCCTATTCCGTTTGTCTCTGAGTCTCCATCGTTAGGTCCAACAGAGCCTCTATCGACACCCAATGGTCCCTTGCAACTCCCTCCACCCAAAGCCGAGGTCCATCCCAAGACTCTTAAGGGACCATTACACCACAATGCTGCCTCTGGTCAGGCTTCCCATTCATACAGCATGGTAGATGATCTGGCCCAATCTCCTGCTGCCATTTCAACACTGGAACTCCTCCAGTCGTGTCCTTCTCAAAATAGGGCTCTACTATCTTCCGTGGGCGCTGTAGATCCTTCTGATGACCAATTGATTGTTTTCGACGCCCGTCAGTCAGACCATCCCCCTCTCCCTCCTTCGGTTGCTTTCCAAATCCCAGTCAAAATCCGAAACGCCAATGTTGCTCGGTGTATTATTGATGAGGGGGCATCTACCTACGTAATGTCCGCTTCGGTTTGGAAACAACTCGGATCCCCTGAACTGGCCCCTTCCACCATCACCCTTCATGCCTGGGATGGCCATACCTCCCAGCCCATTGGCCTATTCCGTAACTATCCTATCACCCTTGGCGGCAAGACTGTTTGTGTCGACATTGAAGTTATCGATGCCCCTCTTGACTACAAAATCATTTTGGGGCGTAGTTACACCTATGCCATGTCTGCCGTCCCGTCTGCAGTCCACCACAAGATTTTCTTCCCTCATAATGGAACGATTGTCACCATTGACCAATTAACCTACCATGAACCAAAATTTCAGACCTCCCCTGAGTCCACCATCTCTACTGTCACCAATAAACCAACTGTTGATTCTTTGACTAGTGTTTCCCCTGGTGTCTACAAAGACTCCTCTTTGCTTGGAACTTTTCTTGGTCCTCCCCCTCCTCTTGTCTCTGACCCCAGCTCAGCGAATGTTTGCATGATGCAATTGTCTTAGGCTGGTCTTCGACAGCCTGCTATGGCTAGTCAGCAACCTCAATCTCGCCCACCGCCTCCTGCTCCTAGACCTTCGCTTTAGTCAACTGAACCTTCTTCACCTGACCCTTCCCATCACACTCCGACACCTCCCCACCCTCCTGAGTCAGTTCCCTCAAGTCTCCACCATATGGGAGCCGTCACCCCTGGTCATTACCCCGCCGTTCAAATACCGTTCCTTGGCCCTCCCCCCGGCATCTATTCGGTCCCCATCATGGCCACCCTTTCCCTACCTAATTTAACCTTGGGAATTCCAGTATGGTATTTTACTCCTCTAGCCGAGACCCCACCAGGCCACCCCAAACCATACATAGCCGTGACACCAGTGCAACCGATTCCCTTCGCTCCTTCCACCACCACAGTGCCCCTAGCCCCTCCGCAAAACCCTCCTAATGCTGCAACAGCTACAGGTAAGAAACGAAAAACTCGCAAGGGGGCATCCAATGACAAGGCCACCGCACCTGACCCTACCCCAGCCCCACCTGCCAAGCCTTGTGCCTTGTGTGATGGTATCGGTCATCCCACCCATACTTTTCTTGAGTTGCCCTGTATCCAACCCATGGTTAAAGTCGCGTTCCCTGAATCTACGACCCCTGAAACCACTGTTTCTTCCTCCTCCGTAGCCAAGAACCCAAAGAATCTTCGCACCAACAAACCCTGTGCTCTGTGTGGTGCCCATGGCCATTATTCTCATCATTTTCCTCACCTCACACATTACCGAGCCTCTTTAGAGGTCATCCGTGAGTACGAAGTTGAACAGAATCAATCCACCTCTCCCATCTTTGCTCAATATGCATCCAGTCTACTTGAGGATCCCCCTGCTACCATTGATATTCCTCCCCATGATGTTGAGATGTCAGACCCTGCTGCTTCCCTTCTCTACTTATCATCATCCGTGCGCTCCCCGGAGTCCATTCCTTCTGAACCCACTCCACCTATTCTTCTTGATTCTCCTCCAGACATGGGTTCTTCATATTTTGACCATATTTTTACTTGTTCTTCTGTCATTCCCCGTGATGACCCGTATCTGCGCATCTCTTCCCATACTGATGATTTCAGTACCTTTGCAGCGTCGTATGGTCTCCTTGAACCTTCCATTCCCCCTCCTAATCACGATCATACCATCCATATCTTTGATGTTCTTCGCAGCCTGAGTGCCCACCCTTTATCCCATAGTTCTCATTCATCTCCCTCTCGTCGATCCATGATTCCTAGACTTCCTACCCGAACTGCTCCCTCCCGTAGCCGTCATTGGAGGTCTATCCTCTACTCACATTTCCATCCTTTTTCTCATCCTTCCCATTTCTTGTCTTATGAGACTATTACATCGGCCCTTTCGTCCATACCTTATCTGGGCTACGCCGATGGGGCAAGTCGCTATTCCCGCCATCTTGCTTCAGCAGCATGGGGCATATTTACCTCCTTGCATACCCTAGTTCTTGCAAATGGAGTCTGCATTGGTCAAGCCACCAATAATCAGGCCGAATATGATGCAGTTCGTGGTCTCTTAGCCGATGCCCTCTCTCATCACATCCCCCATTTGCATGCTCATTTAGATTCCCTGCTTCTTGTCTTACAACTTAATGGTTTCTATCATGTGCATAACCCTCTCCTGTTTAGACAATATTTACGAGTGCAACTTTTGATCCGCCAATTTAGATTCATTACATTTAGCCATATACCTAGAGATCAAAATCACTACATAGATCAAATCGCAAACCATGTTCTAGACTGGCATTTATCACACACAACATAATAACATTTAACACCATCAATCAAATACATAAATCGTATATATCATATAACATGTGATTTTAGAGTCCATCTGCTCTGAAACATATTACATGCCCATCTCATGGTAAAAAAAAAAAAAACTACAAAATGGGGGGCACCACTTGCCCTTACAAAAACACTGGGGGGCACCATCCGCCCTACATCTAATCACTCTCTGGAGGATCCCGAGCCAATGGCTCTACTCTCACAGCTCGTAGATCATGCACAGTCTGACCGGCCATCGCCATGCGTCGCATGATACCTCGCCATTCCGAGGGTAAGCCAATACATAACTCTATGTACTGGTCGTCTAAATCCTGCCAACCACGCTCCGACACACCGGTCAGCAACCCCTCACATCTACGACGGATGTCCTCCACCAGAGCGGTCATATCCTCGTTCTGTGCTGTCCTTGATCCACTCGCACCTGTAGCTCCTGCTGCTACCGGTCGTCCCATATATCCGGCCGGTTTCACCGGAGCTATATCTGCATTCCAAAACACATAACGATTTGTACCATTCCTACTAGTCACAAACTCCAAAATGTACATGACAGATTAGTTTCTTGTCACTTACCATCGGGCCCCCACCCTCGACCAGGCGACAGCGGCAAGTCCAGATCTCCCCAATAACTCATCCCACTATAGGGATAGTCATCTATGTATAGTGGAATTTGGTCCCAATGGGTGAAAAACTTTGGTCGGAACACCCGTCCGACTACCCCTCCTCCTCCTCTACACAGTAATCATCCCCACCGACGCATCCGAGGCTCTCTCAGACCTCCATCAGATAACTGTATACGTGGTCGCAAGGTCGGGATCTTCTCGAAGAAGAAAGAGCACAAAACAGTTCCATAGGCACAATCATGATTCACTTGTCGCTTGCATAGCAACAGCTGTTGTTTCATCGACACCAACATCATCTGGGCCCACCCATAGTAGGTCCCACTCAACACACTCTCCACAATCATCATCTGCCCTCCAGTGATGTGATGGAACACCTGGCTACCCAAGATCCGCAACACTGCTGCGGCCACTACCCGAGTCTCCAACCTCTCTAGATCCCCAATGGATATCTGAGTCCCTTTGACTTGGACACCTGGTCGACAATGTCGCTCAACAAACTCCATAATGTTACGCCCCCGTGGTAACACTCGCTGCGTATTTCCCACCATCCTTAATGGTGGGAGACTAGTCAAGAAATACAAATCTTGGACCGTCAGCTCGATCCTGTGCCCCTGCACTACAAATGCCTCATGATCTGGATCCCAATAACTAATAATCCGAGCCAAAAAGGGCTCTCCAGCCCTCATCAAAGGGTTCTCCAAAAATTTCAGAACCCCATACCTAGCCAGTGCATGATGGACACCCTGATCCACTTGGATTTCCGTCCGTAATGTACCTAAGTCTCTCTCTCTCCACTTGATCCGTATATCTGCCATATCTGCACAAAAACATCATTTTTGTCAGCCTCTGGATCAAAAACACTGCATTAACTTACACCAAAATAGCATCTTAGCCCACAACAGCACTGAAACTCCCCACATCTAACAGGTCACAATTTTTGGGCAAAACCTGGGCCAGGTCGCACTTTTCAGGCCAAAACCTGCATCCCAGGTCGCAGATTTTGCCCCAAAAAGTGCGACCCGACCATAATGATGAAGTAGGGGCAGTTACTGAGATTTAAAGCCCTAATCTGCAACTTGAATCCATAAAAAACAAAGCTTAGGATTAGGCCTCTTACTTGCAACTGACGGATCACAATTCCAACGGTTGGTTTTCCCACTACAATCGCCGCAAGATTTAGGGCCTTCTCTCCTCTCCACATTCACCATAGCTCCACAAGCAACTGAATGATTTTGGATGGAAAACGCCCTATTAGAAGAAAACCCCTGTTTTTTATTTTGACCGTTGTGACCAAACCGTAGCCCCGTTTGACACACCGTCCACACCGTTGGAAAGCTCTCACCGAGCACTCAAATGGGTATCTGTCAGTTTTTTATGTTTTGATACTTCACCAAGACCCATTTTTTCCATGAAGGGTCTATTCACCTCTTCTCAAAATTGAATTTCTTCACTTACGCCACTTGTACTTGGGGCACCACTTTGCCTCCTTACTCGTCTTCGTTTGTGTTGATTTTCGTCATGAGTTACCCTATTGTACTCATGCTTTTATGGTCCCCCATTGGACCCGTACTATGTGGCAACACCATTGAGTCGCCCTTGTTTAGAGCATCCGAGTTGAGTCATCATCGCATTTATGGAGTCTATCCCAAGTCCCTTTGTATCCCGCTATAGTCCTCCATCCTTCATTGCTTTGTCCCTCTCTCGTGTTGCACATTATGGCCTTTAGTACCATTGTCACGTATCCTCCTTGATATTGTGTCAGCTGCTGCCAAGCCATTCATGCCCCTTATACTCTAACAAGGGAAGTTGTCCAACCACTCCTCCATATCCCTCATTCCATCATCATCATTAGTGTCTATCTATTCATCGCTCTACTATTTTCCCTCGTGCCTTAGTTGGGGTTCCCTTATTGCCTCACCTATGGCGGACCTACTTCTGTCGACATCAGCTCATTTATTCCAGAAGCCAGGTCTAGGGGGCAGTGTACCATTGGTTCGAGCTCTTCCCAGCATGATCGTGATATATACACTTGATGGTACAGTGACGCAGCAGCAACTATTGGTGACTCCTGGGCATGTGTGAGATGTCTCCACCCTCATGAGGGGGTGGCCCTGCAGGTAGCCCCCCACATGCCTGGATGACTTCATTTCCGCCCTTGCTGCAGCTCCTCCCATTTGATGATATTAGCCTCAACCGCTTGCGGCGCCTCTTCAATTTTCACATATCAGTAAGAATTTGTGAGCCCTTCCCCGCGTGTAGGGGGCATTTGGGTGTATTTGTATCTCATGTACTACCATCTTATTGTATAAGTCCTAACGATTATTCCAGGCATCGCATGTATGTGGGATTCATCATGTTATTTATCTGGCTCATGTTTAGGCCAGCACATGCTTCATTATTGCATTTTGTGGTTTTCCAGGCACCTTATTCTTTGTACTTTGTCTCGGCGGGCATAGGTATGCCTCCCCCGTCGCCTTTAGCACAGTTACCACTTCATAAACTAGAGACTTGTTGCACCTGTAAGTCTCATCTCCTCAGGGTCTAGTCCTTTAACACATCAGACAACATTACACTTCTCTCTCTCACTTCCCTTTTGATATCTAGTGATTGAGTTCTTACAACGTACTTCGGTCATACGATTTGATCCTAACACTCGTACGTTGGGGGCCAATCTGTTACACCATTTTTTTGGTCTTCTAACCTATTATTATTAGATGAACCCAAGTACACCATGTAAGACCAAGTAGAGAGTGGAAGCACCCACTCATGCAGAGACATCCTGAGACAAAATGAAGCACACCAGAGAGGCTGACATGTTGATGATTAATGCTAGAGAGAATGTGGCACCCACATCACAACGCAGACATAATAGGTCCCCATAATGGTACACTAGATACATGGCTCTTATGAGTGAAGATGTAGAGATAGAGGTATCCTCTTTTGAGTAAGCAGTGCATAAACCATTGGTGCCATGGTTAAGGAGTATGACTCCATTATCAGAAGAAATGTATGGGAAGTTGTCCCAAGATGGGAGGGGATGTCAGTTGTAGGATACATGTGGATCTAAAAGGTGAAGTGGGAAAAAATATGAGTGTGGAGAAGCACAAGGCCAGATTTGTGGCCATAGGACTCAGGTGGAGTGGATTGATTATGATGAGACCTTTGAACCAGTTGCAAGGTGCTCATCAATCAGATCCATGTTGGTACTTTCAACGTAGATGGGATGCTAGATACATGAGATGGATGTAAGACAACCTTCCTCAATGGGGTGATTGAGGAATATGTGTACATTGAGAATTTAAAAGGTTTTGAGACCTTCAACAGAGAGTCACATGTGTGCAGACTCAAGAGAGAATTGTATGGGATGAAGCAAGTACCTTGTGCTTGGTACACCAAGATCGACAGATACTTCACCAGGTTGGGATTCACCAAGAGTGAAGAAGATGCGAACCTTTACCATACTTTGGTAGAATGTAAAATTTTGATCACTGTATTTTATGTGACGATTTGATACTGATAGGTGATAATCATCTCATCAAATATTGCAAAGAGGATCTTGCAAGATAATTTTAGATGAAGGTCATGGGGCTCTTGCACTATTTCCTGGGATTGGAAATTTGGAAAATAGATGGGGAACTATTTTTATCTCAGGGCAAGCATGCCAATGATATTATCAAGAAGTTTCACATGGACAACAACATTAAACCCATGGAGACCCTTCTAGCAAGAAAATGGAGGAAGGAGGATGCTAATTCAAGAGAAGTAGTAGATGCTACCACACGTAGATTGTGGGTTCACTCATGTATTTTGTGAACACATGACTAGACATAGGATATGTGGTTAACCGACTTATTCAAGCTATGGTTAAGCCTACCAAGCTCTTTTGGAAGGCAGGAAAGCATGTGTTGAGACACCTCATAGGCACTACAAAGTTTGGGCTATGGTACATATGAATAGAGGGAGTGGAGCTTCAAGGATTCATAGATGCAGATTGGGCAGGGATTCCATCCGATATGAAGAACACGTTAGGGGGAATCTTCAACATAGGATCAACAGTAGTTTCCTGGTACAAAAATAAACACAAATCAGTTGCACTCAATTTAGCAGAGGTAGATTACATGGCGGAAATCAGGAAACATGTGAGGCCATCTGGATGAGGAAGATACTTGTTGGTTTGTTTGGTCAACAGATGGATCCGATGGTGGTTTATTGTGATAACCAAAGTTGCAGGAAACTCTTGGTTAATTAAGTTTTTCATGACAGGTCCAAGCATATTGATATGAGGTATCACCATCTCAGATATTGTGTGCAGAGGCGGATTATGTCATTAGAGTAAATTCCCACGGAGGAGTAGATGCAGGCATCTTGACGAAGACACTGTCAAGAAGCATATTCGAGTTCTACAGAAGCGAGATCGGGGTAACAGACAATCCCTTTCTTGTTGAGAGGGAGTGCTGAAATTGGAAACAAGAAGGGCTTCTAATTTAATTTTCCCTTAATTAAATTAGAATGAAATTGTAATTCCACATCACATGACATCTTATACGAGTTAAGTGAGTCATGAAGACTTATTTAGCTCAGTAAATTCGAGTTGAGGGTCAAAATAGAGGCATGTAGGGTGTCTACTACTTTGTAGGATCCCTGGTTGAGTTTATTTAGAGTTGTAATTATTTAACTTGATTATTTGAGTTAAAATCAGTTTAACTAGTTCTAACTAAGAGATGAGATAGTAAGAGGTCTAGTGAATTAAATCTGATTTAATTCACATGCAGTGATCAATCATATAACTAATAATTCGCTATAAATAGTTGTTTCATGTCATTTCTAAGGAAGGCCCAGTTGATATTGAGTTAAATGTAAGAGAACTATCAATTTTATAATTAGAAAATTGTACAGGTCATGCATGAGGTCAACAAGATGCCTTAGATTAATTGCATAATGGGAATTTCCTAATTAATAGAGGCTCAATTCATCCAGGAATGTGTGAGCCAGGTGGAGCAACCTAAAGGCAGGAAATTGGTTAAGTATCAGACCATTCATGTTGGTATTAGAGTGAGAAAATCAAAGATAGTGCACAGAGCTCTCAAGATTGAGAGAAGCATCACATTGCTTCATATTCTTGACTTAATTCAATATACAGATAGCGGGGTTTTTAGTTGAGGCTTTCCCCAAATACAACTTTGCGTTGTGAGATTTAAATTCTTTCTCTTTCTTGTTCATGTGATTGTGTGATTGTAATTAGTTTCCGAAATTTATAAAATAAATTCAAGTATTTTGTTTTAGCATATTATAAGATCATTTTAATCTATATGGAATTAATACATATATAATATATATAAATTTTAATATAATACAAGTATTATATAAATGAATTTTAAAACATGTATTGAACTTTATTTAAAATTCTCTTAAACATAATTTCCCTCGTCGGGTCCGTGGAGGAAAGAGGGATTTGGGTGCAACTCTGCCCAATGGATTATATGTGAGTGAAATTCGTGGGAGGTCAAGTGTTTGGGTTTTGAATTACTTCACGTGTTTCAATTTTTAACCATTTAATTTAATTAATTTTTTTTTTGTTATCTGAAATGGTTAGAATTTTTATTTATTGTAAAAATTAGGTTGGGCTGGGGCCAAAGAAACCTTCAGTACAAGGCTTCTGACATGTCCCTAATGCATGCTGAAATGCTTTTCACGGGATACAAATTTGTGCTAGAGCTTCATCATTTATACTGAGATATCCTTGAGCTAGGAGGCAACCTTTATTGGCGTAATTGTAGGCTTCTTTGTTTGAATATATGACAATATGGAAGCATTTGACGAAATAAATTTATGGAGTATATTTCGTAGCCTTTGAAGACTCTTTTTTAGGACAACATCATTGAACTGATCTTTCGTGTGTATCTTTTTTATCAAAATTTCAGAGTCTCTGAATGCTTGCAACTCTCTGATTCCTCTTTCTTTGGCAATTTGACATGCTTTTAACAAGCTCAGAATTTCGGCTTGATTGTTGGTTTGTTTTCCTAATCCCTAGTTTTAGGTCTCTTGTGAGAGTCCATCGTGGGAATAAATGAGGCCTCCAACACCTGCAATCCCGGGGTTTCCTTTGGAGGCACCATCGAAGAAGACTGTTGCTGTTCCCTGCTTCCTCCACCAGATCTGCAAGATTTCATCCTTGTCTCTTAGCCTCCATTCGGGATTGTGGAGGGGTCTGGCAGCACTTTGATTCCTATTTCGAAAGACAAAGGTCCCAAACCATTTTTTTTCCTCAGACAGTAATGTAGTTTCAGGTTTGAGGGATTGGTTGGTCAAAGTTTCATAGAGGAGGCCTTTTAGCAGCTACTATGGACGGGGTCCAAGATATGTTATTGAAGATCTATTCATTCCTGGCTAGCCATAGTTTCCAACATACAAACTTGGGGATGGTGATCCATACCCGGGCCCAAAGGGACTTGTTGGTGAGGGTCGAAAGGTAGCAGTCCTTCCATGAAGAGAAAAGGTCTACTACAGTGATTTTGGAGGGGACAATAATATTGAGGCCTTGAAGAGTGAGGGTCTAGAATTTGAGGGAGAAAGGACAGTCTACAAATAGACGATCAATGGTTTCAGGGGCTTGTTTACATAGAGCACATCTGTGCGGACCAACAAAGTTTATGTCAAGATTTTTTTATGCATTAATTTCCAAAAGAAGAAGTTTATTTTGGGAAGATCCATTAAGTCCCAAACCTGAGTCCAGGCAGGATGTGAAATTTCTTGTTGGGGTTGCATAGCCTTGTATCCCTTGGCAGAAGAGTAGAAACGAGAGGATCCCCATCCCCAAGAGTATTCAACAAACTTATGCACTGGTGCTGCATCTTTGAGCTTTGTTTTGAGCTTGTCTACCTGCTGTAATAGGCACTATGGAATGTTATTGAGTCTCCATGCCATCCAATTACCTCCCTTGTCCCATTTATAGATGTCAAAAACTCTTTTGATACCTCTCTCCTTCAGCAAAATGCGAATTTCAGCAAGGTCTGTGTTGTTTGCCATCGGTGCGTTCCCCATAATCCTGTTAGTCTAGAGCTTCACTCTTTTTCCGTGCCCTAGAATTTGGTAGAGGTGTTGAAGGAAGAATGGAATACCTTTTTTGCATAGGCTCCACAACAACGTGCTTCTTTTGGTGTTTACGTCCTACATCTGCCTTAGCGCTGCTCCTTGGAGGTATTTAAACCTGAGCGTGTGGCATGCTAGATGGTTGGGATCGTTATGCATTTGCCACAAGATCTTATAGCCGAGGGTAGTATTTGCGTGTGTCAGATCCCTTATTTGCAGCCCACCATTGCGCAGTGGTATTTTGATGGTGTCCCATTTTACCAGATGCAACTTTTGTTGATTTTCTTTTCCACCATGCCACAGAAAATCTCGCAGCAATTTGTTAATTTGTCCAGATATTGATTTCGGGGCCAGCAGAAAGGAGTCTTGATAGATCGGGAGCGAGGGGAGCACCGATTTGATCAATATGAGATTTCCTCCATGAGTAAGCCACTTCCCTCCCCAGAATTCGATTTTAGATTTAATTTTATTCAGCACTCCCTCCCACAGTGAGCTCCTGTTGATACCCAAAGTTAATGGCATCCCGGGGTAATTTATTTTCTCTCATCTAGAGTAGCCTTTGAATCCCAAAATGCAAGCAACTTTCTGGATATCAATATCTTCAGCATTCAAATTATAAACAACACTTTTTATTTCACTTATCAAAGCTCCTGAAACTCTGCAATAAGCTTGGAGGGTGACCTTATAAGTTGAGGCTATTTTTCCGGAAGCCCATCCCAACATGAGGGAATCATCAATGAATAGAGCGTGATTAATAAGTTCCAACTCCTTCATTATTCGCAAACCAAGAGCATTCCCAGTTGATTTGTCCAACTCAAGTTTTCTGCTTAGTGTATCTGCCAAGATAATATACAGAAAGGGAGACAGGGGGCATCCTTGCCTCAATCCTCTCAAGGCTTGAAAGAAGCTGGATGGCCTCCCATTTACCAGAGGGGATATCCAAGGCCTGCTGGTGCATTCTTTTACCAAGTTTAAAAAATCTTGCGAGAATCCGAAAGAAATAAGGAATTTATAGAGAAAAGTTTACTCTATCGAAGGCATTAGCCATATCCAACTTGACCAACATGCCTTTCTCTTTTCTTAGGTTGTTGGAGTGCATATTTTCCTATAATTGGATAATATTATCCAATATATGTCTTCCTTTAATGAAACCCCCTTGCGAGGTGGAGATGAGGCTGCTACGTAGTGGTTTCATTCTGTTGGTGAGGAGTTTTGCTATAATCTTGTATGAGGCATTGCATAGAGAGATGGGCCTAAACCTTTAGAAAGTGCCAGGATTTGATTCTTTCAGAATTAATGATAGAAAGGTTGAGTTGGTGCTGCCCCCCATCTTTGATTTTTGAAAAATCCTTTGATCATTCTGACCAAATTTGATTTTATTATATCCCAACATATCCTATAAAAATGGATTGAGAATCCATCTTGCCCGAGCACTTTATCAGGTTCCATGGACCAAATTACTTTGCTGATATCTTCCTCGGTGACCTTCTTCAAGAGGGCTGTATTGTCCTCCATTGTTACCAAGGATGGAATATTGTTAAGGAAATATCTATTCTCTTCTTCATTGCCCTCATTCCCTTTGTTATATAGATTCTGGAATTGAGAGACAACAGTGAATTTTATTTGTTCTATGCCTTTGCAGAGTAGCTCATCAGTGGTTGTGATCTTTGAGATATGGTTGCGGGAAAGACGGGCTCTGAATTGATGATGAAAGTAAGAGGTGTTCCTATCTCCGGATTCCAACCAAAGGCTGCGGGAATTTAGTCTCAAGTAGTCTTCTTCAATCCGAAAGGAGCGGAAGGAGTTGCATTGGGAAGCTTTCTCTTTGTCTAGGTCAACTGTTGTTATGTCTTTGATATCCATTTCTCTTTGAAGATTTCCCAGGTGCTGCACTACTTCCTTTCTTTGGCTGCTGGGAGTGTTTGTGGGGATTTTTCTCCATTCTTTAAGGGCCTTCTTAGTGCGTTTTAGCCTTTGTTCCCAAACATAGCTGGGAGAGCCACTAACTGGGGAGGACCAAGACATTCAGATTGTCTAAAGGAATCCACTTCTTCCACTCCAGAGAGGGCTAAATCTGAACGGAATTGGGCCCAAATTTTCTTCCTCATCCATTGAGAGGAGGATGGGTTTATGATCTGAGGTGAGTTTTGGGAGAATGTTTGAAGAGATGAGCCTTCTTTCCATTAGCAAGGTGCTTTGTACTAGAAATATATCCAATATTTCCGAGATGTGATCTACCCCTGTCCTGTTATTGGTCCAAGCATATAACCCTTTCTTTGGTTTGAAGTCCATCAAATCCCATTGTAGTATTATGTCTTCTACCATGTGTATCATTTGGTCCTTGCTACTTCTTCCGCCTCTTTTTTATTTTACTTTCATCACTATTTTGAGATATCCAGCAACGATTATATTGTTTGGTGAGTGAAGTTCCAGGAATTCATTTAGGGATTGCCAACAATCTTTCTTCTCTGCATAGATTACCGGTACATATAAGTTGAAAAGAGTGAAAGTTAACTTACTTGCTATATGCTTTAGCTCAGTGAAAATCCAGTGCTAGGTGTTGAATGAGTTGACAAGCCTGAATTGATCCTCCTTCCACATGGTGGCAATTCCTGCTGAGGAGCCCCTTGCACTTATTGTTTTCCATGCATTCTTCTGCCATTTCTTTTTACTGATTTCTAGAAGGGTGTCCCCTTCGATTTTTGTCTCTTGGAGTAAGAGGATGTCTGCTGGTTCTATTTTCATGAGATCATTAATCGCTTCAAATTTTGACGGGTTCCCCAAACCTCTGCAATTCCAAGAGATGATTCACATTACTTACTGTTGGGGGTGGTGAGAACTCCTCCTTTTGGAGGCCTTGTTCAAGTGCGTCTTCTGATTGACATTTCTATTGTGGGTTGGCTTCCTTGAGTTTTTTGTCTTTCTGCCTCTTTCTCCCTTGCTTCTCTACGTGACTTTCTTCCTGCTCTTTTAGCAGGCCTTTTCAGGATCTCATCCTCCGATGAGCTGGGTGAATCTATTATTTTTTTCATGGCTATATCTGCATATGATGGAGAAGGGGGAATTTCTGGAGTTGCTGTTGGCTGCCCTTCTTCCTCGTTGCCTTTTCCACTAGGGGAAGACTTCTCTTGATCGCTGCTACATTTATTTGATCCTTCTACTTCTGCTGCTTTGTTGGGTTCTATGATTTGAATACCTGCTGTCGTTGAGGGATTGAAGCTCCCAAATCCTAGGTTTTTCCCTACTGGCAAGGATTTGTTCTCTTTTGTTGGACCATTGCCTCGGGGTTTTGCTGATCCTGCTTTCTGCACTGTGATCCATTGATCAGCTTTCATATTTTCCTGTTCTTCAGCGATATTTTTTTTACAATGCCTTGCAAAATGACCATAACCATGGCAGTGCCGACATTTGAAAGGTAGCTGCTCGTAATCTAGTTCCTAGATGTGCGTCCAATCTGTGACAGTTAGTTTTATTGCTTCTGAAAGCCATAATTCCAAGTCCACCTCCACACAGATCCGTGCACAGGAATACTGATCTTTTCTCACTGCTTGATCTATGTACCTTCCAAGTGTGTTGCCTATGGTTTGCAGGGATTTTTGGTTCCAACAATGCAAAGGAAGGTGGGGAAGGCGAACCCAAACTGGGACTGCGGAAGGCACATCTTGAGTAGAGTCGAAGTCGGGGGTCGATTTATTCAAATATAACCCTTGAGGCCCCATGAAGTATGGGGCATTTCTGAATATGATATTTTTATCTTCTGTGTTTTAAAAAACAAATATAAAGAAACCTTTCCCGACAAAATTACTTTTGATCCATTCTGAGATTAGCGGAGACCAGTTCCTTTGCACCCAACCCTCCACTGATTTGGGGGAGGGACAGAGGTCAGTGAACTGGCCAATAAGCCCTCTGTTGGTAATATTGAGGGCAGATCTGCATGTTTTCTTGATAGGCAACGCGACTGATGGAATGCAATCAAGATTTTTCACAAATTTCTGTTGCATCTCAGTTAGACGTCTTTTGGTTGCGCCTGCAACTATTTTCCCGAAGGTGGCAAGATCTGGCAGGGGGGGAGTGGGCTCAACACCCCCACCCGCGTCCATGGCTGCTGGTGCCAGAGATGGCCGAATAGATGTGGCGGCGCTGTCTAGGTTTGCAGTAGCAACAACGTGCTTTAATTTAATTTTAAATTGTTGTAATTTATTTAATTAAAAATGATTTAATATTTAATTTAATTTTATTATAATGTATTTAATTCATGATTTTTATTTTTTATTTATTAATTTTAATCAATTATATTTTATTTGTTTTGTATCTAGTATTTTAATTAGTTAATTTTTTAATTAACATTTATTTAATTTATGATTTATTTTGTTTAATTATTATGATTAATTTTTTATTTTTATTTTTCATTTTTTGCAATAGAAATTTTGTATTTGATTTGTTTTTTAATTATTTTTATAATAATGATTATTACAATAGATATTATAATTTATAGTTAAATTTTTTTTGTGAAAAAAAATAATTTAAGATAAGAACTAGCGTGAACTGGACCTGGACACTTAGAGAAACTACCATACATATGTATTGCAAGCAACTCTCAGATTGCAATTATCACATAGTCATGGAGAAACCTATTGATCACTTCATCATTTCTATTTACATGCTCATCTTTTAGGACTCACCTTGCAAGTCGCGAGCATCTATGGTGGCGATATTAGAGATTGTTGATTGGTTCGCCTTACTGGATGTCACATTGATTAGAGGATTCAACGGGAAGAAGCCACCACATATTTTACCTATATATGTCACCGAAAAACTTGTCATGCAAGAGGTATCTTATCACATCTCCATAAGGTTGTCAGTAGCATTACATAGGAAAAAGAAGGTACCATGGCCATCTCTTCCTTTGCAGGTCAGATTATACAAGATTAAGAATCTCAAGGTTGCAGATGCCGAAGGGAAAGCCATATTCATATTCAAGTTCGACACAAAGAGTTACAATCCTATGATCCGAGGGGAATTTGGAAAGAACACTGTGTGAGGGTTTACTTCAATTGGGTTAGCGGGAGATATAAGTGGCTAGGGTAGGAACCATGGAAGAACTGTTGTAACTCCTCCCGAACTCATGAGTTGATCAGTACGATTAGGAATTCTCAATTTGTTCTGAAAACGACAACAGTTCCGGAAGAAGTACTAGCTATAGGCAACAGTGTGGTGCAAGACAAAGGAAAGAGGAAGGTGACAAAAATTACATAAGAGGAACAAAGCTCTAAAATGAATGAAGATCCTCTCACTGAGAAAGTAGCTTTGGGAATCAAAGTAAAGAGGGGACAGAGGCAATAGAAAGAAGTGCAGTGGAAGAGAGAGAAGCAATACTAAGAAGCAGTGCAAAGAGCACAGAGAGCAGAACAAGAGTTGAAGGAAGAATGGGAGCTTAGAAGAAGAGAAAAAGATGAGAGAGAGAAGAAAGGAGAGGAAGAAATCAAAGGTGTCATGGCAGTAGAGATGACATCCATATAGGTTAAAGAACATATACAGGATCAACTGACAATAGAAGGAGTGAGCGAACAGATGCAGGAACGGGATTTTGCTCAAGAGCTCGAAAAATTGATTGAATTTGTGGACATGGAATGTTGATTTTCCAGGACCTTGGGTCTAATATAGAATATTAAAATATTTGATGCTACTAAACCAAGAATATTAACAAAACTATTTTTCATAGCGGAATATAAACAACAATAAATCACACTTGCAAAAAATATAGACAACTTTTTAGATTTTTCAACCCAACTTTGCTATATTAAAAAACATCTAATACAACAGTCTAGGGATATCGTACCAGGGATAATGGCCCTCATACATCCACTAGTACAAGATAAAAACTAGGGCTTGGTGTTAGTACATAGACGACCAATCTTCTCTCAACAAGATACTATGACCATCTAGATGATGTAGCGGAATCTCTTAGCTCCTCTCTCTCATACCATGTACTTGCTCGGTCCTTCGATTCCAAATATGTAGCTCTTGCCTCTATCAATGCTCCAAGTCCATTTGACCACTGAACCTCGACTAGCAATCTGCTCACTAGTTCATCGTTCGTTCATCAACGTATCAACACATCGAGAGTCCTGTCGAGTTTCTCACAGCTCCACTTGTGAACAACTCTCAACTTCCCACTACTGCTCCTCAACTACTTAGGGACTTCATCCCATTATTGTCTTCTTGCATTACTCCAATGAAGACCAACATAGGGAATGGGGAGATGCCACCTATCACTACAAGATGTCCATATTCCACAATGAACAAAGGCTAGGAGGATTTCCCATAATCTGCTATATAATTCCTTCTCCACACACAAGTATCACGCTCTACAACTTCTCTTATGGTTCATCAACCCTTGATCTCAACATCTGCCACACTAGAAACTACCTTTTCCCACCAAGGTGTTGCATATCAGGCTCTAACTTGGACACTCTCACACTGTCCTCCAGCAGATCATAAGTTCCTAATCACGTCCACACTTGGTCCACTGTCACACTACCCTCCAATAGTACACGAGTGACCAAGTCCACGTTGTAGCATCCTCACCTAGTTAGAGCATCCTCACACCTAGTTAGAGCCTTCTCTCCTTGGATGTAGCTACCACATGGGATTTTTCCCACAAGGATGCTCCAAAATACACTCAAGTATCCCTCTACTACTGCGGCTAGGAACCGCAATGAATATGAACCTTCTTTGGGAGGTAAAACTGCTCCTTGACACCTCCTTTCCACCATGCAATGTTCTCTAGAACTACAAATTTCCCTCACACAAAAATCCATACTAAAATAGAACTCGTTCTCCCATAAACATGTGCTTCATATCCCGTGTCCTATCTACCTCCCCCTTGTCTGATTTCAAATCTCTTTTATTAAATGTGTTGTCCTCTTGGATGTCTTTAATGATCTCACACTCACCTCCTTTTTATACACTAAATGAGGGCTTCAATGGACGTCATAAAGGGCTTCAAAAACTATCACTAGGCTTATTAACTCCAAGCTGACCTAGACACACATGTGCAAAACCCAAATATAACCTTCAAAAATGTATATCTCCATTTCTACAACTCGGAATCAGATGATTCTCATTGCGTTAGAATTGTCTTGCTGAGATCTATCATCCTCATCCATCACATGTTGAAATGAGCATATGGTTTTATCCCAAATATTGATGGGTGCGAAACCCCAAGCTTGGGTTTCAAGCCCATAAGCCTACTTGTGGTGCTTTTCCCTCCAATCGCTGAACCCTAGGCCTTGGAATACCTCCCAAGATACACAAAAATAAACACTTCGTCTTAGCGATGGAGGTACTTCCAAGACTAGGAAATAACCATCATCATATCTGGAAATGACACTAGCTCATCTAACATCCATCATTGCAAAAAACCCTATTGAATGAATCCAACAATATCGGTAATGTCTCTGCCTCATCATATCTGGACCTGAAGATCCCAAATATCGATAGGGTTTCTCCCTCTGATCCTACACGATGTCCACTGGCTTAGTCCTGCAAGCAGTCATCCTCCTGGATCAAATACCACTTGTGAAAATCCCACCAATCTCGGATACGAAGAATCACGATATGATGAAGACTCTAGCCAATGTCTAGTCCATAACATGAAGCCATCTCGATCAAATTGATCTTTTCCAAGCCAAATAAATCCTCGAGTTGTCCCAACCATCCACGAAAAGTCAATGGAAGTCCATGATCAACAATATTCCCCTACAAAAAACTATTGTTCACTAGGCTCACCACCAATCCACCAGAACTCCCAGCCAATCTCGCTACCAAGACAGTCAAGACCGCATCTCCATGTCTCTAACTGAACCCTTTGCTCCACGATCTAGACACCCACAACTCCATCTGAGTTTCTTCGTTGTGCACAACTTTGATTCACTGACTTCCAAAGTAGCTCAGACATGCTTTGATACAATGTTTATTTACACGACCTTGGGTATATTATGGAATCTTAAAATATCTGACGCTACCACAACAAGAATCTCAAGATAACTACTTTTCATAGTGGAATATAAAGAACAGTCACACATGCACAAAATATAGAGTTTTTTTTTACATTTTTCAACCCAACTTCGTTATATTAAAAAACATATAATACAACAGTCTAGGGATCCTGTACCAGGGATAATGGCCCTCATACATCCACTAGTAAAAGTTACAAATTGGGGCTTGGTTTCAGTACAATGATGACCAATCTACCGTTAACAAGATACTTTGACCATCTGGCTGATGTAGCATGCTTTCTTAGCTCTTGTCGGTCGTACCATGTACATGCCTAGTCCTTTAGCTCTTGATATGCAACTCATGCCTCTATAAATGCTCCAAGTCCATCTAACCACTAAACCTCGTCTATAAATATGCTCACTAGTTGACTGTTCATCCATCAACGCATCAACACATCGAGACTCCTGTCAAGTTGTTCACAACTCTACTTGTGAACAACTCTCAAATCCCACTACAACTCCTAAGCTACTTAGGGACTTCAGCCCACTATGGTCTTCCTGCATTGCTCTGATGAAGACAAAATTATGGCACGGAGGGATGCCACCTATCACTACAATATGTCCATCTCCCACAATGAACATGGGCTAGGAGGACTACCCATCATCTATTGTAGAAGTCCTTCTCCACACACAAGTCTTGGGCTCCACAACTACGCCTCTAGTTAGTCAACACTTGAGCTCAACAACTACAACTCTAGCAACTACCTTTGTACACCAAGGTGTTGCACAACGGGCTTTAACTTGGAAACTATCACTTTTTCCTCTAGAATACCATAAATGCCCAATTACAATGATAATTGGTCCACTCTCATGCTTCACTCCAATGATCCATGAGTGACCAAGTCCACGTTGTAGCATATGAACCTAGTTAGGGCATCCTAAAACCTAGGAGACCCTTACACATGGTTTCCCGCAGAATTCTCCAAATCTACCCTTTACTCTAAAATATAGGAGATATTGCAAAACTCTAGGCACCAATTTTCACTATTGAAAATTCCCACTGGTTAGGGCTTCATGGTTCCCTTCTTGGATTCCACAGGATGCACTCTAACTAATCCAATATTAATGAAAAATTATGACCCAACACAAGGAATTAATGGAGAAAATACATACCTTTGTGCTATTGTTCATGGGAAGTGTTTTGGTCACTGGTTAGGGAGCCCACTATAGCCTACAACAACCCAATATTCTTTCCCAAAACATACTTCAATTGATGAAACCTCCACTCCTTTACATGTTAGGTGACCTTGTTGTGTGAGGAGGCACCTAAAACTTCTTGTTAGGGTTTTAAACCCTTAAAACACTACCTACAGGCCTGCAGCCTAGTCATCATATGAGGTCTCCTTATCAGCCTATTTTATGATAATTTTGTTCTATCTCTTACCTGGAACAATCCCTCATCAATGCGTCCCTCCAACAAGGTATATTCCATATTTAGGTTACCCGAGTTTGACCTCAAACATTACTCCACACCTTTGATGGCATATCCTTCTTGTTGTGTCCTTCCACAATGTATTTCACCTCTTTTATGAGCTCCCTATCCTGCAAAATGTAGCCCTAGAAACGACCCTTAACCAATATTGGAATTCTCTCCTTGGCTACGGCTACCACAGGGGATTCTGCCCACAAGTATGCTCCAAAATACACTCAAGGATCCCTCTACTACTTGGCTAGGACCTGTAGTGAATTCACATCTTCTTTGGGAGGTAGGACTGCTCCTTGAAAACTCCTTGCCACCACGCAATGTGCCCTAGATATGTGTATTTACCCACACAAAAATATGCACTAAAACAAAACTCGACCTCCCATAAACATGTGATTCAACTCCCGCACCCTATCTTCCTCCTCGTCTGATTTCAGAGCTTCTTTATTAATTGTGTTGTCCTCTTGGATATATTTAATGATATCACACTCAATTCCTTTTTATACAGTAACAGAAGGCTTCAATGGACGTCATAATAGGGCTTGAACAAATTTCACTAGGCTTATTAACACCAATTCGACCTAGACACACATGTGTAAAACCCAAATATAAGCTTCAAAAATTCAAATATGCATTTCTACAACTCAAAATTGGATGCTTCTAATTGCGTTTGAATCATACCGCCAAGAGATATCATCCTCATCCATCACATGTTAAAATGAGCTCATAGTTTTGGCCCAAATATCGATGGGTGAAAAACCCCAAGCTTGGGTTTCAATTGCACAAAGCAAATTATGGCACTTTTCCCTTCAATCCCTGAACCCTAGGGCTTGGAGTACCTCCCAAGCTACATAAAAATTAACATGGAAGTGGGATAGGAGCTGCAAGATGAAGATGTGGACTTGATGCCTAGTGCACCTCAGGCCACCTTTCAAACTCCACCACCATCAGCCACGGAGAAAGAACTAAGTGAGTAAGGGGAGGTAGTTCCCCTTGATGATGATCCAGACATGGCTAGATGATCATGCATCACTTGCATGCATGAGAGAAAGGGTGATAATGGAATACACCAGTAGGAATCCAAATCCCATTGTCAACTCCAGATTGGCCTTCATAGTAGAAGCTAGATCTAACACTCATTTTTTAGTGGCCGAGAAAAAGAAGTTGGCACAAAAAATATAGGCACTTCGGCAAGAAAATGAACAACTCTGGGAAGCAACACACAACACACCTTTCACATAGGGCTACCACAAGGAGAAAAAGCTATAATACTTGCTGAAGTATCTACAATTAGAGATGCTATGTAGGATCTTTATGAGGAGTTGGTAACCGTACATAAGGCAGTTGTCCACTTGAAATAATTGCTATGGAAGAGTAGAGAGTTTGTCAGGATCCTTAAGAATATACATGCTACCATCATCGTCGTGCATGAGTGGATAATGTGATACAAGGTTGTGCCATTTACACTGGTAAAGAAGATGAAGTCACATGCAGAGTTAGAGAAACACAGAGTTCAAATTATAATTCATAACAACAAGAATCTCGCCTCAGTCATTGGAAACATTCAGAACACATATGTATGGATTTAAAACAGTTTGGATTTCATGGTGATATCCCACCAGATCCCATCAGTTGGTACACTCACTGAGACTAAACACAAACAAAAATTCTGGTAGGAGATTGAACGGTACCTGAAGTAGCTAGAGCAGATGGGTACCCAGGAGTACATGGAGATCATTAGACAAAATTTGCATACCTACATCAGTGGCCTGGTTCATATCAAAACAATGTTGCACGTGATTGAAGAAGAAGTGAAGATCGGTTCCAAGAGATTGTACTCAGATGAATTGGAGGAGAGAATCCGCTTCCAACCTAACACTATATCACAATTTGGGAAGACCATCACAAAGTAACAATATTGGTATGAGTATGTGAGTGAGAGACACCAAGTACAAGATGCCCAAATTTATTTCACCCCAACTCTAGCATCATACTGTTTAGTTTTGTTAGGCTATCAAGTTGTCTCTACCCTATTTCTTCTTATATGGGTTCGAGTGGAAATTGTAATATTATTTGTAATGATTGTATAAGTCAAATTCCATGTTTCCATAATGGAATGTGAAGAGTCATATGTAGTGTGAGGAGTCATGAGGGGAGTGAAAGAGTCACCAAGGGGGCATGCCAAGAGTCACCCCCATTTGGTTATAAATACATCCTCATAACTCTTGTAAAGGGATTTTGGGAGCCAAGCTTTCAGCTAGGATTAGGCTTAGAAAAGGCTTGGGAGTTTTCTGTCAGCCTTGGATTCTCTGTAGCGTAGAGGGAGTATACATCTTTGGGAGGATAAGGTGCTATTTACTTCATGTTCCACTATTGGGGAAAGTGGTTCATCATGTTATATGTATATGAATGGAAATTTCACTTGTAATAAAATCAGAGCTGGCATGTCTTCATGCATATGTTGTAAATGTAGTAGGACTATTCTTGTTATGTTTGCGATGTATGTTGTGTAACTTACACATATGCTTATGAACTATTTATTTTTCATTTGAACGAATCTTTTTGAATGCGCGCTCATGTTTTAACACATAAATTTTAGCTTGTGGACTATTTCGCTTGTTAGTTTGTGTGATTTATTTTTAGCTCGTTTGTTCATTTCAAGCTACGTACTATTAAGGCTTCGAAGGAGTGCACTTCCTTTCCCATTTTCTGTTAGAACCGCTCATGCATCATATTGAATTTATGCATGGTCACACACTTGATTTAACCAAATACATTATGCACCACTCTATGTGTTTTGCAATCCAAGGCATATCATTAAACACCCCACTGCTGGGACTCATACTCCAAATGGTGTGAGGTATAGTTGGGACTTCAGATCGGGGAGATCCCTTGAATGTTGGTGGGTCCAACACCGTCAACATTTCTAGCGCTAGAGGGAGGGCCAGATGAAAAGATGAGCCCTTGAAGTTTGTTTTTAATTTCCGCACTCATTTTTATGAATTCTTCCCAAATCTTACACTTGATATGTTTTTCCAGAAAACTGAATTTTCAAGTGCTGATGAATATCATTGATGAATTGTCACATATTAAATTTAATGGTGAGGTTGAAACAACCATTCGTGAGCATACTGGACATTTTCTTCAATTTTTCACAGAACACAACATCCCCCTTGAGGATGTTGGTTGTTGGTTTTTCATTCTCATGTTATAAAGGTGCATAAGGCAATGGTTTTACACATTGAATGATGCCTCTATCCACTCTTTCGAACATCTTGTCACAAATTTGTCTCATGCTTTTGACAAGTTTGATTATAAACTTCTGTGCAAGAAAATTTTATAATTTCAAAAATCACTTGATGAATCACTACATCATTTTCTCAATCATTTTATGCATTTCTGTTTTGAATTTACAGAAGATGAAGTTTAATGGGATTTATTGATCGGAATATTTATATATCTTGTTCAGATTTCACTTACTCCGCACGAGTTACGATTGCTTAAATCACACCCTACAAACCTCACTCGTAAAGCCTCTAAATATGTGATGGGAAAGGGCGTTGTTTCAAGAAACCCTCCATCCGTGTTTCATCAAACAAATTTAGTTCTACAAGGTATGGTGGGAAATTTTCAGAATTCACCTGTTCATGAACCACCATCTCCTCCCACCCCACATACTCATAATTCCTGCATAGTTTTGGACTGCAAGCCCAATGAGTGTGATGAAGTATTTTCTCCTCATCCTCCACCCTTTGGTAACTCTGATCCTTTGAATTGCAAGTTTTTGTGTTCATATATTTCAAATATTTCCTTCAATGTTCATGAGGATCAAGTGTCTGGTGAATTTGTTGTTGTGTAGCCAAATTTCGATATCATTTGTGATGAGTATGTGTGGGAGTCAAGAGTCGAACAAGAATCTACGATGAAGGATGAATTTGTTCCTTCTGCAGCTCTTCCGCACTATCCTGACATTGTCCATGGTTATGATATTCCGGTTGAATCATGTGATAATTTTCTTTATGATCATATTAATACTTCCAATCATTCACAAATTTTGTGGAATGCCATTTTTCATTGAAATGTGAAGAGGATGAATCTTCTATAAATGATTTTTCCATCCTCTCATCATACCTTTATGGAAGCATATACGGTGAAATTTCTCGTTTTTCATCTTTCCCTCTATACGGTTCATGAGACCATGAGGATACCTTCATTTGCAATCTTAAACTTTCTGATCATGGGTGTCGTGACCTTTTCATTGACTCAACTAATCACAATTCTAATTTTCCTGATATTGATTTTTCCAAGCCATCGATATTTGATGATCTATCTTTCGATGAGTTGGATTTTCCTCAAGCTTTCTAGGTGCTTCAGAATGAGCTAATGGTTATGTCAGGTCCTCATAGCCTTGAGGTCATTTCCACCCTCGATCAGAAAAGTGTTGAATCTTTTGAGGATCCTCACCACTCTATTGTGTGTACTGAAAATCCTTCAGTTTTACAATTTTCGCATCCTCCATCCATTTTTCACAATCATATCGCTCAATCGTTGGAGGAGTCATACCTGGTGAGAACTGTGGTGAAATGAAAATATATTTATTTCTTTATGTTTTCTCACTTTCATGGTTTGAAATTTTTTTGTTTGTAAATCCTCGACTCATGATTTGTCACGACACCAAGATACGTCCATAGAATGTGTTTTGTGTGATTTTCCACCATTTATTTTCCACGTGCACATTCAAAATTTGAACGCTTTGGTTTGAAATGCATTATCTTTCTTGTGTAGTGTTATGCATGTATATATTTCTTGACATGTATTCACTTGCCCAAGTAGTCCTACCAATGTGATGATGGTTGAATTATGTAGAAATTTTAATACAATTATGTATTGCCTAGATGCTCATGGTCTAACAATTATATGCCACTGTTAAATACATAAATGTTCTACTAAAATATTTGTGGAAATTTAATCGCCAATTTCAAAAACATGAAGAAAGATAAATCACACATAACACATATGTTTTTACCGGGAAAGCATAAAGCTAAAAAACCCACTATCATATATTATGTATATATCATGGATCATGAAACAATCTCATACAAAACTCTAATCCAAGAGCTCTCAGTACAATATACAATCGTCTCACACTGTCATACAAAAATTAGCATATTCATGCACCAATTTATTGCCTCCTCATAGCCTGTCTCCACTGCGCAATCCCTGCTGATCAAAATCCCTGAATGAATGAGATAATTTCCTTCCTTGACAACGCAATCCTCATTGGCATATCCAATGTGTGTGTGGTTTCAAGAGTGCACCCACTAACATCACAACAGATAGTCAAACTGTCCCTTTCACCTATCTCTCAACTGGGTCTCCACTGGATCTGACATGCATGTAGTTAATAGTAGTAAATATTCAGTTGCATGTGAGATCACTCCATGTGAATTAATTTAATATTTAATTCACCGATATCTCACTAGTGCATCTTTAGTTACAACTAGTTACAACTAGCACAACTGAGTTTAACTCACTTAACTGAGTTAAACTACTTTAAAGCTCACATAACTACACACCCAACTATGTTACAACTTCGAATCACTCAGTTACAACTAAGTCCACTTGCATGTCCCACCAACCAACTTTAGAACTCAAAATTCCTTTAGCTAACTAGTTTTCCACTTCAGTTAACTGAAATCAAGTGCTTCAAGAGAATATATTATTATTTATTGTCTAATTATTATTAAGAGATAATAATAATCGACATGCATTCTATTAGACTTCGCCCATGCATCTAAAAATAGAACCTCATATATAAATATAATTTTCTCAACCATCTATAAATAGACTCTCGCTATAAATGGAATTTTCTCACCATTCTAAAAACAGACATACACCTAAAAATAGCCCGCGGGCCCCACCTAGTGTAGGTGCTTAATTTTCACTAGGATCATCATCTTGTTGAATGTCAACACTCCCTCTCAACAAGAAATGGATTATCCTTCACCCCAATCCTGTCTCTATCGTATTCAAATTTATTCCTGTTGAGCGCCTTCGTTAGAATATCTGCGTCCTGATCTTCCATAGGAATGTAAAGAAGCAACATGATATTCTGCTACACACAATCTCTGGTATGATACCGGATATCTATATGCTTAGATCTATCATGAAATACATGATTAATAAAAAGTTTAATGCAACTCTGATTATCACAATGAATCATTGTAGGATCTAAATAAGAACCAAACAAACCAACCAAGATCTTTCTCATCCAGATAGCCTCACATGCAGCTTGACTTGCTGCGATGTATTCTGCTTCCGCTGAACTGAGTGCCACGAATCTCTGTTTCCTGTTGTACCAAGAAACATATATAGATCCGATATTGAAGACCCCTCCTGTTGTGCTCTTTTTGTGCGTTGGGTTGCCTGCCCAATCTGCATCTGTGAAGCCATGCAACTTCACCTCATCCGTCTCTATGTACCATAAGCCATACTCAGATGTGCCCTTGAGATATCTCAGGACATGCTTGCATGCCTTCCAAAAGAGCTTGGTAGGCTTAACCATCGCTTGAATAAGCTGGTTCACCGCATAGCATATGTCCGGTCATGTATTTAATAATTACATTAGCGAACCCACTAACTGTTGATAGACGGTAGAATCCACTACCTCTCTATATGTAGCGTCCTCCTTCCTCCAGTTTCCTAGAAGAGGACTATCCATGGGTTTGCAGCCCTCCGTGTGAAACTTACCCAGTATCTCCATTCCATACTTGCCTCGAGACACAAAAAATTAACTTTCTCACTGCCATATTTCCAATCCAAGGAAATAATGAAGGAGGCCCATATCCTTCATCTCAAGCTCCTTTGCAAGGTCCTCCTTGCATGAGTGTATCAACTGCTCATCACCAGTCAGTATTAAATCATCAACATGAAGAAAAATGATTAAAATCTTACCCTCCACCACAATTTGGTATAGGTTTGAATCCGCCTCACTCTTGGTGAAGCCAAGTGTAGTGAAATAGCTGTCGATCCGAGTGTACGAAGCACAGGGTGCTTGCTTCAGCCCATACAATGCTCTTTTGAGTCTGCACACATGCGACTAGCTGCTGAATATCTAAAATCCTTCAGTCTTCTCAACGTACACTTCTTCCTCAATGATCCCATTAAGGAACACAATCTTCACATGCATCTGATGAATGTGCCAACCCATCTACGCTGAGAAAGAAAGGATGGTCCATATGGAAGAATATCATGCGACAGGTACAAAGGCTTCTTAATAATCAATCCCCTTGATATGTGAGAAGCCCCGGGCCATAAATCTGGCCTTCTATTTCTCAACACTCCCATCAGCAGCTTGATTTACCTTGTAGATCCATCTTGAACTTACCACTGATTTATCAACCGGCCTTGGAATAATTTCCCAAGCACTGTTTCTGACAATGGAGTCATAGTCCTCCACCATTGCATCTACCCATGTGGGCTCCTGCACTTCTTCTTGAAAGGAAGATGGCTTAGTCACAATACATTTTTCTCATGAGAGCCATGTATCCAGTGAATTGGTCAGGAGACTGTATCTGTCTACGCTGTGAAGTAGGGACTCCTACATTCTATGCCGCATCAAGCTTCAACCTCTCTGTTTATGTGGTACACCTTCTGCCAGTTCTGATGTTTGGTTCTACGTGAGTGGAATCCTCCATTCCATGAACCTCCTCCTGTGGCTGATCCACATCTAGAGATTCATCTTTGGGAACCAAAAGTTCCTCCTCTGCATGTAAGTCTAGCTCCCTCTCAAGCGACAACTTCATGGCTTTTTCCTCATTGAATTTTATATCCCGTCGCACCACAGTCATTCGACTATTTGGAAAATAAACACGATAATTATGGGGTGTTTCTGTGTACCCCACAAATATCCCAACTTCAGCAGTTAGCTCCAACTTCTTCTTGGCGTTCTTGGTTACATGCACCTAAATTGATGAGCCAAAAATATTAAAGTGAGAAATATCCAGTTTCTTACCAGTAAAAGCTTCTTCGGGTGTACTCATGCCAAGTACTATGAGGACAACGATTTTGCACATAAACCGCAATGTTTTATGATTTTTCCCACAAATGCATTGGTAGGCCCTGATCATGCAGCATGGCTCGTGCATCAGCCACGATTATTCTGTTCTTCCTCTCCGTGACCCCATTTTTTTGTGGGTTATGAGGTGCTATGAGTTCTCTTAGAATTCCTTCTTTGCTACAGAAGTCTTTGAATTAGTTCAAGATGTATTCTCCACAATTATCGCTCCATAGAGCCTTCACTTTCTTCCCCGAATATTTCTCAACCAATGCCTTAAACTCATAGAACTTTGAGAATGTTTGATCCTTATTATGCATGAAGAATATCCAACATTTACGATAAAATTCATAAAAAAAAATAACATAATACCTGTGTTTTGTTGTTGAAGCAACCGAGAATGGTCCACACATTTCTGCGTGAACTCTCTCCAGGATCACCGAAGCACGGTTCTCCTTTTCATGAAAGCTGGAATTTACATACTTCCCCATAGTGCAACCCTTGCACTGATCTAACTGAGTAAGTGCTCCCATTGGAAGTCCAGCAGATATTTGCTGCATGACTTTCAAAGCTCCATGATGAAGATGGTCCAATTTCCCGTGCCATAATTCGCCCTCATCCTGGCTCACCACTTTTTTTGCCTTGACCATCATGGAAGCACAACCTTCTACCTCCAGCTTGTAGATATTCTTGACTCAAATCCATATCCTCTTGGTTTGAACCATTTTTTTATGTCCCAGAAAAGCTTTTCGATCACTGAAAACAACGTCATAGCCTCTGTCCTCCAACATCGCGACCGAGACCAAGTTTTTATTTAGGCCTGGAACATGCATAACATCTTTCAATTGAAATGGTTTACCTGACTCCCTCTCAAAGGTAATGGTACCAATTCCGGTCACACTATATCGTTCATCGTCGCCAATCTCTATATTCATCTGGAGATATTTCTCCTCCAAGTCACTGAAAAACTCCTTATCTCCCGTCATGTGGAAGGAAGCACCACTATCAAGATACCACACCGATCCCATTGCGCTTGAAACCAAGCATTAGATCAAAGAGAAATCAAGTTCAAATTGCAAGGCAAGGCCCTCACACTAGAACATTTGGCGGAAATTCCGACGGCCAAATCGTCGCTATTCCGACACATTGTCGTCGCAGGAGCGACAGTTCATTGCAGGGAAACCATCTACCTCCAGCTTGTAGAGATTCTTGACTCAAATCCCTATCCTCTTGGTTTGACTCGTTGTTTTATGTCGCAGGAAAGCTTTTCCATCGCGATTGAGACCAAGTTCTTCTTTAGACCTGGAACGTGCATAACATCTTTCAATAGAAATGGTTGACCTGACTCCCTCTCAAAGGTAATGGTACCAATGCTGGTTGCACTGTATCGTCCATCATCGCCCATCTCTATATGAATTTGGAGATCTTTCTCCTCAAAGTCACAGAAAAGCTCTTTATCTCCCGTTATGTGGAAGGAACCACCACTATCAAGATACCACACCGATCCCATTGCGCTTGAAACCAACATGTGATCAAAGAGAAATCAAGTTCAAATTGTAAGGCAAAGGCCTCACCAACTGCAGCCCCAGAAGCCTTCTTTTTCTGTGGGCAGTTAGTGGCGAGATGCCCATGTTCGTGACAGTGAAAACGCTTCACCTTGGACAAATCCAGCTTCTTGCCTTTAGCCTCGGATTTTGAGTGGAATTTCTTCCCCTTCCCTTTCCTTGCTTTGGCAGCCAAAGCACAATCATCTTCATCATCATGCTTTGATGAAGATCCATCCCCGGTGTTCTCCCTGAACTCCTCCTGCACTAGATCCGACCACAGTTGTTCCCAATCTGGCAATTTTTCCCGTCCATTGACAGAGTCTTGATAACTGTGCCAACCCTTAGGAATTCCCAAGAGAGCCAAGCTCATCAAATCATCATCAGCAACCGTGATTCCCACACTCCCCAGTTCATCCCGACATTGGACAAAATTTGTGAGATACTTAGGAATATTGTCGCCCTTTTCCATTTTGATTTTTCTGAGTTTATCCTTTAGCGCCAATTTCCTATGGTCGTTGTTGCTTTGGAAAATATATGTCAAAGCCTTCCACATTGAAAATGGAGTGGCTTTCCCATGAAGGCTTGAGACAATATGGTCTCTCACACCTTCCAATAGAATCCTTCTCATTTTCGCTACTTTCTTTTGCCATGCGTGAAGTAATGCAGCATCCGTCGAAGTGGGCTTAGGAACATCAGTGTCGATGAATTACTTCAAGCCATTATCTTCCAGCACCGCTTCCATCCTATCCTTCCATGCAATGTAGTTCGAGCTGCCCTCGAGTGCATACTCTAATCGCAAACCATTGAAATCCATTTTGATGTTTACTCAACTATCGCACCAAGAAATTCTTGTAGCAAATTCGAATTGTTTCCACCAACAAAACTCAACTACTGCTTAAATATTGCAATCTTCAATGCTCCGATACCATGTATAAATTTTAATACAATTATGTATTTCTGGATTCTCCTGATCTAACAATTATATCCACTATTAAATACAGAATCCTTCTACTTAAATCTTTGTGGAAATTTAATCGCCAATTGCAAACACATGAAGAAAAATCAATCACACATAGCACAGATGTTTTTACCTAGAAAGCATAAAGCTAAAAACCCCACTATCATATATTATGTATATCATGCATCATGAAATAATCTCATACAAACTCTACTCCAAGAGCTCTCAGTACAATATACAATCGTCTCACACTGTCATACAAAAAATGGCATAAACATGCACCAATTTACTGCCTCCGCTGCGCAATCCCTACTGATGAAGATCCCTGAATGAATTTAATATTCCCTTGCCTTGACTGTGCAATCCTCATTGGCGTCTCCAATGTGTGTTTGGTTTCACTTGTGCACCCACTATATTCACAACTGATAGTCAAACAGGCCCTTTCACCTATCTCTCAACTAGGTCTCCATTGGATCTGACATGCATGTAGTTAACAATAGTATTTCTTCAATTTCATGTGAGATCACTCCATGTGAATTAATTTAATATTTAATTCACTGATCTCTCACTAGTGTATCTTTAGTTACAACTAGCACAACTGAGTTTAACTCACTTAACTGAGTTAAACTAAATAACAACTCACATAACTACACATCCAACTCTGTTACAACTTTTTATCACTCAGTTACAACGAAGTCCACTCTGCATGTCCCACCAACTAACCTTAGAACTCGTAATTCCTTCATTCAACTGGTTTGCCACTTCAGTTAACCGAAATCAAGTGCTTCAAGAGAATAGATTATTATTTATTGTCTAATTATTATTAAGGTCTAATAATAATTGACAAGCGATCTATTTTTAGACATGCGATCTATAAATAGACTTTGCCCATGCATATAAAAATATAATCTCATCCATAAATATAATTTTCTCAACCATCTATAAATAGGCTCCCGCTATAAATAGAATATACTTACCATTCTAAAAATAGACATACACCTAAAAATAGCTTGTGGGCCCTGCCTAGTGTAGTTGCTTAATTTTCACTAAGATCGTCATCTTTTTTTAATCTCAACATTAGGATCCTCTTTGAAGAGAGGGACACCAGGATGGTTGGAGAGAATTCCAAGTCTCCACATGGAGAGGGAACCTCGGAAGGAAAGAAGGATGAAGAGAAGGATTCAAAGGTCGGTGGAGGAAAGCCTCCTCCATCTCCACCATATTCATCATCATCCTCATCTTTGCCATCAAAATCATATTCCACTTCCACAGTGAAAACTACCCATACTCATTCAAAAACCACAAAAGGAAAAGCTCCCTTACTCAAACTTGATGTCAAATTTGAGCTTTCAATGTATACTGGCGAGGTAAATTCCTTTAAGTTGGACAATTAGATTCGTTAATTGGAGGTGTATTACAGAATTCAGAACCTTCATGAAATGACATAAACATTCAATTGGCTTCCTTGAGGATGGAAGGATCTGCACTTGTATGGTGGGAAGCAAGGACTCAAGAAGAGATTAAAAAATACGGTAAGATATCTATGTCTTGGTCAGCAATTTTATCCTCTAGCTTACATGAAAAATGCCATTATGGACCTGCAGAATTTTAGACAATTGAAAAGGCGAAGTGTGCAAGATTATACTCATGAATTTAGAAGAAGAGATCTTATTTTGGGTATTAATTTTTATTCTCAAGAAACTTTGTTAAAGTATGTTGGGGGTTTGCACAGTTACCTTAGGCACACTATTCTCATGTTCAATCCCACAAACTTAGATGAGGTTTGCGTTCAAGCCACACATTTAGAAGCAAGAGGGAAACAGAATGTAGATGAGAAAAGTGATAGTTTCCTTGAGTATGAGGGTAAAGGAAAGGGAAAGTTTAATGGAGGAGGAAAGAGAAATAGCTCTATTAAAAGAGAGAAAGAGAAACTCACATCTAAACATTGTTTGAAGAATGGCCATGATGAAGACCATTTTTGGCAACTTCATCAAGAGTTGAAGCCAAAGAAACTAAAATCCAAAGAGAAGGGGAAAATTGTTGCTATCATTGAACATGACTTAGGTTCAGATTCGGGAGATGAAACAAAGATTACAGCAATGGGTTTGAAAGGTAAGAACATAGCAAGCACTAGTTCTTCAAATTGTTCCAATGTAACTCAGGATGAAGATACGAGAATTGAACTTTTTCATATTAGAGTCGTTTCTAAACATACCAAGATAGACACGCTTTTTGATAGTGGTTCTCAACCTAATCTGATTTCAGAAGACTTAGTTAAGCAGCGAAACCTTGAAACTATTAGACATTCAAGACCTTATCCTTTAGGGTGGATATGGAAGAATGAAAATTTGCAAGTTACAAGGAAGTGCATACTCAATTTTTCCATCAATTCAAACTTTCTTGATGAAGTTGAACTTGATGTGGTGTCGCTTGAGATAGCAGGTATTGTTTTGGGAAGTCCTTATCTTTATGATAGGAAAACAGTGTTTCATCTCCATGAGAATAAGTATCACTTGTTTAAAGATGGAATTGAGTACATAGTTAGAGCACATAAGAATAAAACAAGTTTGTCTCTTATACATGCAGGAGAAATGAAGAGAATAGTGAATGCAAGTCAGAATTTGACTTTGTTAATGATCAAACATAGAGATGTTTTGAATGAAGCCTTTCAGAAAGATGCATCGAATGAATAAGTTGATTTCATTAAAGTTGTTTATGCTTGTAATGAGATGTTTCAGGACTTTGACATGTTGCCTTTGAAAGGAGGTAAACAAGATGTGAAATATTTGCAGCAGTCAACATCAGTGTTGAGCAGTGTTTGAAACAAGATGTCGGTGCAAGAGAGTGCAAAGTTCAAAGTGAGAACGCCAAAGAAATTTGACAAAGAAGGCATGGGTTCCACAAGTGCTTGTTTTTTGTTTCCAAAGAGTACATGGCAATGGTGAAGATACTTGGTCAAGAGTCGACGCAAATACAAAGCAAGATCAGTTAAGAATTGTCATGACGATAGTGTGCAAGGTGAGACAGTTTTTAAGTTTCCTTTGATTAATGACCAAGGTAGAAACAAGTGTGTTTCTGCAAGAACATCTTGCTTCTGCAAATTAAGGAAAATTGTAGCATGATGGTGCCAACAACAGCAAGAGAAGGTCATAAGAGTCAAGAAAAAAACTTAGTTTTTGTGAAAAGCTCCAGTTGATGAAAATGGGAAAATTTCAGTGGATTGAGACTAGAAGGGTGAGGGAACTGTACCCTCATCCACATGATCAGTAATCAAAGAGATTTTGGGGTCCAAAAGGCTTCTAGTGGGGAGGAATGATCAGGTGCTCAGTGTTAAAGCTAAAAAATGGAAGTGCTCAGAATCAATTGGAAACTGAATGACAGTGAAGATCTCGTCACCAGGAATCTGGCGCGATTCATTTCGTCGAAAATGGAGTCTGGATGAGGAAGATAGGGCCTATTGTTTGTTTTCCTAAACAACTAAAAAACTTGCAGAACATGACAGAATGGTGACATGGTATCCCAGTGAGCATAAAAGGGATATTCTACGAATATTTGTCATATTCTCCCAATGACACTGTGACAAGTGTCACTGCAGGATTCGTCTGAGAATTTGGAAGGTGAAATTTTTTTATGTGTCCCTTAAGGTCAAATTTGATTTTTTTTTAAATGGTTGGGATAGTCCAACCAAAGAAGGACACGTGGTGCATCCAGGGGCTGCCACGTGCCCCCTCTGGTGGACCAAGGTCAAAATTTGAATGCAATGGTTGAATTTCATTATATTCAAAGTTTGGGTTATATCCAAAGTCTGAATTTGTGTATATGCCAAAGTGTGGAATAATTCAAATATCCAAAGTTTGAATTGTATTAAAGTCCAATGGTCGGGATCATATGTAATATTCGGTGGCAAAATTTTAACACACAGGCTGGGTGGAGGTTGGGGCTCGACCCCACGACCTCCCTCGTACAACTTGTTCACATAACCGTTAGACCACCACTTGGAACTTAACCTTATAAGCCCTCAGAATATATTTGTTATCATATGATATGAGTGGCGGGGGAATGGAGAGGGCCAGCCCCGCGGGCCAACCCCCTCCCCACAGGACCATACTCCATGAACAGGAGTGACGCTATTGCTAAATGCATGGATATTAAAGTTAATACGGGTTTAATTACCCATAATCACAATGTTAGTGCTAATTTCATATGCTAATGCGAGATTAGGATTAAAATGCGCTTAGCACATTTAACTGTGGATTATCCGTTAGTTAATCCAGTTTAGCATTTAATTAAACTGTAGTTTAATTTGGCGGTATATTCGGAAGAGCCACAAAATTCAAAGCTACCCCCAAATTTAGCAGCCTTAACTGAATTCATCTCCAGATTTAGTGGAGATTTCCTAGGCCAAACTATTTTGGCCATAACAATTCCCAAATTCGACCAAATTGGGAGAAAGAAGAGTCATTTTTTAATGATTTAGACATTCTGAACACATTGAAGAAGGTTTCAAGAGCAGTAGGTGAATGTAAACAACACTTTTTGCACATTTGAGCTAATATAGAGGCCTAAGCCATGGAAGCTGGACCAAGGAGATGTAGTCCAGGAGGGTGAACTCCTTCATCAAAACATTGTGTTAATGGATCATTATGATGGTTTGTTGTACATGTTATTGTTGTTGTTCAGAATTTGTTTTTAATGTTTTTATGCTCATGAATTTAACATAAAATTCAGCTCATTTACCTGTTTAATACTCACAAAAACACCAAGGAAACCTATGCACATAAAGCAAGTGATCAGAAAATTAAAATTAATTATAATTTTGAAGATGAAATTAGCACAACAAAAATAACATCCAAATTAAAATCACTTGGGAGATGGTTCGAAGGAAAACAGTATGGCATAAAGGTGGCCCAGATGAGAAAGACTGATGAATCACTTTCTGGTGGATGACATGACTCATGGATGAAAGTGATGGATGATATGTTCCCTATGAAGCTAAAGTTGAAGATTCATCAATATCAAAATCCATGACATCGAGGGGAGGAATTCTTCGTGAGTAGTTGGGTGTCTCACCATCGTTGTTGCAGGTCCCTGGTTAAGAGGGAGCCTGGTGGTAAGCTTCTTACTTGGAAGAAACTTCGTAATTCCTAAGAATGAGCTTAGAAACATTACTTGTATAGGAATGAGTACATTCCCTTGTGGGATAGGTCCTCCCTAGCTAAGAGGGAGAGACAGACACATCATTTTGGTCTTCAACTGGGAAGACTGAATGGAGGATTGGGTAATCATCTAGCATCTGATACTCTTTGAGAATGAGATATGGAATTTAAGATGAGAGTAGTGGGGGACGGATATTCTTTAAGGGCTAGCTACCCAAGCGAAGAATAGTCCAAGAAGGTCATACTTTGGGAACACTCAGTTGGAGTATGTACCTTGGAGAGACAATGACTATGGTGTTTATAAGTCATGTGTATCACCAGCATTGTAGCCCATTGTCTCGTTGAGAGATGGGGTTGTTAGTCATGGCCTTGCACTAGGACAATGTTGGTTGATATGATGTTATACAGATGTGATTACCAATCCAATTCTTCTTATGAGATTCTTCAGATTGAAAGTAATCATGTACCATTATGAATACCTCCCTAGTTAAGAGGAAGTGTTGGAAAGTGTAACTAGGTTTGGTCTTGATATTGACTATGTAATTATGTATTTATGTAATGAAGAAGACAAAGATAATAAAATGTATTTTTGTTAAGCTTTTTTCATGGGTTTCATGAGCAAGGAATTTTATTATAGGTCAAAAGACTTATTCTTGATGTCTTTTAGGGATTTGTCATCTTGCCATAAATGTATTAATTAGAGTCATGTATATGAAGTGTTACTCATGTAATATCAATCATGTATGCCTCAAGACCTTTTCATATATGCCTTGAAGACATGGCTCAATATGATGCTCAAGATCAGCGTTGGAATATCTCCTCAATATAGCCTATGAGCAGTGGACAAGTCGGCTCACATAGCCTTAATCAAGTCGGCCTCATAACATGAGGACAGGTCAGCTCAATTACAGTCAGGATCAACTATATATAGAAGTATGCAGATTCATTTAGGAACCAGAATTTCGAACAAAAGTTATGTGATTTAGTGCAAATTTCAGGACTGAAGTATAGTGCGAGAAAAAGGAAAATAGGAATATGTATTGGTGTATAGAAGGACAGATCAGCGAAGAAGGATTCTAGATTAGGGTCTGTGGTATATATGCAGAGTTGCAAGAATTGTGACTTGGTGCAGAGGAGACAAACAGATCTCGGGAAAATAAGGACAGGAAGGGACAAAATTACAGTAAGTGTAAAGTACTGTATGTCTACTCAATGAAGTGGTATAATGCAAGTAAAGGGTATCTACATAATGTGAAGAAGGGGGCCCTTGCGCAACACCCCTCATTACACAGACACGGAAAAGTGGCTGCGGGCCCTACCCACACACGGGATATTACAACCTGTAATGTTCCTTATTTTGCAACAAGCAATTTGGAACATTAGATTTTTATACTTTCACCTAGGAGAGGAATAAATGGGTAAGGAGCCCATGAACAATAAAAATATGAATAATTTCCACCATAATAAGGAAGGGGATCACTTCAGAAGCTTAACTTTACACTTACAAGTGTGAACAAGGGCAAAATAGATGAGGGCATAGTCAAGTTTGACTAAGTCAACATGCATTCTTGAGGAGGAAGAGATCGCCTAAGTAAACCAGTTCAATGTGAACAAGGATTAGCCTAAGACACACATATGTAAACTAGATTAAAGATCCCTAATGTGAAAAGAGGAACTAGAGGTGCATTAGTTGACCAAGTCAACAGCGCAGCCACAAGAGGAGGGAAGCAAGTTAGGGCAGCGCAATTTTGAAAGAGGAAGCTTCATGAAGAAGTCACCTCAACATTGTGTGGGGTCCGGGGTGAGGAGGCTCACCAAAGATAAAAGGAAGGCATAGCATCAAAGGAATTCATTCATGTATTCAGCTATTTTGGTCTAGAGACCAGTGCATGTAAGATGTTCATGAGGAGTTGTTGCCTTTGTTTAGTCTGAAAGGAATTCATGTCTTGAAGATTCCATCATCATGAGATCAACATGGGATCAAAGGGGAGTGATTTGAGCTTCATTTCAGAATTTGGCTTAGGGCCATTTATTCATACTCAGACTCAGCGTAGTCTCCTTCAGAAAACTATGTCCTTGATGCAGAGGCAACAACAGCAATGTTGCATCCTTTGATATTGTGTTAGTCTTTGAGGAGGAGGTACTCATTCCCCTCCGAGAGTTTGTTAGAGAGGCCTTTGGCCATATTTATGTATTATTAAGCTATTTCATGTTATATTCAGCCATGTATAATACAGAGATGCAGTAATTGCGTTATTTATGCAGTGCTGCTTGTTATTCATGCATTTTGCCAGAAACCCTTACTGGGTGTCTTGTTTTTGTTGTATAAGAGTGTAAACCTCCATTTCCCTATTTCTTGATTAATGTAAGTTGCATATCGGACTTCTTTCATCATTTATTGCAGAAACCCTCATCAGAATAACGCAATCCTTGCCTCAGTGCTTCCACATTATCTAGACTATGGGGTTTTGGGCTTATTTTAGCTGCATAGATTTGGGAGAACTGTTTATATGAGATAGAATGATTTATTTCACCTCTACTTCTGTATGTGAGTCATATATCATGTCTTCTAAGGGATCCAAGCCCCACTTTTCACTTGCATAGCGTTACTTTCTGAAGACAACTATTTTATGCTCTTTATTGCTGTACTTTCCCACCCGGGAAGGAGAATATAGACCAATATCTTGCTGAGGTTCCTTCGTCTACTGGTGTGATTTTATTTTACATCTAATGAGCTGCTCTTGATTTCCATGCTCATGGTTTTCTAAAGCTCCACATTGGTAATATTTGAGATATTCCCAATAGTGTAGTTGTTCCTTAGTTGGGAACATTACAGTGGTATCAAAGCTGCCATCTTGACTCAGCCTGTGGATTTCAGATCCACTCAGAAGATAAGAAGGATAGGAGAACAAAATTTTGGAGAGGATGAGCTTACTCTCATCCATTTTCAAATCCAAGAAGAGAGAAGGAGAGAAATGCATTGAAACTCCAAGAGGGTTTCAAGGAGGAGAGATTTGCAGAGAGACCTCTAGAAGGTTTCGAGAAGCAGAAGAAGATGCATGCACTTCCTGTTCTTATGAAGGGAGTGGAGAGCAAGGAGACCACTTAGAGCATGAAATCCTGAGTGGGTATTTGGTAGAATACAAGTGCCAACCTAGGGCTTTCAGAAAGACCCTAGATTTTCCTCAGTTTATTCAACTGAGAGAAGAGAAAAGACCTTGCAGCAAAGGAAAGATCAGAGGCAATAGATTCCTATTGTCTAAATTTCATGGGTCAACTACAGCAAGAGCTTGGGCAAGAAATCTTGAGGCATTCTTCATACTTCATCCAGTGGAAGAGAGGGAGGCAGCAGAAGTTGCAGCACTGCACCTGAGAGGTGAGGCCAATGCTTGGTGGTGCAGTCACTTAAGCCACACAAGAGTGAATTATTTTTCTAAGTTCACTCAAGAGCTGATTAGAACTTTTGATGGAGAAAGATCTGAGGAGAGTAGACCCACACCACCATGGGAGGAATGCCAAGATGGAGAAAGGTAGGAGGCATCCACATGGAGTTGAGTGGATGTGGATGGGAAGCAAGAGATTGGTAGGCCTCTTGCAAGCCTATGACACTGGGCAGCAAGAGGCAATGTTGCGTTGGCTATTCTTGAGAGAGTTTGGTCAGCCTATGACATGCCCTTTTCCATGGGGTGAGAAGAGAAAGGAAGATTAGTAGGATACTTTCATCATGGGGCAGCAAGGAATGCAGATGCATCATGGTAATGAGATCATTATGTTTTCACGACATAGATTGTATGATGGAGGTATGGTGAGGCAGCAAAGTCATTTGTTGATTTGGAGGATCGGGAGAGAGCAAAGGAAAATTTGCTCCCACACTTGGCATGATGCTGCAGGAGTAAGTGGTGGCACTAGCATAGTGCAAAGAGCAACACCTCCATCTTGGGAGGATCTCTACATGTACAGCAGCATTTTGGGGAGAGTCTTTGACACAATCTATGTCAAAGAATTGAGCTTTGAGATGACAGTAGCCCTACTCCAAAGGCTAGTAGCGCTGTCACTTAGGAGCTTGGATTTCTTGCTGAAGTGTCCCCAAGACCACTTCACAAGTAATGCACCATGGAGGCATGTAGAAGATGAGCTTGAGGAATTAATGGATGAGAGTATCCCTTACTATGTTTTGACCTTCTTGGCTTGGATTCACAAGCACAAGGAGAAAGATCTACATGCAGCATTTGTGGACTTTCCTTCCATGCATTTTTATGCATACCATCCCTCAATGGAGGAGTGCACTTGGGAGGGAATGCAATTGAATGTAAGTCAGCATATGGAGAGATGCACAGCCCGGAAAATGAAGAAAAGGTCGGCACAACCACTTCCCTACTCACCTACAGCAAGGGAGAATTTGCACTTGAGCCATTTCAGCTCAATGACCGAAGTACATGATGAAGGAGGTAAAATTTTGTTTTGTATTTTACACTTCCTTATCTACATGAACAACATATCATACCAAGAAGTGTATTTCCTTCTTGCATATTATATTTTTATGTACTTGAGGCCAATTGCAGCGTTTATGATGGCCATTCTATTTGTGGATTGTGGAGGAATCCCACATGGTTTTCGGTGTGCATCATTGGCACCAAATTATTCTTTCATGATTCCCTTTTGTAAAATGGATGTGGCAGCAAACAAGTGAATGAAAGAACACTTGTTGCACTATGTATTGAGGCGGGCAAAGAATGCCTTGCGTTTGTTCCATGTTTGGGACTATGTTCTACCTCCTTGTTTTCATATGTTTATGCTTCCATAATATGCTGCTAAAACATTGATTGTAGGAAGCACCATTGGAGGGGTAGCACAAGAGGTAAGGAGGCCCAATGAAAAGATAATTCTTCCCATTATACAAGCTGCATATTTCAGGAAGAATAGTGGACAGACCTTGATTGCCATGCTATACATCTTGCCTTCAAGTGAGAGGACTCATTTGGGAGGTTTGAGTTCTTTGAGGAGACACCTCATGGGTGTTGGATTTGATGGGGTGGCTTGGGTCTTTTTTGAATACCGTCATATCTCAGCCATATATCAGCAACAGCCCCATGTATATCATAAGTGGAGAGAGAAGCAACAAGAGATGCACATTTTGACTCCACTATGCAGCCCACCTTCTTTGCAGGAGCTCAAGGTGGAAGAGATCCTTCATGAGTTGCCATACTGGAAGGTGACTCATTTTGTTTGGTTGATAGCTTGGGGAGGAAGAGACTCAAAGGGGAATGATGAATCCCAATTTACATCAGCCCTCATGCTTCAAGAGGACCTTCAAACAGCCCATTGTTGCTTCCATAGATATTTCACTGTCACAAATGTCAGCTATTTAAAAAGCTTACACATTTGGGAGGAGCAACTTGGAGATATATTGATGATGCAACACCTTGATCCTTGGGAGACTTAATCTTATGAGGGTGCTACAGGGGAGAAGAGGATTCTCTTCAGTCCTATCCTTGCAGTTTCTTGAGGACAAGCAACATTTGGGAGGGGAGGACTGTAATGTTCCCTATTTTGCAACAAGCAATTTGGAACATTAGATTTTGCTACTTTCACCTAGGAGAGGAATAAATAGGTAAGGAAGCCCATGAACAATAAAAATATGAATAATTTCCACCATAAGAAGGAAGGGGATCACTTCAAAAGCTAAACTTTACACTTACAAGTGTGAACGAGGGCAAAATAGATGAGGACATAGTCAAGTTTGACTAAGTCAACATGCATTCTTGAGGAGGAAGAGATCACCTAAGTAAACCAGTTCAATGTGAACAAGGAACAGCCTAAGACACACATATGTAAACTAGATTAAAGATCCCTAATTTGAAAAGAGGCATTAGAGGTGGATTAGTTGACCAAGTCAACATCGCAGCCACAAGACGAGGGAAGCAAGCTACGGCAACGTAGTTTTGAAAGAGGAAGCTTCGTGAAAAAGTCACCTCAACATTGTGTGGGGTCCAAGGTGAGGAGGCTCACCAAAGATAAAAGGAAGGCATAGCATCAAAGAAATTCATTCATGTATTCAGTTATTTTGGTCTAGAGACCAATTGCATACTTTAGCTGTTTAGCTGGAGTTGTTGCACTGTTTAGTGCAAGGAATTCCTGTGCGGGAATTCCATCCTCTCTTGAGATCAGCTTGCTTAAGGGATCAAAGGGGAGTGATTTGAGATTCATTTCAGAATTTGGCTTAGTGCCATTCATTCATACTCAACCTCAGCGCAGTCTCCTTCAAAAAACTGCGTCCTTGATGTAGAGGAAGCAACAGCAATGTTGCATCCTTTGATATTGTGCTAGTCTTTGAGGAGGAGGTACTCATTCCCCTCCGGGAGTTTGTTAGAGAGGCCTTTGGCCATATTTCTGTATTATTCAGCTATTTCATGTTATATTCAGCCATGTATAATACAGAGATACAGTATCTGCGTTATTTCTGCAGTGCTGCTTGTTATCCAAGCCCCACTTCTCACTTGCATAGCGTTACTTTTTGAAGACAGCTATTTTATGCTCTTTATTGCTGCATTTTCCCACCCGAGAAGGAGAATATAGACCAATCTCTTGCTGAGGTTCCTTCATATACTGGTGTGATGTTATTTTACATCTAATGAGCTGCTCTTCATTGCCATGCTCATGGTTTTCTAAAGCTCCACATTGGTAATATTTGAGATATTCCCAATAGTGTAGTTGTTCCTTAGTTGGGAACATTATAGTGGTATCAAAGCTGCCATCTTGACTCGGCTTGTGATTTTGATCCTGGAAGATAGAAGGATAGGAGAACAAAAATTTTGGAGAGGATGAGCTTACTCTGTCAGCATTTTCAAATCCCGGAGAAGAGAAGGAGAGAAAATGCATTGAAACTCCAAGAGGGTTTCGAGGAGGAGAGAGTTGCAATGAGACCTCTAGAAGGTTTCAAGAAGCAGAAGAAGAAGCATGCACTTCCTATTCTTATGGAGGAAGTGGAGAGCAAGGAGACCACTTAGAGCATGAAATCCTAAGTGGGTATTTGGAAAAATACAAGTGCCAACCTAGGGCTTTCAAAGAGACCCTAGATTTTCCTCAGTTTATTCAACTGAGAGAAGACAAAAGACCCTAAAGCCAAGGGAAAATTAAAGGCAATAGATTTTTATTGTCAAAATTTGATGGGTCAACTATAGCAAGGGCTTGGGCAAGGAAGCTTGAGCCTTTTTTCCTTCTTCATCTAGTGATATAGGGGGAGGTAGTAGAAGTCGCAGTGCTGCATCTGGAGGGTGAAGGTAATGCTTGGTGGTGCAGTCACTTAAGCCACACAAGAGTGACTTGTTTTTTTGAGTTTACTAAAGCATTGATCAGAACCTTTGATGGAGGAAGATAAAAGAAGAATAGACCCACACCACCATGGGGGGAAGCAAGTAGCGGCACTACCATAACCTTGAGAGAACATCCTTCTACACTTACAGTTGGATCAGCCAACACATTGAAGAGAGGAGCTCTTGCAGCCATGGGAGATGTTCCAAAGGCTCACAAAGGTATGCATAAATTTCCATATCTTAAAATTTCAAAAAATTCTATGGAGAGGTTTGGATATTTGCTTGCATATGGCCCAGGATTAAATTTTATTGTTGAGATAGAGCAATAGGATTGCACTACACTGTGCAAGCTTGGAGGGTTCAAGGGAGATTTGAACCATCAACCTCATGCATCACTGGTGAGTTTCACTCAATCCTTGAGGTTGGAGTGTGAATTCTTGGAGGATGGAGTGAACCTTTCTCCAAACAAATCCATGTAGAAGAAAATGTTCATGAAGGAGTGGACACATGAGATAGCTAGAACACCCTGGAGGAGGGTTACAGCGTTGTCAAGAAGTAGCAGCAAGGAGACTTTGCCTTCAGGCCACTTGGATCCTTATGGGTTCAAGGTAATAATTGATGAGAGATCTTTTCTTAGAGATCTCCAAGGAGTTGCATTTCAGCATCCTATGAAATGTAAGGAGAAAATTTTGATATGGGAGGATGGTAGACCTCATTGGAGGATGCCAAGATAGAGAAAGGTAGGAGGCATCCACATGGAGTTGAGTGGATGTGGATGGGGGGCAAGAGATTGGTAAGCCTCTTGCAAGTCTATGACACCAGGCAGCAAGAAGCAATGCTGCATTGGCTACTCTTGAGAGAGTTTGGTCAACCAATGACATGTCCTTTTCCATGGGGTGAGAAGAGGAAGGAAGATTGGCAGGATACTTTCATCGTGTGGTAGCAAGGAGTGTGGATGCATTATGGTGATGTGATCATTATGTTTTCACCACATAGGTTCTATGATGGAGGTATGGTGAGGCAACAAAGTTATTTGTTGCTTTGGAGGATTGGGAGAGAGCTAGGCCAGGTTTTCTCTCACACTTGGCATGATGCTGCAGGAGTAAGGGATGACACTAGCATAATGCAAAGAGTAGCACCTCCATCTTTGAAGGATCTCTACATGTACAGCAACATTTTGGGAAGAGTCTTTGACACAATTTATGTCAAATAATTGAGCTTTGAGATGAAAATAGCTCTACTCCAAAGGCTAGCAGCGCTGTCACTTAGGAGCTTGGATGGCTTACTGAAGTGTCCCAAAGACCACTTCACAAGTAATGCACCATGGAAGAATGTAGAGTATGGAAATGAGAAAGTAATGGATGAGGGTATCCCTTACTATGTTTTGACCTTCTTGGCCTGGGTTCACAAGCACAAGGAGAAAGATCTACATGTAGCATTTGTGGACTTCCCTTCCATGCATTTTTATGCATACCATCCGTCAATGGAGGAGTTAACTTGGGAGGGCATTCAATTGAGTGTATATCAGCATATGGAAAGATGAATAGCCCATAAGATGAAGAAAAGGTCAGCACAACCACTTCCCTACTCAACTGCAGCAAGGGAAAATTTTCACTTGAGCCATTTCAGCTCAATGACCGAAGTACATGATGGAGGAGGTAAAATTTTGTTTTGTATTTTACACTTCCTTATATATATGAGCATCATATCATACCAAGAAGGGTCTTTCCTACTTTCATATTATATTGTTATGTACTTGAGGCCACTTGCAGCGATTATGATGGCCATTCTACTTGTGGATTGTGGGGGAATGCCACATGGTTTTCGGTGTCCATCATTGGCACCAGATTATGTTTTCATGATTCAATTTTATAAAATGAATGTCGTAGAAAAAAAGTGGCTGAAACAACACTTGTTGCACTATGTATTGAGACAGGAAAAGAATGCCCTGTATTGGTTCCATGTTTGGGACTATGCTCTACCTCCTTGTTTTCATATGTTTATGCTTCCATATTATGTTGCTGAAACATTGATTGTAGGAAGCACCATTGGAGGAGTAGCACAAGGGGTAAGGAGGCCAAATGAAAAGATGATTATTCACATCATACAAGCTATATATCTCAAAAATAACAATGGGTAGACCTTGATTTCCATGCTATACATCCTACCTTCAAGTGAGAGGGCTCATTTGGGAGGTTTGAGTTCTTTGAGGAGACACCTCATGGGTGATGGATTTGATGGGGTGGCTTTAGTATTTCTTGAAGACCATTATATCTCAACAATATATCAGCATCAGCACCACATATATCATAAGTGGAGAGAGAAGCAACAAGAGATGCACATTTTGACTCCACACAATCAGCTATGCAGCCCACCTTCTTTGTAGTTGCTCAAGGTGGAAGAGATCCTTCATGAGTTTCCATATTGGAGGGTGACTCATTGTGTTTGGTTGATAGCTTGGGGATGAATAGACTCAAAGGGGGATGATGGATCCCAATTTACATCAGCCCTAATGCTTCAAGAGGACCTTCAAACAACCCATTGTTGCTTCCATATCACAAATGTCAGCTATTTAAATAGCTTACACATTTGGGAGAAGAAACTTAGAGATATATTGATGATGCAGCACCTTGATCCTTGAGAGACTTCATATTATGAGGGTGCTACGGGGGAGGAGAGGATTCTCTTTAGTCCTATCCTTGCATTTTCTTGAGGACAAGCAACATTTGGGAGGGGAGGACTGTAATGTTCCCTATTTTGCAACAAGCAATTTGGAACATTAGATTTTGCTACTTTCACCTGGGAGAGGAATAAATGGGTAAGGGAGCCCATGAACAACAAAAATATGAATAATTTCCACCATAAGAAGGAAGGGGATCACTTCAGAAGCTGAACTTTACACTTACAAGTGTGAACAAGGGCAAAATAGATGAGGACATAGTCAAGTTTGACTAAGTCAACATGCATTCTTGAGGAGGAAGAGATCACCTAAGTAAACAAGTTCAATGTGAACAAGGATCAGCCTAAGACACACATTATAAACTAGATTAAAGATCCCTAATGTGAAAAGAGGCATTAGAGGTGGATCAGTTGACCAAGTCAACAGTGCAGCCACAAGAGGAGGGAAGCAAGCTAGGGCAGCGCAGTTTTGAAAGAGGAAGCTTCGTGAAGAAGTCACCTCAACATTGTGTGGGGTTCGAGGTGAGGAGGCTCACCAAAGATAAAACAAAGGCATAGCATCAAAGGAATTCATTCATGTATTCAGTTATTTTGGTCTAGAGACCAATTACATACTTTAGCTGTTTAGCCGGAGTTATTGCACTGTTTAGTGCAAGGAATTCCTGTGCGAGAATTCCATCATCTCTTGAGATCAGCTTGCTTAAGGGATCAAAGGGGAGTTATTTGAGCTTCATTTCAAAATTTGGCTTAGTGCCATTCATTCATACTCAGCCTTAGCACAGTCTCCTTCAGAAAACTGCATCATTGATGCAGAGGCAGCAGCAGCAGTGTTGCATCCTTTGATATTGTGCTAGTCTTTGAGGAGGAGGTACTCATTCCCCTCCGAGAGTTTGTTAGAGAGGACTTTGGCCATATTTATGTATTATTCAGCTATTTCATGTTATATTCAGCCATGTATAATACAGAGATGCAGTAACTGCATTAATTCTGCAGTGCTGCTTGTTATTCATGCATTTTGCCGGAAACCCTTGCCGGGTGTCTTATTTTTGTTGTATAAGAGTGTAAACCTCGATTTTTCTATTGCTTGATTAATATAAGTTGCATATCGGACTTCTTTCATCATTTATTGTAGAAACCCTCATCAGAATAACGTAGTCCTTGCTTCAGTGCTTCCGGCATTATCTAGACTATGGGGTTTTGGGCTTATTTTAGCTGCATAGACTTGGGAGAACTGTTTATATGAGCTACAATGGTTTCTTTCACCTCTACTTCTGCATGTGATTCATATATCATGTTTTCTAAGGGATCCAAACCCCACTTCTCACTTTCATAGCGTTACTTTCTGAAGACAGCTATTTTATGCTCTATATTGCTGCATTTCCCCACCCGGGAAGGAGAATATAGACCAATCTCTTGTTGAGGTTCCTTCATCTGCTGGTGTGATGTTATTTGACATCTAATGAGCTACTCTTCATTGCCATGCTCATGGTTTGCTAAAGCTCTACATTGGTAATATTTGAGATATTCCCAATAGTGTAGCTGTTCCTTAGCTGGGAACATTACAGACAGACAAATCATGGGAAGATAAGGATAGGAAGGGACAGAATTACAGTAAGTGTAAAGTACTGTATGTCTACTCAATGAAGTGGTATAATGCAAGTAAAGGGTATCTACATAATGTGAAGAAGGGTGAATTGTCCAGTAAAAGGGGTCATGACATGTAAATTTCAATGTACAAATTGAAGACCGACCATTAAGGCTATAAGTGTGCAATAGTTAATCTATGACAAGGTATTGATATCTTTAAGAAGGAAGAATACAAGTAGACACTGAGCTCTCTAGTTCTAGAGCAGAAAGGTGCGGGACGATGCAAAAATAAAGGATCAACGTAAGGAGTCAAGGAAGAAGCAGTGACAAGGTATTGGAGGCATACGAAGGTCAAGGGTATGTGTCATGGTCATGGTACTTGTCATCTAAAAGTCTATAAGAAGAATTTCCTGTGGGTTTTCCTCTCCAAGAGGGAGAGGTATTCCCAATAGTGTAGGCCATTGTATTTAAGGAACATTACAGACAGACAAATCATGGGAAGATAAGGATAGGAAGGGACAGAATTACAGTAAGTGTAAAGTACTGTATGTCTACTCAATGAAGTGGTATAATGCAAGTAAAGGGTATCTACATAATGTGAAGAAGGGTGAATTGTCCAGTAAAAGGGGTCATGACATGTAAATTTCAATGTACAAATTGAAGACCGACCATTAAGGCTATAAGTGTGCAATAGTTAATCTATGACAAGGTATTGATATCTTTAAGAAGGAAGAATACAAGTAGACACTGAGCTCTCTAGTTCTAGAGCAGAAAGGTGCGGGACGATGCAAAAATAAAGGATCAACGTAAGGAGTCAAGGAAGAAGCAGTGACAAGGTATTGGAGGCATACGAAGGTCAAGGGTATGTGTCATGGTCATGGTACTTGTCATCTAAAAGTCTATAAGAAGAATTTCCTGTGGGTTTTCCTCTCCAAGAGGGAGAGGTTTTGATAATTGACTTGATGAAAGACATAATAAGCTAAGAAGAGGAGACATAAAAAAAAAGTAAGCTCACTAGTAATTATCAAGTAGAGAATTTGAATTAAAGCTAGCCCTACTTAATTCTCAACACCCACTAGACTAAAATGCAAGGGTAAAATCCAAAAGAGTTCAAGGGGGCATGAGCACAAACAGTCCACTCTTTTCACTGAATCCCCTCATCAATCCATGTCCAAAAGTGTCCATGATAAGTAAGAACAATACTCAATTACCAAATGACAAGACATACCTTTAGGTTCAGGAGGCCCACCTTCAAACATACGATCAATATAGATGGGTGAGGAACCACATGGCTGATTCAGGCAGCGGAGAAGTGGCACAACAAGCTAGTTGAGGGCTGCAAGGGGTTGTTGGCTACCAACTAAGGTACATCATGGAGAAAAATTTTCTCCTAGGGATATCACCCACGAAGTGGTGGGTAACAGTGACCAGGATTTGGCAATAAGTGAGAGAGGGGCTCTCCCTTTGGAGCTTGACTAGTTGGAGATGAAGTAGGAGCATGAGCGGCAAGGAGCAACGAAAACAAGCAAGCAGGAGGAAGCAGATGCAGTTGTTATGGAAGAAATTGGTTAGAATGACCTGGAAGGAACTGGCGTAGTTAAGTTCTTAGCACTATTTATTTTATGTTATGTAGGTATGTAAGTATAAATGGTGGGTTTTGGTAAAACTATAAGAAGAATGATGTAGAAAATCTAGAAAATACCACTTTTCAACATGACACTGAAAATTAAAAATATGTGGAGGGTTGTATCCAGCACTGGTATATGGTCTCATATTATAAAGGACAAGTATATAATTGGACAAACTTTCACTACATGGATAAGCGGTGGGGCCAAGAAGAAAACTAATACATCTTACTTCTGGAAAGGTATGATGAAAATTATACATTGGCTCTTGGGGTTTGTTCGATGGGAGGTTGGGGATGGATCCAATATCAAGATTGGTCTAGATGCAATCAAAGGTATGGTGGGAAACCATTCATTATCATTGCATATCCTTAATTTCCTTCATGAAAAAGGAGATAATCTTCCTTAAACAAATTTTCCATCTTAATACACATTGTATTGACTAACAAGCATGGACGGGAGCAGGGGATTTACAGATGCCAAATGATTTCATTTTTGAATGGGAAAACTATATTTCTAATCTCATAAATGCAAGTATCTCCCTCAATGATCAGGAGAACCACATGGCATGGAGGGACATACTCAAGAAGGGGCTCGTGATGGTTAAAGACATATACAACGGTATGCCAAGGAAAGATAAGGGAAAACATTTTCCAAGTTGGGCTCAAGTTATATGGAAATGGAAACTTCCTAATAAAATTAAATGTTTTAGCTGGTTGGCAATTCAACATTGAATATTGATGTGGAACAACCATTAGCGTAAAGGTTACTCGGGTCCTGGCATCTGCCTCTTATGCAAGAGTGGTACAGAAGACAATGCACATTTGTTTCTTCATTGTCCTTATGCGAGGGCACTTTGGGATGGGGTCATGGATTTTTTCTACATAGCACCTCTTCGACATTATCCATCTTTGATGTGTTGTCTGAGTTCTTGGTTCAAAACACATAAACGATACATATTTCTCCCTTTATACTTAATATGGGCCATTTGTCGCAGCCACAACGCACTCATTTTTTAGCAAAAAGAATCGGTGGTTCGAGGGATGTCATTAAAATAACTGCTTTTTTCAATGAAATTGGACCACCCAAGAAGAAGAACAACTCCAGAGTATATAAACTCAGACATAGGGCAAGTATTTCCAGTGGGATTTTTTGATGGTGCATGTTCCAAGAGGAAATGTGGGTGCGATGCCTATATAGTCATAGAGCCAGGTAATTCTTTCCACTTCTAGTGGGAAGGGGGTCATGACACTAACAACAAAGCAGAGATCATAGCCCTATGGGGAGCCCTGTTTGCGGCAAAATGGCTAGGTATGGAACACATTTAGGTATATGGAGATGCAAAGGGAATCATAAACTGGGTGAAGGGTTTCAATAGTTTCAATGCTCCCATTCTAAACAACTGGATGAAATACATCAGGAAGCTGGGAAGTACCTATCATCATATCAATTTCGAACATATTTACAAGGAGCAGAACTGGACATCAGATTTACTATCTAAGAGAGGAATTGACAAGGAACCCGGCAAGTTTTTCTTTTCTACATATGAACAACGAGTCATGACAAATGTTGGTAACATAAACTTCTCATAAAGCTTTCATGTTTTAATGGACTTTAACATTTTTTTTGGAAAAATGTAAGGAACAATCAAAAGATTTGATTGGTGAAGGAGAACCCTACTTTTTTTGTTGAAAAAATAGTATTTTTCCTGGACTGTAGCTGTAAGAACCAGATGAAATTGAATTTACTGTTTGTAAGAATAATATGAGGAATAGTAGAAACAACTGGACAAGTGATGTAAGGATGTCAATCCAAGAAACAATAGAATGCTTTTATAGAAAGGTTGGAATACTATACAAATGTACCATCTTTTTTATTAATATAAATCAAAAGCGTTTATTTTCCACTGACTATATATATATATATATATATATATATAGAAAATATATCTTTGCATATTCATAGACTATGGTCAGAGCATTTTTGGAAGGTTGTGGAAATTTTGTTGCTTTTGAATGTAATGGTGTTGGCTAGATTCCAGATTGATTAATAGAAATATACTCGTTTCTTTTAAAAAAACAAAAGATGTAATTGGTTCAATTATGGTTTATCAACATGTTAATAGGGTTTAATCGGGACTTATTTAGTGTTATTTGGTGTAAGTAGGTTTATTAGGGTTTGTTAGCATTAAATTGTGTTTTGGTTAGGGTATGTTAAATTGTATTTTGATTAGGGTCTATTAGCATTAAATTAGGGTGTGATTGAGTTATTATAAAATTAATTAATGTATAATTATAGTTTATTACAATGAGTTATGGTTTGATCTAGGAATTATTACCATATAATTAAGGTCTATTAATGTTAGTAAGTGCTTGTTAACATAAAATTAAGATGCCAATTTGCAATGGATACCTCAGTTGTGTTATATATGAACACTTCGTCAAGTAATTTTAATACCATTTTCAATTTACTCCAGTTTACCCATGTGACCTAAATATAGTTTCGAAATATAGTTCCTTTTCCAAAATAAAGTTCAAGGAACAATTTTGTAGAATTTTTACTGTGAACCAACTCCTTCCAAGCTAGTGCACTTTCTCGATACAAAGATCAATTCCCAAATAATATGATCCGTAAAATCTAATTTAAAGGAAAGGATAAGCAACCTCATTTTCCTTATAAGACAAACTTATATTATTTCATAATACCACATATAATTAACATGATTGTTCTTAGCCTTTGTCTTGCCTACAGAAATCACAACCGTGTTTTATAATAAGAAGATCAAGCATTATTAGATTTCCAATTAACCAACTAAAGATGAAAAATTATTATTTCGTCTCAAATGATTACCTATCAACCAAGTAGGCAAGTATAACACTATTGACAAATATGTCCACACTTTTGTTTGATCCATGGGGGTTGCTTTTCCTCAATAAGGCATTCTATTCAACATTTCCACAAGGTATCTTGTTACAAATAGTATGAGTATATGATGAAGTGAAATTCAATGGTATGAAATGCAGGGATCAAACTCTGGAACACTACTTGTTTTAAAAAAACATTGAAGGAAACTATTAGTTGGAGCTTCTGAAAATATGTGATGCTCAGTGCACTGTTCTGCTTCTTATACATTGGAAATTATTGAAGAACAAAACAATGAAAGCCTTGAGAATGGAAGGGTCGTTGGATGACAAGACGTCTTAATAATAATAAAAATTGAAAAGAAATTTAGTCACTACGGAAATTATTTCTCTACATTTGACTAGTCATGCAAGCACAACCAAGAAAGTGCTATTATCCATAAAATTTACCATGAGTTGTCCCAAGGCTTTGAAGCACATGGCAGTGAGTATAGAGTGTTAATGAGGAATGAAATCTATCATAGAGATATGCTACTATAATAAGGAAGCTTGCAATTACAACCACTGTCCATCGCATAAAAGGGCCAAGGCGTGACTTTGAAACTGTCAATTATGTCAGTATAAGATAGAACCAAATTCACCCAATATGGTGAATGAAACCCTAACTTTTCATCCATTTAATCTCTTGCACCACATTCTGTAATTTGATGCATAATTACACCCAGTCTATTATTAAGATATCATTCAAATGAGACTACAGATTTGATTGTAATTGGCCCAAGTACAAGATACTGGTGCAAAAAACCATCTTTATGTATTATGTTTACAACTTTACCGTGATATGTCCAGTGAGGAACTCCAAGCCACTGATAAAACATGAGTGCCTAGTATGCATGGTGTCACATTTGAGCCTTGAGACTTGCCGAGTCAAAAATATCTTTTAATTTCCAATTTAGCGATTTGAAAATAAATGATCTGTAAGTGCCATTGCTCGAAATAACCCCCATCAAGCGGTATTCAATCCAAACATAGAACACCCTAATGGCAAATGCTCTTCATGCAATTTGGCAGGTGACCATTAGCTCAACATCTTGAAATATCCATACATTGAATTTGGGTTGAAGTGAAACTATTTTCCTGAATTGGATTTTTGGGCAAAAGAAACCATGCTAATATGCTACGAATAAGTAAATTATGTCAGAAGAATGAAATCTACAACGATGACCAACAGCAATGACCATATTGAATCTTTGGTAGTTCAAATATTACTGTAATGTTCCCAAAGACTTAAAATATATTTTCCCTTTTATTAGAGTGTACTCTAGGCATGGCATACTAACATTGGGGAGTCTGGTTTCAGCTTTTGTTCTCCTACCCCCAACCCCTATGCTTCTGCTACATTGCAGTAAACAGTGCCAAAGTGGTGAAAATAGAACCTGGGACCTGTGGGTGGCCATTGATGAATTTCTTACCATTTGACAACAGGCTGATGTCCCACACTTCTCTAAGTGATGGTCAAGAGTACACAAGGTAAATTTATTTTATCAGTAACATGTTATTATGACATTCAAGTGGAGTTGAGTACGTTTATGCTTAGTTAATGTGATGATATGATGTTCTTTGTATCTGCAAAATTTTACTATTTACAAAAAATAATTTCTTAAAATGAGAACTTATATGTGGAAGACTTGGCTTCAAGTAGAGTGGCAAATAAACTCTGTATTTGACATTAAAAAAAAGAAAAATAGACTTTGCTAGGACAAATTACATCATCTTAACAGTGGAGATGAAAAACATGAAATGACTTTAAACTAGCTTAGGTTGACCAATCAAATCCCCAATCCTTAATGATGACAGTCTTCCCTTTAGGAGAAACCAATCCAAAAATTCTTTCGGAGAAGATTTCTCCATAATCCAGAACTTGGGGAAATGCCACAAACCGATATCAGAACCAATTATTTGCTAACACAATAATTGTTCTGAAAGTGGAAAAAGAACCCCGGTACTTCAAGGAGGTACAAAAACCAAAAACAATATCACAATCAAATTCAGGTCTAGCATAACAATTGCCCGAATCCTGTTTACTGTAAACTTACATGACTTTTCTAGCCAGTCCACAGTAGCCCTAAAGCATAAGAAGAAACTAGGGTTTTACTGCTCTAGAGAGGAAAACCTGTTTTTGGGTTAAGAAGAGCTTGATCTTCATTTCTAAACAGAATAGGACCTTTTCCAGGTCGAGTACAGATGAAGTAATCGATACTGCCTGGAAATGTGGAACTGCTACTTTCACTCTTGAGCTCTGGAGGAGCAGTCAAGGATTCAACATCCTTCATTGAGTCTACGCCGATTTCTCCTAGTATTGAGGTGTCGCCTATCACATAACTGAAAAGATCAAACAAATCAGTATAACAAACCACAATACCTACCTCTGGATGTGTGTATGAAAGCTTAAAAGCATTACAATTCCTTTGTTTGGAAGGGAAAACATTGGGTCTAGTTAAATGGCTAAGATTATGAACGAATAATTAAAGTTTGAATGCTGTGAAGAATGAAATCCAAGTGTTAAACAAGCCACTCAAGTGAGAACTAGGAGGAAAGGGAAACCTTGACAATGTTTTGCTGGAGTCTGGAGGAAAATAGAAAAGCAGTCGCTGAAGAAGGCGGCCTGCAACTTTCCTATTAGGTGCGTACATTACTGCATTTGGACCAGCATCAAAAGTATATGCAACCTGAAACAAGAAGAAAATCTAATAAGTATTGTGAAATTGAACTATAAAAAATTAAAATACAATTTGTCAAAAAAAAAATTATTTTTTCTGTGGTTCACTGTACCGGAGATTGGTACTACCTATATCCACGGAAAACCCACCCGTGACTAGTTGAGCTGGTTATATTTCATGTAGAAGTGGTCCCAGTGAGCGAGCATGTCAATATCAGTGGGAATGGAACCTGGGTGGGGAGGATAAATCATAATAGTGACTTGTCCCTACCACCCAAGCTACACCCACTTGACAAACACAATTAGGCAACGAAGATACTAGAGCTCAATTTACAAAACTCTGGTCCCATGTGTTGAGTGAATTAAATATAATGACTCCAAATATTTCAAAATACTACAGACTCTCTAGTTAGCTTAGACGTTGGCTCAGAAAAGCATCAATGAAAAGTTGAAAATGTATAACATCATGATTTGCCTACGACCGACTTATTTAGCATCAGACAGCATGCTATTAGCGCAATATCATTTTCTGTGAATTAATTTATATAGTTTTGCAAGAATCCATTTGGCCAATGCCACATTTAGAACAATCAGGTCAACCACGATTTTGATGTCAGCATTAACTGACAGTATGGAGGAATCTTTCTTGAACATAAAGCAATAAGTAAACACTATATACTCAAATGTAACCCTGTTGATGAAATAACAGAGTTGAAAGACAACAGTGACACCTTCTAATTTTGTTTAAGAATGAGCAGGCTGTATTTGAACGCACCCAGGTCATTGTGGGAGTGCCAGCAGGAAGCACACTCCCCCACACTCCTGCATCACACCTAGCCACGGTCTGTCAAAGATCCTAAATGCTCTCGGTCGTTCGACGCTCCTAGAATGCTCCGTGAAATCCCAAAAATGGGAGGTTTTTTATTTAATTTTTTAAAGGATGTCATGCAGCTCATGGGAAGGCCAAGATAGGCATTTGAGGTTAGGACAAATGCTTTGGAAGCATTAAACACCTTCTCCCTCATCTTTCTCAGTTCATTGTATGATTTCCTGAATCCAAGGCTAGGGTTTTGACTCTTGAAAGAGGAGCTTGCTGGTTTTTGAGGAAAGCATATTGATGAGCGCTTAGAGGAGATTGAAGGCTGCCATAGCAATTCCACTGTTGTTAATGACTAGAGAGCTGAAGAGGTAAGTTTAAACCCCATTCTTTGCAAAGATTTTTTTCTTGTTTTTAAATAATCAATATGCTCTCTTCTACTCTTTCTCATTCCTTCTTCATTCTATTGCAGGTTTGCATGTTTGTCACTTGAAAAAACTGTTCTTTATTTGTTGTATGTTTCTCTTTTTTATTCTTATGGTGTTAGTGGGGAACACGCATGAGAGTAAAGATAGGCATTTGAGGTTAGGACAAATATTTTGGAAGTATTAAACACCTTCTCCCTCATCTTTCTCATTTCATTGTATGATTTCCTGCATCCAAGGCTAGGGTCTTGACTCTTGAAAGAGGACCTTGCTGGTTTTTGAGGAAATCATATTGATGAGCGCTTAGAGGAGATTGAAGGCTGCCATAGCAATTCCACTGTTGTTAATGACTAGAGAGCTGAAGAGGTAAGTTTAAACCTCATTCTTTGCAAAGCTTTTTTCTTGTTTTTAAATAATCAATATGCTCTCTTCTACTCTTTCTCGTTCCTTCTTCATTCTATTGCAGGTTTGCATGTTTTTCACTTGAAAAAGCTGTTCTTTATTTGGTGTATGCTTCTCTTTTTATTCTTATGGTGTTAGTGGGGAACACATATGAGAGTAAAGAATATGACAATGTTCATAGTGACCCATTCTTTGAAGATGGAAAAGGTTTGGAAGGGGATGAAGGAAATGACGGTGAAAATGTCAGTGAAGATACCAACAAACTTGACTCAACACCTTTATAGAAGTATGTGACAAAACCTCAGGAGGCAAGAGGGGGTGGAATCACATAATTTAAGTGAAAAAAAAATGTCATGAGGGCAAACCTTACAGTGGTTCATATACTTTTGCAAGGAGGCATCTTTGTGGGGCATTTCCAAGTGACAATGTGTTAAAATTGGACAACTAGGTCCAAACTCCGGGTTGTGCTGCTCAGATGACAATCCCAATATTTTTATTGGATTCCTCTTTCGGAGAGGTGTAAGATTGATCTAAAGATCATCTTGATCGGATGAACAGAACATGTACTTTGAAGTTATTCCACTTATGTGCTAGGTCGGCCTGGAATAAAATATTGACTTAAATGTCTTAAAGGACGTGTCACACACACCCAAAGATTCCTATATATTGGAGAGACTTAGAGTTCATTTGACACCAATTGTTGTGGAGGAATTCTCTCTCTTTGGATAGCATTGGAGCTGTGATATATATATGGACTATTCTTTGTTTGGGTTGTTCTGAGTTATGTGTGACACGCTTGGCTGAATGACCTATTGGAGACTTTGCTGGTAGAAGCATCCTGCTAATCGCCGTAACGCCACCATTTCTTATCTCTGTTTTGGCTTGTCTTCTATCGATCTATTATTATGTTCTATCTTCTTCAGTATTGTACCCTAATCTGAAACGGCATAGAACATAAGCAGAAATTAACATGGTATCAAAGCTAAGGGGAAGTCAAGCCCTATTTGTAAGGTGAAGACGGAGTTGGAAGGCTGAGATTGCTATAGATGTTTGCGGCCTTGTTTGAAGGTCAAACAAAGGTATGAGGAGGCTATTAAGGAGCCGCAACAAACTAAGGTAGGCCGCAGGCCTACCCTCTCCAAAGCAAACCAGCGAAAAGGGTTTCAAGGCTACGGCAGCCTAACATTCGTTTCTGTTTGGATACGCGGAACTAAGGAAAACCACTGATACTTGTCCATAATCATGGAATAGCACTTAACCAAGCCGCAAAATTCTGAGTTTCTCTGCAGTTTCGGATTCTCTTACAAAGAGAAGTCTGGCCGGAAGTAAAGGCTCGGATCTGGCACGGTAATCTCCCGAGACTGTTACTCAGAACAACAGCCCACAAGGAGCATGCACGCGTATCACCTCAATTTGGTCGATCCATGGCAAAATACAGGATACCGACCACTAGTCAGGTCGGATGTCTGCTCCGCTTAACAACCGACAGCTCTGAGGGAGCCGCTCCACTATCGTATCTGCAAATCATCGATGTGCGGAAATTCTGGAACAACGTTGGCGCAAAATAAAGTGACACCAGCGGCGGCATCGTCGTGGAAGGACACCGAATTGAATTGGAATTCTGAAGTCACGCTGCTGGTCAAGGGCAATCAGATTGACATCGATTTCCTATGCCTGCAGAATGCGATTTGGCTAAATACCATATCTAGCTCCGACTACCCGCATAGGGAAGAATCATGGTCGAATTGAAGACGGTTTACTTAATTCGAGCGAACAGATCTATGGAAAAGCCCACCAACAAAATTTGCATTGAAACTTATATCTAAACTGTTCTGGAAACACATCGAACGCCTTTAACATCAAAGGACGTCACATAAATTGTCATGCAAGATATGTTGCTGGAAATGTCTAGTCGTAAAATACTTTCGTTTGAAGAATTTTATTGAATGGTGCTGGCACCGTGGACGTGGAATAAGTCATCCGTATCGTTTTTAAGGAATTAGATGATGGCTTCTGCTAGGAATATGTCCGGTAAACCTACAGCGTTTTTAGCCTTTAAACCAGGCAAACGAACAACCTGAAAAACAGCAAATTTCATAGCAGCAGACAGAAACTTTCCAATGGCCGAGATGTCTGACCTCGAGACTGACGCGCATATGAAGGAGGCATTGAACATACTCAATCACCTCGTTCCGCTTCTGCTCGGACTTAACGGTTGGCTGTATGCGCAGAATGATCTCCGAAGTCCTGAGCTCCACCTTGGCCCACTGATTGGCGTCAATTACAAACGGATGAGGGTTAGCTGAAGGGGCAAATTCTTCCTTCGAAATGCCGTTTGGCTGAGGCCAAACTTGGAGATCGCCCATGCAAATCACCTTTGGGTTCTCTGCTATAACAGACCTTCAAATCTTCATCTGAAAAAAAAAAAAAATCAAACTGCCTCTTCTGAATCAAACCAGCATAGCCCCTATTCAAAGCAGAGATGTAAAACCGTTGGTTTTCTTCAAATTTATAGCTGAGCTCAGCGCCTTAATTTATTACACAGCACAGAATTTGCGCCCTTGACTTTGAGCTTTCCGTGTAAAACATTTATTCTGTATCCCGACGGGGTCGCACTTCGATGCCTTGCCAATTTTACACCTTTCGGGCTTTTTTAGCAGTGGCTCTTTGCATCAATTTTTAAAGGGGGAGATTTGCTCTATGAGAGAGTGCTAGGGGGTCCTCTATGATGTGTAGAGGATCCCTTCTTTCGGCTTTATTATTTCCTTTCTGTGGCTACTCATCGGAGGTTTTTTATTTTGCGGGGTCCACTTTGAGAAGCGGTTTCTGGTGAAATTACACAGAGTGCTATCAGGAACAAGATAGCATTGAGGTATCTCTCTGCTGGACGTTTGACTTTTATGCAAGTTTAACGAGAGGCCAGACAAATGTTCCGGCGAGGGAGCGAACAAGGCTCATCGGGAGGAGTTATACCCTCCCTCAGTTTTGGTACCCGCACGCTTTGTTTGGCCACATGGAGGTCGTCGTGTCTTTCTTGTTGGATCCTTCTGGGATTGCAGGTGGTTATCACATGTGTTTTTTACTGTGTGCTCACTAATCCTAGGTTGGCTACACACCTGGGGCAGCCACAAATACAAGCTAAAGTTGGACACAGACCAATCACAATAATTCCCAGATTTGTGCATATGGCATAGACAGGATTTCAAGTGAAGACAAAGAAATTGTTTTGATGTACTTGACAAAGTCTTTAAGATCTCTACATAAAGGAGTAGTGAAGTGCCTCATCTGACAGTATTATGATATTGGCACAATTGACTAGTGACAGTGGTTGTGAACTAGCATATATCTGAACTCAACCTATATATCTGAACTCAACCTAGTGGCAGTGACCTTAGAAAGTGTCTTGACCAGATGACAAATTGCAGAATTGAGATCTGAAGCCTTGGAGCCTTAGATCAGTCAACCATTCACTGCAAATGGGCAGATCTGGAAGCAAAATGCAATGCCAGATGTAGTAGATGAACACCTCAAGTGCAGGATAAAAGGCAGATTGGATCCCTAGTTCAATAAGATGCAGTCTTAGAAGGCTGCTTGAGGAAGCTACAGCAGATCTCATCAGAATAACAGGTAGTTGCTGTAAGGACTTCTAACACAAGCTGAGGCTTTTTGATATATTCTCCCTGTTGGACAGTGACATAGATAGACACCTATGTAGCAGTAAGCATGTGATTGTATCAGTCTCACATTGGAGCATAATGATAAAGTGTGAACTGAGAAGTTTTTGCAGCTTTCAGTCACGTTGTTGGAGTCTTCAGCAAAAGCCTGTGGTCTTAGATGGTTTTGACTGTGGGAGAATAAGACTCCTTTCGAAGCTGGTGTCTGGGATGTCCTCATTTGACATAGATGTCTTCTCTCACAAGAGAAGTTGGCATTAAGAGGGAGAATTCAACTTTATATGCTCCTGAGCTAATATCATTGTTGAATGAAAGAAGATCCTCATGGCTCAAAGACATATGGCTTCAAAGGGGGAAATTCCGGAAGAAATCCAAGAAGCCATATAAATATCAGGGGTATCTAGCTGCCATAAGTACAATATGAGCTTGGATCATGTGAAGAAGTTGTAAGGCATCAAGCCTGGAAGGATGCGAGGATGATGTCTGGGATATGGTTCCTAGACAACAGATCAAAGTTGTTGTCACCTCGATATAAGATCAAGCATGGATCTGATGGGAAATTGTGTTGCCTAAGACCTTTCTAGGAAGGCATTGATTATTATTGCACCTATAGTATAGTATTTCCCTTGCTGCTACGCAAGGACGGAATCTTCATCAGATGGATGTAAAGACCCTTTTTTTTTTGGCATGATGCAATAAAGGAAGAGGTGTATGTAGAGCAACCTCTGGGGTTCGAAGTCTAGGATCGGGACACCCATGTCTACAGGTTGAAGAAAGCCCTGTATGGGCTGAAGAAAGCACCCAGAGCTTGGTATGAGAAGATAGATAGCTACCTGGTGAAGCTGGGCTTCACTCGTAGTAATGTTGATTACTTCAAAAAGTTGATAGAAAGAAGCCTCTCATTCTAGTGTTGTATGTGGACGACCTCTTCTTGACAAAGACCCTCTGATTCATCAGTGGAAGAGGGAGCTCGCTCCTGAATTCGAGTTGAAGGACCTAGGACTGATGCATTACTTCCTAGGCCTGGAGGTCTGGCAGAGACCTGGTGAGATTTTCCATTCTCAAGGAAAATACATTATGAAGCTTCTGGTATGGTGGACTATAAGTTTGTGTCGACACCGATGGAACTCAACTTTTAGGAGTTGAGTGGCAGCGCTATTGGGCCCGTGTTAGCAAATCCTACTGAGTATTGTCAACTCGTAGGGACACTGATGTTCTTAGTGAACACCCGTCCCGACGTATGTTGTGCAGTGAACACTTTGGGTCAACACATGGTTGATCATAACATTCACTGGGCTGGTGCCTAGAAACTCTTGAGATATCTCTGAGGCACGATAGACCATGGGCTGAGATACACTGCCAGGAGTATGACACTCCATGCATATACTGATGCCGATTGGGCTGGCAGTGTGGTGGATCGCAAGAGCACATATGGATGCTACTTCACATGTAGATCTGCTTCGGGCAAGAAACTGAAGTCGGTAGCCTTGAGCACCGCTGAGGTCGAATACATTGCAGCATGTATGGCCCGTTGTGAAGTCACTTGGTTGCAAAAGCTCTTAAGTGAGTTGTTCGAGCATGTGCTAGATGCCACCGTTATCCTTTGTGATAACCAGAGGGGGATTCATTTGTCATAGAATCCTAGGTTCCACGATTGATCCAAGCACGTTGACGGCTAGTACCACTTTATCCGGGATATGGTACAGCGAGGCGCCGTAAGGCTCAATCATATAGGAACTGATGAGCAGGTCGTGGATATTCTCACTATGCCCTTGGGGAAGGTCATGTTCCTAACCTTCCGTGAGAATCTTGGAATCGTGGAATGACCCTATTCTGAGGGTCCTGTTGGACAAGGAGCTCTGGGAGCTTTGGGGGGGCTTTGGGGATAGCTTCTCGGAGCTATAAGCAACCACAGGGCTAGGCTTGCCGAACCTTGTTGGTGTGCTTGGGCCCCACCGTGATGATTGATTTGGTTCGCCTCTCATGATTTGTGCCCCGTATACATCCTACCCATTGAGTTCAGGGCTCATGGGAAGTACCTCTCATTTGGCCAATGAGGTGGGAAAAGCTAGAGACTAGTAGCAAAGACTGATGGACGCATCAGAGATTGTCATACTCTCTATCTAGGATGGCTCGGTCCAACCACTTGATCTGGGATCAAGTCTTGTGAGGTCTCGGACCTCCGCCTGACTTCGGGTCAGATGAACCAACTTTCGGTTGGTTGGAGACTCTTTGCGAGTTCGATAGAGGTTTTGACCTCTGGGCTGAATCTGTCAGCAGAGAATGATGTCTTTGTGACTGACCCACTTCTGTTCTAAAATAAAGAGGCCAGCAAAGCAAGTTACGGTGGGATGACGCACGATGTTTGGATTGCACTTGTGGACGGAGTTCTCCCTAGTTGAGAGGGAGTGTTAAAATTGGACAACTAGGTCCAAACTCCGGGTTGTGCTGCTCAGATGACGATCCCAATATTTTTATTGGATTCCTCTTTCGGAGAGGTGTAAGATTGATCTAAAGATCATCTTGATCGGGTGAGCAGAACATGTACTTTGAAGTTATTCCACTTATGTGTTGGGTCGGCCTGGAATAAAATATTGACTTAAATGTCTTAAAAGACGTGTCACACACCCCCAAAGATTCCTATATGTTGGAGAGACTTAGAGTTCATTTGACACCAATTGTTGTGGAGGAATTCTCTCTCTCTGGATAGCATTGGAGTTGTGATATATATATGGACTATTCTTTGTTTGGGTTGTTCTGAGTTATGTGTGACACGCTTCGCTGAATGACTTATTGGAGACTTTGCTAGTAGAAGCATCCTGCTGATCGCCGTAACGCCACCATTTCTTATCTCTGTTTTGGCTTGTCTTCTATCGATCTATTAGTATGTTCTATCTTCTTCAGTATTGTACCCTAATCTGAAACGGCATAGAACATAAGCAGAAATTAACACAATGCCACCACTAGCGGAATCAAAGTTTGCCCCCTAATATCAAATGAAAAGAGAGAGCTAAATACATCAAGGAATAGGAAGCAACAAAAATAAAGTGTGGTGAAAAAACAAAGTTTCAATCTGATGCCACACCAAGAGTGTTTGGCAATTCCAAATTTGGGGCATCTAGTTCCCTTAATGCTAATGGAGCTGAGGGATCACGTTCAGTTGGTGGAAGTATAAACAGAACAGTAGAAGATATCCTTGATGTTTGGTGATAGGGACAAAGTGGATGCAAAAGTGGTGAGTTTTCTCTATGCATGTGCTATACCATTCAATGTTCTTCGCTCCCCCTATTGGCATGATTGGTTAAGGCCATCCACAATGCCCTTAAAGGATACAAGAGCCCCAGGTATGAGAAAGCTATAATTGTATTGCTAATAGGGTAAAACCCAAAGTCCAAAGAGCTCTACGACAGTTTACAAAGGAGTGGCTGGAAAGTGATGTTTTTGTTGTATTTAGCAGCTCAACAAATGTGAAAAACCAAAATTTGATAAGATTCTTCATAATTTTCTTCATCTTTTGCTAATAGGATCTTCTGGACTTCTTTCTCAATATCTTTGTTTTCTTGTTCTAATTTTTGATAACTTAGTGAAGCCTTGAACTTCTTCACTGATGCAAATAATTTCTGACTAAGATCTTTTAACCAAAAAAAATTCTCTTTTTTTATCTATGATAACTTCATCATATACCTTTTGCATCTTGGGTATTGACTTTTGATTTTCTTGAAAAACCACCTTCAAAATATCTTTAAAGTCTTTTGATGAAGGTGTTTTTCTCTTTGTTTGAGATGAAGATACCCATTGCTCCAAACCAGGATAAACCAAAAATTATGTTGATCTCTTCTTTATACATATTTACAATACTAAATTGAGAAATATATATTCATAATCATCAATTGTCACTTACATGTCTTTAATTTCATATTGTCTCTTGCAAAAAATGTCTTCCTTTTCAATTATATTAGGTATGGAATTAATAATTGATTTGCTAAATTGGTATTAATGTGATTTTCCGTATTCCCCTGATTAGTGTGTTGGAAGTCAGGACATTAGAGGTTGGGGGAGGAGCCTGCCACCCTGCCACTTGCCATAGCATTTAAGAGGGGGGTGGCGTGGCCAACCCTCCCCATGCAACACATATGCGAACAACATACACTATTCTTCATTCAAATGCCAGTCTTTACCACACTCGACCACTCTAAGAGGAGAGACCTTTTTCTTTGGCTTTTTTGGTATGCCCGAGCTTCCCCCCCGCCACAAGTGGGGCAATTCCTTAGGACATCTGACAGAGGAAGGTTTGCATTCGACAGTAAATTTGCAGAGCTATGGCATAGTCAGTGGGCTTCCTATCAGACTCGAATGTTGGCCTTCTATTCCAGTTATTAATTGACATGCACTTGCTTTCTAGGTGACCTGGATTCTGGGTTTGGAGGCCTTTAGCATAGGCGCTAGCAGCAGAGCACTGTTAAGGGGATAGGCCTTGGGCATGCAAGGGTCGCAAAGCTTGAGATCTTGATAGCACCATCGAAGCTCGCCACTGCAAGGGTAGAAGGCGCTAGTCTTTCTCCAACTCACACGACCTCACTGATTCAAGTTCACAGAACTAATCAACACAAGGTAGTGTTACATTCTCCTATTTCAACAATTTCATTATCTAGTTTCGATTTTAGCAAGTGGATGTTCCCTTGTTTTGTGTTGAGCTCAACTGGGTTGGGTAGTGACCTAAATCATGGTGTCTCTCGGCGAGTATTAGACCCTGCCAGGAGTCTTTCATCTGACATTTCTTTCCATACGTCCTCTTTTGTTTGTTGGCCTAATCTACCTTGGAAACCCAAAACCCCCTGGGCTTTGCCATTTCTTTGTTGGCTTTCTCAGTCTCAATTCTTTGAGTCCCTAGGTGTTGTGGGATAAGCCATCTTGTTTGGCTATTTTTCTTTTGGTGTAGTATACCCCAATAGCAAATACACAGTCGTCAAGGGGCTAGGAGCAGAGGCCCTTGGGGCAGGTTGCGTGCCCAAGCTCAAGCTCAGAATGTTGCAACTATCTTCCATTTTGCCACACCCCCCCACCTCAAAATTCGCAAGGAAATTCACCAACTCGAACTCCATCACCCTTCATTGGCAGATGAAAACACTTCTTGGCAAGGTCTTGTAGGAAAAACATGAAGACCGCAATGATATAATCTCTTCTTTGAATGAAATCAAGTGGTTGCAACATTATCAACACTTCTGTATTGCTAGTTTGGATGCCCGACTTGTACCTTGAAAGTCATCTTCAATGTGATCAACCATAAATTGAATGTGGTGGGTCAACCATAAATTAGTAGCCAGCTTTTATGAATTGTTTCCCTCCCACATGTGAAAGATGTGTTATATTGCCAGTTCTCTTGAATTTGCAGCAAACAATAAAAAAATTTGGAGTGAGTAGCCAAGAGCCGATTTGCGCTCAAGGGTCGGACATAAAGAAAACTAGAAAATTTTCAGCGTGGCTAAAAGCGTATATGGTCAATGGATGAGATCAGAAAACAAGGTTTTAATACCAAATGTGATAGCCAAACTTGGCTTCTGAGTTAAATTATCCAAAATTCTTGAAATATAAATATATCCATTTAAGATAAATAAATAATGAATAAAATGTATTAGTAAAAATGATATGAAATGATCTTACAATGGGGCCCCATATATATATGCCCTTTTATTAATAGCCATGTCCTTTAAAACATGTCCTTTCATTACACTAATTATTATTTAATTATGAGTTATTCTTTATATTATTTTATATAGTGATGGTAAAAATCATGTTGAAACTCCATCACCACCTATTGCCATGTTCAAACCAAGCAAGACTCCAGCACAATGTTGCATGAAGCGGGGACACGGAAGTGTCATTTCCCAAAAATCTAGGAAGTGAAAAGTCTCGGAAGTGTCTACTATATGTGTGTGTGTGTGTGTGTGTGTGTGCATTTATATTAAAAAGACATCCAAAATACCAAAATAGTTGTATAAGAGATGGAAACATGCATATTTGTATATAAATCAAGATAGATATGGCATCCATTGTACATTAATGATTAATTATTCGAGCATCAACCATCTAGAATCTAGATTCTTCTCCTCTTGTCTAGCATTTGCCTCTACCTCGATTGTCTAGGGATATTAGTCAACATTGCCCAATTTTGATCAAACTACGTAATCCAAGCCTTAAAATATGGTAGAAAAAGCTTAACATGCTCGATCAATGATTTTGACTTGATTGAAATGTAATTTTTTGCTAAGGGCATGACAAAGGAGTTCAACAATTAACACCACCGACACTAGGGTACATATAGGGCTTGGTGCTCTTGATTAAATGCCAATCACATACCCTCATACATGATATAATCTAATGAAATGCCACAATCCCATTGATCCTGAATTCCTGAAACTGTTAATTCTGCTAAAGTTTGAATAGGATATGAAATTCTATTTTCTCCATATGAAGTTTGATGAGGCTGGAACCACTCTCAAACATCCTAAGTCATATCATGGTAATGTTAAAAATTTAAGTAAAACTTTTACTTTAAGAATTTAACATTACCATGAAGGAGCATCTAGGAAGCATCTAAGGAGCATTAAGGTAGCACCTTGGGAGTGTCCAATAAGCCCCAACCCAACTTAAGTCAAAGATAAAATTAAAAAAATATTTAGAACCCTATGGAACCACCCATCTCCCTTCAGATCTGCTTGGGATCCATACGGGTCCGTGCCCGATCCGAGGCAGATCCGTCATCGAATCCGCGGTTCGGAAATTTGGAACAGCAGATCGGGCCAGCACGGTTCCGAATTTCCAAGAATCGTCATCGCCAGACCGATCCGTGGTTCCGGATTTCCAAACTGCAGATCCAACAATGGATCCCCCACGGATCCGTACGGGACGCAATTCCTAGTTTGGATCCTTGGGTGGGGGGGGGGGGGGTTTCGTGCAACTATGGTCCAGCAGCATGAACTTTAGGTCCAACTTCATCTCAACAGATTCCTCCACATTCACAACTAAGTGGGGCTTGTGGTGGTGCAAAGGGGAAGGAAAAACAGATAGTGGATTAGAATAATGGTCTTATATTTCACTTATTTAGTGGTCATATTAGAGTTTTCAATTTTCAGGTTTCAGTTTCTAATATCTATTTTTGAAATTAGATGCATGGCCTATTTTTTAAACATAAATTTTTGATCATGATAGCCTATTTCAAATTTCAGTTTATAAATTCATAGTCTACTCTACTTCCTATTATTTAAATGTAGTTTAAATCTTTGTAAGTTTGTACTTTGTAACTGCATTTGCAATATGGTTGATGTTATCTATATAGTACTCAATAGTTGATGTTCCATGATTAATCTAGATTCTACTACGATGACATGTTTTTAAGTAGACAATTAGAATAAATATGTATGCTTTCATGTTTTCAGCGACTAATTTGTATTCTGCATGTTTTTTTATGAATATGTATGCATTAAAATATATAATATAAAAGACACTCCCTAGACACTTTGATCCCATGTTTTTTTGGGAAATGACACTCTAACTTTGCTCCATGCTCTAGCAACATTGGATTGTAATGATGTTTTCACACTTTTCAATCATGCATTGATGTGATCCGAAGGCTTATGTTTACTATTTCATTCTTCCAGCATAAATTGTGATCTATAGAATTGCACTTGCTACAGCGAACCTGCTGAATGGTTAAATGAAAGCAAGGAATGAGATAGTAAATATCAAAAATTTACAAGCACAGTTTGTATCAATGATGACAAATATGGAGTGGGTATAATCAAAACTTATACAATAACAGAACTACTAACAATCCATGTGGTAAAAGGTGATGTTCCTAACAAATGATTGACAAGGTATCAAAATTAATGTTCCAGACAAAGAGCTGACAAGTGAACAAAAATCAATGATGTGAACCTCGAATATGGGACAAAGAGATCACCAGTAAACAACAGAGTATTCTTCAGTTTAGAGCTAAGGAAACAGCAATTCATCATATACATCATTCTACACTCCAGCAAATGGGGGACTGATTCACAACCTTGCCCTTCAGAAGAGCAGAAACCAACACTGAAATGTCTAAACTCCATTGGAGAAGTGACCAAACAATCTGAAGTAGGTCACTTGACTCTTTGTTTACATGGTACTTGCAAAGTTGCAAGTTGCAATCACATACCACCCAACATTCTAGTAATTGATAGATCCTAGGATCATAGGACCTATGTGTTAATGTAGTTAGTGCCAATCATACATAGAGTTCAGCAAAAAGGTTTGTCAGTGTAGAGGGTAAGCTATTTACACCAATAGAAGTTCATTGGTAGAATGACCCTCAGCAAGTCATTGACTATTTGGGCCTGTAGTAGAGTACGGAATTGAGTAGATTTCTATCATGATGGAGTTTGTTCTTTAAACTTGAAACTGTGGGCTGCAATTCCAACTTCAATAGCATCTAAAAAAATTCAAGGTGAGCTGATATTCATTTCTCAATTACTTTCTTTAGTAATATGCTTGATGTGAATAAGATTAGGGAAGAGATGTATTACTGTACCTGTGGAGTTCCTTCAGACCGATTCCATCTTTCAACACAGTTAATAATCCTGTCATTAAACACTTGAAAATATATCTCAAAAGCACTCTTAATGTGTAGTTTAAAAAAATTGATACTTAAAAAGTATCTAAGAAAAATAGCAAGATGGACTAGAAATTTCGAAATAGTATGTTATGTATCCAAGACCAGCCCTAGTAAACACCAAACATCAAGACAAACCAAGAAAAATGAGAAAGAGAAGCCTGCCTGTGTGATGTGTCATTCATGTAGAATATTGGAGGAGAAGTGTCAAGGCAAACTGCATGGAACTGGTTACTGTCTGCACAAGTAATCTTCGCAAAGGATCCAAAATCATGATTTGCAATTGCTTCTTCCATTTGCAAAATTCGCTTCGGAACCACTTCCTATCAACATTATAAATAAAAATAGAAATATCAGTTTTGAAATCCAGAATACTTCTGCACACAGATTTTTAAACTACCGTAAAATACATGACAGTTCTGTCAAGTGAATTCTACAGATAAAAACAATCCTGTTAGGCACTGGAGCGTTAACTGTTGCTCTCTAAATAAATATCCCTGAGTCAAATCCTTGTGCTTGGTGTGTTCATAAGGAGTCCATAAAGTAGCTAAAGACTACTTTCTACACCTCAAACACCATGTCTACCTTTGTTATTACCTGTGATCTGTGGCGAAGAAGTTCACTAGTTTCAACACTTTGACTCATGCCAGTTGTGCTGCTTGTTTCCTTCTGACGTGAGCTTACCTGCCATTTATAAGATATATGATCATAAGTCATCTACGGCTAATAGAAATAGAACGTTGTCAGGCCAGTTTAAGCTGAACAAAACCAATCCCTTAAGAAAAACTCATTAGTTTTATGCTTGATAGCCATGCCTTCTTATGAAATTCTGCTTCCATCATCTTGACTCCTATGAGTCGGACATAAAAGGTTCACAAATAGGAGAGCCAGATTGATTTAGCTTTAATCTATACAGGAACATTACTTTAAACAAGATTCCTTTATATATGATTGTATTTGAATTCTCAAGATGACCATAGCAAAAACTCAAACCAAAAAAGGAAATAACACAGTTATTGAACTTAGAAATTTCATGCAGTTGTACTTTAAAACGAATTATCAGTTAAATCATATTGTTCTTGAATCTTAACTCTGTCACAAATGTTTAAATTTAAGGATACACCTACTCAACAATAAAGCATTGCCAAGTTTTCACCATAGACTTGGTAATTACTAATTTTGATCCGGCATGGAGACAATGGCCTCGGGTTCAAAGGGGGCACAGCCATTGGCTCCCACCTCCTTCCAGGATGTGGTGGCTAAGAGAAGGGGAAGCCTACTAGGGTCACATCCTAGAGCATATAGAGGACGACATTTTTTGGGAAAGAAACCAGATCTTTGTCTCTAGAAGCTAGTGGAGAACCCTCACCTTCAGACCACATTGCCAGAAAATACTGGTTATATCCAAGATGCAAAGCATTCAAGAACTGGTTTTGTGGGAAGGAATGACCCGAGAGATTCAAAGGCAAGAAAGCCAAATTCACATCCAAATCAATTAGAAGGAACAGAAAACCCATGAGATGTAGAACAGTTGGTGACAGGGTGTTCTGTTAAAGCACTCCTTGTGTGAAGGTCATCAGTTTGTGTTAATTTTAGATAACAATGGTATGTTCTATGCTTTAAAGCAATTTACTTCAATTTTTCTTACAAGCCCAGTATCAATTTCCAGATTAGCAATCACATTAACATTGATAGTAAATGCTGATAGAACAATAAGGAGAAGACAAGCCAAGACAAGAGAACACAATATTTGGCGGATGCCAGGGAAAAACCCCAATGTGGGGAAAACCCTTTGATCAAATCTTCTTATTATTCTTCAAAAGTTCAGCAGAGAGAGAGAGTACAATATACAAAATACACTTGCCCAATCACTGTCAAAATAGTCCAGTCAAACTGCAGTCAACAGGATGCCCTAACCAGAAAGTCAACGCTGGTCAAACCAGCAAGAATATTCCTCCAAATCAGCCCGGTCAAACCCATTCAATGCAGCCTTCAAAGGAAGTCAAAGTCAACTCAAAACAGATCCGAAAATCACAGTCAAACCCAGTCAACAGCAAGTCAATGCTGTGGTCAAAGGTGGTGCGGTCAACGCAGGTCAATCTGCTCAGATTTTCTCAATTTCCATGCCAGAAGATGCGGCCTAGGGAGAGAGAAAGAACTGCCTGAAAAATGCAGCAAACACAGTGAAGTTGACCCTTGGTCAACACTGGTCAACGCTGCTACAGTTAGCCCAAAAACAGATCTGTGATTTCTGAAATTTCCAGTCACCCTTGCCACACGTGCGAAGAAGAGAGAAGTTGCTCCTTGTACAAACCAATGAGGAGAGAGAATGTGATGAGTGATGATGTCCAAAGTGAGGAAGAGGTCTCTCATATTTATTCAATTCGTTGAGAGTGGAGACCCATCTATTGGGGCTTATGGGCCTACATTAGACTTCTGGCCGACCTTGACAATTTTCAAGTGTGAGAATTAAATTCAAAATCTCACTTCATCCAAACAAGATGATCTTTAGATCAATCTTGCACCTCTCAGAAAGAGGAATCCAATAAAAATATCATCTCCAATCATATGAGCTGTCCAAGGTGGAGTTTGGCCCTAGCTGCCAATTTTAACAGTTTGAAACCTTACGGGTACAAAAAATCCAGCGATTTTAAGGGTTGGTGTGGCCCAGGCTAGGTGCGATTCCCGAGTGATTTTGACGGCTTACTCAGTCGTAATTTCATAGCCAAAGGCTAGTCCCACAAGTCATGGACAAACTAACAAACGAAAAAAATGAGAAAGAACGGAAAGAGGAGATATTCTGGAAGCAAAAATCTTAGATCTGATGGTTTCAATGGGACCATAAAACACAAAAAATTCATAAGGTAATGATGTGAAATAGAAGCATGAATAGAGTATCTTGGTTGTGGAGGTAGGCAGGGAAGATGACTTAATCTCCAGCAGAAATAGAATGAGAAATCACAATTTTATTCAGACAGCTGCTTACAGGACCAGAGAGGGATAGGCAATAAGTGATAAGGAAGATATGTGCCAATATTCCTAAACAAATCATAGCAAAACAGAATGATGCTCTCATGAGACCAAAAACCACAGAGGATTGCAACAAGTAGCCTTCAGTTTATCAAAGGAGAAAGCATTGGGACCAGATGGATTCCCAGCAGATTTCTTTCATGAGTGCTTGGGTCTGGTGAAAGAAGATATCTAACGCAACAGAAGAAACCAGGATAAAGGGAATTATGCTTAAAGCTTTGAATGTAACTTTCATAAATGTCTATAATATTATCTCAAAGGTCATAGCAAACAAGCTGAAGCAGTTCTTATCTCAGATAATCTCTAAGGAACAAGGAAAGTTTGTAGGGAGCAAGCAGATCCTTGGTGAGGTGATAATGGCTCAGGAAACCATCTAATCACTAAAAACAGATAAAAAGCATAGAATGATGCTGAATATGTTGAAAGCTTATGATCCACTAAATTGGGAATTCATGAGAGCAATCCTCACCACCTTTGTGTTTATATAAGGATGGATAAATTGTGTAATGAGTTGTGTCTCATCCAATGATGATCCACTTTTTTCTCTATCCTAATGAATGGCAACCCAGCTCCCCCCTTTCACCCTAGGAGGGACATTCGACAAGGGGACCCCCTATCACCCTATTTATATATAATCATGATTCATGACAGAGGAGCTAGGAAGAACTTTGAATGCAGCAAAAGTTTCAGGTATGTTAAAAGGGACTAATTTATCTCCAGGTATGGAACATATCTCGTATCTACTCTTGCAAATGATACATTGCTAGCTGGTGAAGCATCGGTACTAGGACAAGGATTTTCAAACGGATTGACCTTTTTCAGTTAGTGTCAGGAAAACTCATTAATGACTGTAAATCAAAAAATATTCTTTAACACAAGAATGGATGTCCAATTAAAAGTATGTACATTGTAGAGATCTGCATTTTCAAAGAGGCTCCTTGCCAACATAATATTTAGAGATCCGGTACACAGGTACCCTTGACTAAATATTTTATACGGATACCCTCTCCAAGCCAAAGTCACTGTGGACTACTGTATGGAGGACAAAATAGTAAATACTCCCTGGGTGTGGAGCCAAGTGATCTGTCACCTACATCATACAGAGTTAAATGTAAAAGGGTCCTACCTGTGGAATAGTGAGCTAGGCAGACTACGTCACCCAATCACAATGTTTTTGGGAGGTAAAAGATGGCAGGTCAGCCCTATTCTGGGAGGACTCTTGGGAACAACACAAATCCCTCATGAGAGAGGACATTGCAGAGAATATCAAGGAGATTTTTCAACAAGCAGGCTGGACCTCACTGCACCAAACTGGGCTAGGGTAGATCTAGCATAGCCAAATGCTTTGGCCATAAGGATATGAATGCTCAAAAGCTCTTGGTCTGATGGATACGCGAGGAAGATGGGAAAATTATGGAATCTACTGGTAAAAAGAGTACTGCCAATCACGGAATGAATTGCTTACACTGGGGTTTTTCTGGTATAAGGGAATTCTCAACCAAACAGGCATATGCTTACCTCCTTCAACAGGTGGACATCAATCAGGCCAACAGAAAGTGGATGACATTTGGAGAATGGAATGGTGGCCAAAAGTGGCAGCCTTCCTGTGGCAACACCAGTGGAGGGGGATCTTGACATGGTAAAACCTTCTGAGGCGAAGTTTCCATGGGCCATCTCAATGCATTTGCTGTATTAATGCAAACGAGACAATTGATCATCTTTTCCTTCGCTGCCCTAGGGCAACCGTCATTTGGGAATGGGCAACCATAAAGTTCAGGAGGACTGGAGGAAGTTTCCTGCAAAATGACAAACTCTCTAAAGGTTGGCCAGAGGATGCTTTCCAAAATTGTCTGAAAATTGTATTTGGAAAATGATGCCAAGTTTGATCCTTTGGAACATTTAGAAGGAATGGAAGTTTCAAGGGAAAGCAAGAGAAACAGAGAAAGTTCTGAAGCAAATAGCGCGAAAGATAGAGATCAGTCCTAGCAAAAGTCTGGAGGGAGGAGGGGAAGGATATGAATCAGACAGAAAAGAAAACCTGTGAAGCTTGGGATGTAGATCTCTCTCAACTCAGGGTTGACACTATGCTTGATACTTTGCCTAAGGCAAAAGATAGATGTCAGCCCCCAGAACAGCACAGATACAGATTTAACTTCTACAGTGCCTCACTAGGTAACCCAGGGATATCAGGTTTGACGGACATCATTCAAGACTCCCACAGCAATCTAATCCTCATTTACACTGCAAACATAGGTGTGGACACTAACAATTCAGTGGAAACATGGGCTGTGGCAATTGGAATGAGATTAGAAGAAAAGAATGTGCTCAGACAGTTGGTGGTGGAAGGAGATTTGCAGCTCATGATTAACCTCATCAAAAAACTAATGACAAAATTTCACACTCAAAATCTTCAGATCCACTAAGCTTGAGCACAAGAAACATGGAGAGCTGCCTGGGCTCCTTTGAACACCTAAAATTTCAACATGTAAGGCACAGGACAAACAAGGTGGCGAACCTCTTAGCAAACTGGGGCAGGACCTGTGGGCAGAATTTGCTTTGCAGCTAGATGGGAGGTGTTCTCCAAGGAAACCTTCAAATGTAAGATTCAGGATAAGCTCCAAAGGTATCAGCAGGATTTCATGTCAATAGGGAACCCCATTCCCCACCCAGGGTAATAGGTGTCAGGAACACTACAAAGCTACAACAAACATTAAATGCCCAACATGTCATAGAAACCAACCTTGGTTTTCATAAACTTCCAGATGGATTAACGCATTGAGCACTAGAAGCATTGAGGGCCTCCTTTGAACACCTAAAGTTTCAACATGTAAGGTGCAGAGAAAACGAGATGACCAACCTCTTGGCAAACTTGGGTTAGGACCTGTGGGCAGAGTTTGCTTTTCAGCTAGAAGGGAAGTCTTCTCCAATGAGACCCTCAAATATAAGATTCAGGATAACCTTCAAAGATATCAGCAGGATTTCGTGTCAATAAGCTCCAAAGATACCAGCAGGATTTCATGTCAATAGGGAACCCCATTCCCCACCCAAGGTAACAGGAAGACTACGATCCTACAACACAGATTAAATGCCCGCGATGTCATAGAAACCAACCTTGGTTTTCATGAATTGCCAGATGGGCTAACGTATGTCTTCAACAGAATATTGGATAAGGGAGAAACAAGGGAGGCAGTGTTGTTTTAGTTTTCATAATGTGATGCCCACTCCTTCGCCCAACTATGCTATGCTAGGTTGTTAGCCTACCTGTTGTGAGATTTCTTGATGTGATAGATCCTTATTAGAGTTCTTAGTATATGTAAAAGGTATGTGTATGCTAGCTAGATACCCAAACCTCATACGAATACACTAGTATTCTATGGCCTATTATGCTAGATGATTGATTAATGGTTCAGCTTGATTAATGATTTAGATTGTATTATGATTAATTTAAGTTTTAATTAATTAAGATTCTTACGAATTCATTTATTTGACCAACCCTTAAAAGTTTATATTAATTTTATGTTGTATTAAAGAGTTGGGTGAATGACTTGACCACCCAAGGTATTAATTAGGGGGCAATGTGGCAGGTGGTAGAGATAATGTGGGGTTGGGTCAAGGGTCATAAACGAGGAGTTAGGTGGCATTAATTGTGAGGGAGGGACGGGTGGCCTTTGGAGTTCACGGGAGTTAAGTGCGAGGGAAGAGCTTGAAGAGGGGACTTTTGGGAGGGGGTTTTGGAAGTTTTGGGAGAGAAATAATTCTGTCAAAAAAAATTAAGAGAAAGAATGGCCAAGAGAAAGCAAAAGGAAGTTTTGGACAGGAGAAGTGAATTTTGAGTGGAGCATCGGGAAGGTGTTCAACTGAGAACTCGGATACTAAGGTTGCGGTCTGCACTTGGGCTCAGAGGGCTAGGGAACCTGTGGAGGTTTCCTAGGCTAGGAAGCCATATAGACTGTTCCTAGTTGGCAGGGTGGCATATTCAGTTGGGTGGTCCCAGGCTCCCAGCAGGAACACTGCAACTAAGCCACTGTAACCAGGAATTTTCTTGTTATTTATTATTGTCCAATTATATGAATTGCTCTGTGCACGTTTAAAATATGTTTTTAAAGGTTTGTTGTTAAATATGCTAATGATAAATATGTTGTGGAATGAATAGGAAAAGATTAATTATGTAGTTGTAATAAACAAAAAAAAAATTCTGAGTAGTTTTTTTTTATATACAAGCTTGAGACCTCGAGAAGGGAGTCCGACACGTGGTATCAGAGCCCAAATTAGAAATCTAGGGCCTAACCCACCTACATACTATGCACCCTAAAACAACGCAAAAATAATTATAATTTTCCACTTCCTGCTCTTTCCAGCTTGGTTGCAGCTGTCGAAATACTTAACATACCCACACCTCGCACATATACTGATAATAGTAATAATGATCTATCACATAAAGACATCTCACAGCGTGTAGGCTAACAACCTAACATAGCATAATAGGGTAAGGGAGGGGCATTACACATAAGTCTTCACCATCAAGAATTGAAAGCATCTTTATTTGTGCCAGGAGGTAATGTCAGAACTTAGAAGAGTCAACCTACACCTCTAACAACTATCATGCCTGGAGATGCTTAAATTATCCCACCAATGTGGAAATTTTGAAGCAACATTTTGATCAGACTACAGCTGCTTTCAAGGAACTGAAGCAGAGGATAAACAGAATGAAGAACAGGTTATATGATGAGTAAAGAGATATATGGGGAAAAGACAAACAGGACAGTTCACTGTTGATCATCTGGCAGCCTCAGGCAATTCCATCAAAGCACAGGATCACTTTTCTCCTTCAATTATCAGCAGTAATGACAGGCTCCTTTAGGATGACAGGCATAGAAGATTATGACTGTCAGATTTTATGGTTTTCCCCTCCACAGTACGGAGACTTTTTCACCTTGTATACAAACAACTCAAAATTGTCAGAAGCAATTACAGGCCAAGGATAGACATTGTAAGAGAATGTATGTAACGTTTGGACCATTTGGTTTTCTGGCGTTCAGCTGAAACCCCTACATAAGGTTGAAAGCCATGGTATCTTGGCAATTTGTTGATGTAACAGGTTCGAGGATAACATATTTTTCCCTCTTTTATTTACCAAAAGAAAGAGTGCCGACTTTTCTAGCTTTAACTACACCCGTGTTAGAATCGATCAAGGGATTTATCGAAATTGAGAGTTATTAGACCTTACAAGGTCAACTTCGTTGAATAAATTTAAGTCCAATTATAAATTTAGATTAATTTATATTGTTGGAACTTCCCTTTTATAGAGTGTGGGTATGCTGGTCAATAGGTTGACTAGACCCATCATCAAGAAAAGAAAAAAGGGAAAACTTTTTACTTTGCTATGTGGAGATTTGAGAAAGCGGGGAAAAGTATTTTCCATTTTCTTTTTCCACATTTCTTGTCATTATCATCTCCTGAATGTGGCAGACAACATATATCCTTATTTTAATTGTTAAATTTTAAGCACCCTTGCTCCTCCCAGTTTGACATCTGATTTTCTTATGGAATTTACTAATGCATTAGGGGAAGTAATTGAAATATAGAAATCGAATTTTAAATATTTTAACTTGGATTTGCCCATAACCCCCTTAACTTGTTTCCCAACAATGTTTGCCAATTTGGCAGGTACAAATTCATGATCTATGCAGATCAATTATCGGCCTGACCTTTTTTTTCATATATTTCCATGGATGCATAACACGTTTAGAACAAGTTGGCAGAGACATAAGAAAGAATACAGAGCCTGATTAATTGATGAATTGAATTACTTATCAAATAATGATCATAAAGGAGTAACTACCATACAAAAGAAGACTTTTCGATAGACAGATCTCTATCAAATTCCCAAAAATCAATTTTCATAAGTAAAAATTCCCCAACAATTTCAATGAGAATGACATTGTCAATAGCCATCTTCTCATGACACGTCACACAACATATTTGAACTCCAGAATGTTCAATCATTTTCAAATTAGCATTACTCCACACAGTAGTAATATCTAGATGTAAGAGGGAACATCCCTCCAGAAATGGGAGCAATGCTTTACCAAAGATCATAAGGAGGCTATGTATTATGCTATTGTAGGCCTAGAATGGCCATGGCTGGTCCCTTTGGGCTAAGTTCCTAGTCCTTTCAATTTGGGTAGAATTCGAGAGCTTTGGATGGATCACATTAGGACTCATGGTTTAGAGGAGCTATTGGTTTCATAGAGGTGATCACACATTGTAGGGCCAGTCCAACACATGTCCCTTGTGCACCTATGTATTTACTATTTCCCACATAGCTGATTTTATTGAGTCTCTATGCATTATTTGGCCATAGAATATTATATGTTCATCAAACAATTCTCAACATTCCAGTCTTATAGTTTTTCAGCACGTTTACACTTACCAAGACAGTACACATTTCCTAATGCACTTGGTCCCGAAAGTCCAAAGGTCAACATTGTCACAAAATGCTCAGCAAAAAAATGTAGATGATATGCCACATTGAAATATTTCCAGAATGTGAAGGCAGCATCAAGAAAATGGCAGTAAAAAATGGTCCAACAGTATGTGGGGAATCCATGTGACAAAACAAGGCCAAATTTTGTCTGAATGAGGCATGCAATACATCAAAAGTTGTCTACAAAATTGGCCAAAATGAACCCAGGTGGCAGATTCCTCATTTTACGTAAAGAGTTGGAGATCCTCATTTATTATGTGATGACGTCCTCACTAAATGCCATGTGCAGTCAAAAAACTTGGGATGAAGGGACAAACTTGATGTCTAAAGTTATGTAAAAAGTTATACCCAAACAAAACCCATGTGGTGAAATCCTCCAATTCGCAACGGCATTGGAGATCTAGCATCCATGCAAGGTGACATCCTTCCTTTGTGCCATGTGGGGATCAAGCTAGCCGTTGCAAATGGTTAAACTAGGTGTTAATGAACTCAAAGGGACCATTGCACTACTGTGTGTTCAAAATATACTATATAGCCATTGCAAAGTCATCTTCTCTTCCACCAAAACAAACTTCAAAGGACCAAGTCAAGTTTCTATGGAGAAATTCAAGCCATCAACTAGTTGTTGGAGTCTTCTTGAGCAAGATGTCGAGCATCTTCGCTACTATTTTTCATGTTTTGCTCCTCCGAGTTTAAGTCAAGGGGAACATTGCACTTCCAAGGGACAAATTAGTCAAATTGAACTTTCTTGTGGACAATTATTGTAATAAATTTAACTTTATTGAATTTACCTAGTCTCTGGGTTGTGGATGACAAGTAAATTATATTATTTTGGGAGAGATTCAAACTAGTCTACAATAAAGATTATAAAGGCTAGATCATCCCACCAGTGTTGTTGTTGTTGAATTGTGAGATCACTCTGTGCCATAATGAGAACTCTTATTTTGCAAACAATTTGTGTACATTTTGTGGGTTGGTTCTTTCTATTTTATCTTTTCTTGGTTAATGTTGTAAAAGGGATGTATAGACGATCCATTGAGGAACTACATAGCCACGTGAAGAAAGTAGTCAAGGTGCTAGTTTTCTCCATCTCTTTTGTCGTAGATTGAAGCGATTGGAAATGAAGGTTGGGCTATTATAAATTGGCAGCTAAGGGATGCATTTCCTTGCATAAAATCTCATTTCTAACTATTCTAGAGTGACTTTCTAAAATTAGAGAGCCATGTATATCATCTCAAGCATGACTTTCCAAAAATAGTAAATCACCTTGCTTCAATTGATAATAAAGCATACATAATGGAAAATCACTCAACTTATTCTTAATCAATCTTAATTTTTCAATTTTTACTTAATCATCAATACTACTACTATTATTAATATTATTATTAAAAAGAAATTCAAGTCACTCAATCATGTCATACGTAACCCCCCTCAGTTAATGCATATGCTAATCTCTCTCTCTTAATGGATATGTTACACTCTCTCTTACGCACTCATTAAAAGCATGGCATATTCCTCTTACGCACTCATTAAAGCATGACATAAAAGATTCCTCTTACGCACTCTTTAATGCATATGTCACATTCTCTCCTTTATGGCATAAGTTACTAAGGCATGCATTTCTCTCCTTTATGGCATAAGTTACTAAGGCATGCATTTCTCTCCTTAATGGCATGAGTTACACTCCCTAATTGGCATATGTAACTCTCCCTCAAGGCATGCGAGTTACTTCTTTATGATTCAACTCCTTGCTCCTCCTATATATATGTGTCTCTCATCCTCTCTTCTCACTACTTGTGCATTGTGAAAGAAGAATTTGAACTTGAGAGGGAGAGTTGGAGAGACTTGAAGAAGATTGTGAGAGAAAGAGATACTTGGAGAGTAAGAGCAGAGCTTGAAGGTCGATTCAGCGTTTGCATCAGTTGTTGCTACCAGTGACTTTCATGCTACAACTTGCTCAGATTTGGGTGAACTTACTCATTCTCTTGATCTCTCATTGTACTTTGTATCTCTGTTGAACAATTGATATCTAATAGAAAAAGAATCTAGTTGGGTTTTGCCCTAGTCATTGGACCTAAATTCTTTGTGTCTCATTTTGTTCTTGGTTTTCTTCTATTGTGCATTTGGTTGATGTTCTATCTACAATTGCTTAACTAATATTGCAGCATAAAGAAGTTTTGTAATAAGTGATTCTTACAGCATAGAACTTCATAATTTCAACATGGACCAATTCTTGTCAGGGTTAGCTTCAACTGGGGGAGAAGTTCCTCTTGCCACATAGTCGACGCAAAGATTCGAGGTGTTTTACTAGAGGATGCTCCTAGTTGGATCTAGACAATTATGGAAGATCTTAGACATAAGAGGGGGCAACATAGTCTTCTCAACTCCAAACTCACCTCAGTGTCCAAGTTGCATAACTGACTTAAGGGTGAAAGTGATTCACAACCCGGCATTTTGAGAAGTAAAATTGTGGCCAAGGTAAGTCATCTCAACAACCACTCCATGTTTAAAAATCCAAATTATTTTTATTTTCTATTTTAATTAGACATTTACTTGCTTTCATTTTCCAGTTCTATCTTATGATTAGCTAGTAAGTTAGTAACAATTGGGGGTCATGAGCATAAATTTAATCACTATCCAAAAGATCAATATAACTATGTTTTGAGCATTCAAACACACATTTGTTCACAGGTATATTGAGCTGTTTTTGCAGATCTGCATTTTATTACAGCCATATACATTTCAGATTTAGCAAAAAAAGAGGTACAGAGACACTATACAAGAAAGTTTTCATCTCATAGGCCCTTGTAATAGTTACCAGATTTATTCCTCATTGTTCTATCTTCAATTGGGTGATATCTTTAACCTATTCCAGCATCTAGAGGTCTTATTATAGTCTTGAATAATTTTCTGGGTACCCAGTGGGATTTGATCTCAAAACCCCTGCAACAGAGTTTCCAGCTCACTGAAAATTCATTTTTGTTGCAGGTTGGAAGCTTAAGAAGGGTATAAAGCATTTTATATTTGTTGTCTCAGCTTCTCCACCCCTAGATCATCAATCTATATTGCTTATTCACTATTGGGTGGCCCTTAAAAAGGGGTTTTCACTGTTGTTTTCTGCGTTTTTTTGCAGATTTTCAAATTTGCAGTCATAGAACAGCAAAGAAATTTACACAGAATCCCCTCTTACCAAAGGTTTATAATAAGAAAAATGTATAGATTTGGTAATCACATTAAATTTTCACACTATTGGGCTATTTACATGTTGCATATCTTTAATTTTCAGTGAATCATATTGTTGGTGTACATTCATTTACTGCGTAAATCACATTTCATATCAGATTTATCAATCATAACTAACTCCTCTCTTCACCCAAGACCCCATTCAACTTTCAAGGCACTAATATTATAATTTTGGGTTGAAGCACTTTTTTTCAGGGAATCCTCCCATAGTCATTGTAGTAGGAGTTGGGCTTAAAGAATGGGGACTTGTGCCAAGATTAAAGTGGGCACTTGTTATGTGTGTGCCATCTTAGCAGGTTGCAAGGACCTTGGAAACCCTACTAGTTTGGGTGGTAACAGAACCCCCTATGCTAGGGACCCCAACATCCCCTCATCCCACATGAAGTTTCCTAAATTTTGGGGGTGTCTCCACATTTCCCCCATATGCACTTCCCCGCTCCTACATCCCAAAAACATGGCAGAACACTGCTATTTTTGGCATGTAGTTACTACTTCCAAGCCTCCATTTCATTTTATTATGGGTTGAAACTTGATCCATAGTTGAGGGTCCCTTGCACAAATATTGATGATTATGGAGTGGATAAATTCCCTTGGAGAGATCACACATGCTACTCGGTCAATTTAGACTTGAATCATACCCTAGCTAATGGAGAAGTCTACCTTGAGGATGATGACATGTGGCGTAGCCACCACTTATTACTCATTTTTTAATGTTTTCTTTGACTTGTCATGAGTTTGTTGGAGGTATTGCTTGTTTAATCCTACCTAAGAGAGATCAAGAATCTAACACTGGATATTATTATTTTATTGGAGAAGGTTTTGAGCTCTTCAGCGAGATAAGATGAGCTTCCTCCTATTGTAAGAACTGTTGATGGCTTGAGAAGCCATTTTTTTGCTTGATTTTTGGCCTGTATTGGAGATATTTTATAGCAATATGATTGGTGAATTCTCTTATCAAATGTGTGGCTTTCCCTCTTCCATTTGTTGCTGATTTGTACATGTTGGATTCTCTCTTAAATCTGCTGCAATAAAGTTCTCAAGCAGGGCAGCCAACTGTTGGAGGAGGCTTAAATAAGGTCATGTCAATTTATTCTCCTTTCCATTTTCAATTTTAGAATGAAGTATTGTGGCTCATCATTTATTGAAGGATTCAATGGTATCTTTAAGTATGAAATAAAATCACTCTTTATTTGCCTGGTATGTATATCAGTAAAGTACCCTTAGAGGAACTACGTTCTACCTAATTTCCATCCATCATAAATCCCTTCATACTGATTTTCTGTGTGTTGTTACAGTAGTTATTGCTCTCATTTACCACCAATATTTAGCTCCCATAATGTCTTCATTGACACCATATGCCCTCTTGCACTTCTGGCAGTAGTCTTGTCCCATCAACAAACCTTAAAACCAATTTAAATAATCATATAAAAATCTGTTTTGATAATACAACTCTTTGTATCACTTTGAGCTCTGTTTGTCTATGTCTTACTGATCCTTACCCTAGGGACACCCCCCTTGCACCAGAGGAGAGCTGATCTTAAGTGAGACGAGGGTTGTGTGATGACATTGGCATCCCTCTTGAGTTACCCTTAGGCTTGCACCAATATTTGGACTTTGGATCTCAAAAGCAATAATCAGTAAGTCAGCTTACAACTCAGCACGTTGATGAGGAGTGAGACTTTAGATTTGCCCAGGAGAAAACCTAACTTGTCCATGCCAACGTTCCCAGATTTTTGGGAATCTACTTCTATTTTCCATATTTTCACATGCTTAGTTCACAAAATTTTCAATCACCATTATGAATAAGTAATTGATTCCCACTTGTGTAAACTTCTGAAGTGCAATTGGCTTCCAAACTCATTCAGAATGTTAAAGAATTGCTCCACTAACATTTATCACAACAACTGAATACCGTCATTATCATATGAATATTTGCTCAACCACATAGTGATTTTCAGAGGACCAAATAATTACTTAGCAGCGTATAAAAGCTTCTAGAGACTATTTGAAGCCCAGACAGCTATTCTTCTGTAATAGGAAAAATTCACCCAAATAAAAGGCCACCTACAAGTCAACAATCATACATACCACAGCAATCAAAATGACAAGCTCCTCCCAATGTTTCTCAGTTGCAAGCTGAACAGCAATGCTGTCACTTCCATCGGTTTCCTTTATCATCAGAGTACAGTACAAGTATCAGTATAGATAATTGGCAACATGGAAGATAACAACAAGATAGTTTTCCTCAATTGTAGATACACAAAGTAGCGGTAAACATCTGAAAATTTATATGAAAATAACTCATTGCAGCATATTACATGGCAGAAGATAAGAGGCATAAATCAAATAAGGAAACATATGCAGTTTCCTCAAAAAAAATCAGTCCGAAATGCTAAAAATTACCTTTCCCATCATCCATTTTACAACTCCACCATAAAGGCTACGGCATGCACTCCCTGAACCTCGGCTGCAATTTGTTCCAAATATTAGATCCACATACTCTACATTGACAATGAGTCATAACAAGTTAACATCATCTATCAGTTGTAACTTAAACTATCATAACACGTTTTAGTCCTGAATATTACATTTTCCAGTGAATGTACTTTTCAGCTTTACATTTCACCTTTTCCCTTCATTTTTTAGGGCAAGTTGCAAAGAGAATAGTGATGCTTGTTATGAGCAGTGTAATGTTTCTCACATCAAGCAGTGTCACAATGAACACCATAGTTGTCTCAATTCATAGCATAAAGAATTTCAATGGCTTTTTAGAAGTCCAAAACTAGCAAGGGTGACATAAGTATGCTTTAGGAAAGATGGAACTATCATATATTATTCTGTGTATATACCATGTAGCACATAGGCACTCAGATATTGTAATGTTCCCTACAAATTAATTGCCCAAGGTAAGACGAAGTAGCTTATCCAACCCCATAGGCTATAGTCAATGATAAAAGGGGAAATCCATTATCCAATGCTTTTGGGGCAACATTCGGTAAATGGGGGGAATTAGGGGAAAACTTGTGAAGAAAGCCAAAATTGGGGCTATGTGGAGAGAAACTTGTAACCCCTCAAATTAAAATTAGGAGAAAAGACCCAAAGGGAGTCTATAAATAAGAGAGAGGAGAATCATTATTCTCATCATGGTTGATTGGATATTTATGTTTTGTGAGTTGAGGCTCTGAGCGTTTTAAGACCCCTTTTTCCTTTGATTGGTTTCGGTGGTGAAAGATTCCACCCTAGCCACTCCCCTCTCTTTCTCTCATCTGTTTGACATAATTTTTTGAGGCACTTTTCATCTAGTTTTTGGCAAGCAAGGAAGAATTCTGTGGGTTATTAGCTTGAAAAGACAATCTGCGATTTCTGTGGCTAATAGCTAGGGCAGCGAGGCAGTCTAAGGCAATTTTGGGAGCAGAAAGGATCCCTCTAGGGTTTGTCTGTATCAGCGCAGGGTTTTGAAGGTTTATAGTGGCTGCAGAACAGTTCTGTGGTTCTTGAGGCCCCTTTTATGGCTGTGGACCAACCTCAGAAGGCAGCGAATCTCCTCCAAGCCCAACATCTGAGACAGTGGCACTTTCCAAGCATTGATCTATGACAGCGTAGGGTTTGAAGGTAAATTTGGCCAGCGGATCCCTTCTATAGCCTGGTGGAGGCCAGGCTAGGGCTGCAGACCAAGTCCTAAGCATAGACTGAAGCAGTGGCTCATCTTCCAAGGTTCTGTTAAGACAGTGGCCCTCTCACTAGCACCGATCTGTGACAGCGCAGAACTTTTAGGGCAAGTATGACAGCAGCATTCTTCTCAGGCCTGGACAGTAGCTTTATGCCTGCGAAGAGGCTAATCCTGGACAGAGGTCTGCTCAAACGTTTTCTGGGCAACAAGGTACAATGGGGTGGGGGTTTGGAGGCAGCAAGCAATTCTGGGCAGCGGCAAGGGTTTGGAACAGCTGGACTTCCAGCTTAAGGCAACAACAAGATAATAAGGACTGTTAGGGCGTCAATAGCAGAGCTCGTAAAGGTTACTGTCAAGCTGTCACCTGAGACAGCTGTAGAAAATCCACGAAATTCTGCAACTGCTAATATGAACAATCTAAAATACTAGTTTCTTTTCATATAGACACACAATTTCTCTACTCAATTTGCAGGTGAATAGGAACAGAAATAAATACACAATCACACAATTCAACAACACTTTTTCTAGGGAACCCAACTGGGAAAACCCTCTGCTTGATTGAGAATATTATTGATAGAAGAATGAGCAATAGATCTCTTACAAAGCACTTAGCTTCAATTGAGAATACAATGATCTCCCTGCCTTAGACTAGGCTTGAAATTCCTGCAAGAATGCTGTCTTTGCCTCCCTAAATCCTTGTGAACACATGAACCCTATTTCCTTGCACAAGAGCTCCTAAATTCTAGCGCAATAGGTGCTCCTAAAATATAGGAATTTCCTCCTATTTTCATGTGCACTTCCCAAGGGAAATCTCCTACCAAACTTGCATAAGGTTTCTTCTTACACGCTCTCTCTCAAGCTCACACACAAACCTGTGCTCAATTATGATACAATGGGTGCCTTTGCTCCTTTTAAAGGTAATTTGAATGGCTAAAGTTAGCGAGTTTCTAATTGAGGAATGTTTCTTTTGTGATTGATTGAGTTAATTGAGTCAACTTCTCGTGCAACTCATTCTATCTCAGTTCTAGAACTTGTGTTAAAATTGGCAACTAGGGCCAAATTCCACTTTGGTCAGCTCCTATAAGGAAGATAATTGCAGCATTGAATTCCTCTCGTCGAGAGGACCAAAATCATCTAAAGATTGTTAAATTTGGACAAGGAAAATATTTGTTTATTCAAAAGGAAGTTCTTTAGGTCATGATTTTGTTTAGGCAGGAAAAGTTGAAAATTTGAAATTCAAATTTTGCCTCCAATTGTCAAGTTCAAATTACTATATATATTGGCATCCCTCATCCTCAAGATCATCCATAAAGGAGTGCATTCATCTCTTGGGCAACTGCAACTTAGAGAAGCAAGGAGGATGTAATTGTTTGGGTCTGTTCTTTGGCACGTTGGTCTCCCACCAGTCCGAATTAGAAGCAGTCAGGTTGCCGCAGTCCAAAGGGAAATTCTGGGTGATGTTTCTGGTATGGTTTCTGGGTTAGTATCTATCCAATAATCCAAGTGCATCCAAATCAAAGGAAGAGCTCTGAAATCAGACAACAAAGGAGGCAGCTAGGACGCAAGGTTTGGAGCACAAGTTTTTGGGTAGATACTTCTGTTTTGATGCGAGTATCCTTGTGAGGAAGAGCCGCAGATCTAAGGTACCTTCAATAGAGGCAAGGAGGATGAATTTGGGGCAGATTATCAGTGTTCCACAGGGACGCGTCCCCCACCCTAGGGGACGCGCCCCAACGCTTCCCCACGTCCCGGGGACAGAGAAACTCCTGGGGAAACGTTTCCCCCACATCCCCTTTTTGGGGAAACTCGGGAAAACTCCGGGAGGACATTTTTTGGGCAGCGAAACGCGACTCCCTTGAAGAGGGATGGGGGGGAAGGGGGACGCTCCCCCCATTTTTTTTGCCTATAATCTTTATAAAACATAAAAAAATTTAAAAAAAAATACAAATTTAAATATATGACAAATTAAAAAAAAACAACAACAAAAATAGAAAAACTTAAACAACATCAAACTTGTTAAAACTTAAAAATTAAATTAAATTAATTAATTAAATTATATTAAAATTTAAATAAAAATTTTAAAAATGAAATTATATTAAACCTATATAGTATAAGTTTATGTGCATTGCATAATTTGAATTTCAATTGTCAAATGATGAATTTATTAATTCAATTTAGATGTACCTTGCATCATGCCAACTGATGATTCATGAATCTAGATGGAACATTGCATAATGTCAAATGATGGATTCAATTTAGTAATTTACTTTAAGAATCTAGATTTATAAATTTAAATTATAATGCAGAAATGTCAAATGATAATTCGTAAATGAATCAATGATAATAGTCTAATATGCAATGATGATAATATTTATTCTTTAGATGTACAATGAATAATTATTAAGATTTTCTATTTAGTTATTTTTAATTAAATTTTTAATAATTTATAATTTTATAATTTTTATGACTTTGACGTCCCCCCGTTTCCCCGAAAATTCCCCAAATTTTGGGGTTGCTTATATACGTCCCCCTTGTGCGTATCCCTGCACCCGCGTTTCCCCGTCCCAGAAACTCGGTGGAACATTGCAGATTATCTCCTAAATATGGTGTGAGTTCCTTGCAAGTCCAAGCCGCAGTCCAGAGGTATGTTTAGAGTGTTTTTCTGTGTTATCTTGTGAGGGTCACCTCTTTTCAAGGGCAGCAGAGACTTGCTGTAACAGCGTGTTGTTTGGAGGACTGTTGAAGGCCAAGAGGGCTAGTTTAGAGCCATTCTCCCTTAGGTACAGTCTATCTAAGATATGCCGCAGGTATACTATGATCAGCGAAGTGGAATGGAGGGTGGTTACCCTTGCTAGAGGGTTCAGATTCCTTGTTTTAAGATTAACCACAGGAATAAGGTGCCTTGTCTAGAAACCCAAGGCTAAGAGGGTTGGAAGGGACAACAAGTGAACCAGATTTGTTGAGGAAGGGAACCGCAGTCTTGAAGCAGGGTTTAGGGTTGTTGTTGGATGCAAGTCTATCTAGACTCCTCATTGTACTCTCTCTCTCTCTCTCTGACGAACATTTGATTAGAATAATTAGAAGAATTGTTCAAGGGTTTTCCCCATCATGGGGTTTTTCCCTGGCTTGTGCCATATCGTTGTGTTCTTGGCTTGCCTTCTGCATTTAGCATTAATGTTCTTTCATCAGTTACTTTCATATCTTAGTGGTGAATGTGATTAATGAAATTAATTATGAGCTAATGAAGTAACTGTCTTAAGCAAAGAACATGTTTACTCAAATTAACATGGTATCAGAGCTCAGGTTAAGACAAGCCCAAGATGGAATAAAAGAATATAAGATTCAGAAGAAAAAGAGGATTTTTGCTTCACCCAAAGGTTTTGCCCATCTACATGGTAAGTGCACCTCCTCTTCTTAAGGGGACGGAAAAGAGAATCCCTCAAATGCAACGATGAAGTCAGATCCCTCATAATGAGTTCCAGACAGCAGTTCATCCATCCATATGCAATGTTGGGCATCTTTCAAAAACCTTATTCGTTGCTGGCACCTCTCTTGTTTCTATGGAGGAATACCTTGTGATCCATATACATCCAAAAGATGTTTGATTTCGAGCTGAAAAATCGTATGGGTAATGCAGTACAGATTGCCTCATATAGTGCAACTGACTGGACATATATGAGAGGATTAGCTAACTTAATTATTATAATGACTGGCATGTTCCTGATTTTCAAAAACATCATCGCTAGAACTTGAAGTATTGGAGATCGAAGCAATCCCAGTAAAACTGCAAGGCACAAGTGACATGGATCATGTTTGGGCTTGTGGTTTGAGTCTAATCTATGCAACAGTCAGTGATTTATTTCATTCATATCTCTGCGATTACGATGTGGATTCAATGACATATATTGGTTGTTCTGATGGCATCGTATTTCTTCCCAGCCAGTTGCATCCATTCATATCTTCTTTCTGTGCATCATTAAAGGTTATATCTCTTTACTATATGTGACAACTCTTCGCTGCTAATTGTATTTTATTGTTGTATACCACTTCGCTATGAGTCGCATCTCAGTACAGTAGGTTATCGCTATGTTAGATCTATGCATTTATATATATGTCTTAGCATGAGGTTATTCGTTAAAGAAGAATCCTAATTTCTTTACCAGTTAGGGTTTTTGCTAAGATAACCTAATCGTTGTCTTTGCCCTTATATGAAGGATTTGCGATGCCAAGTGATGACAGCTTTGCTTATGATTCGGAATCTTCAAAACAGTGACCTTATTGGAAGTATGACAATAATAATAGCCTCGCAGCCACTATCTTTGATATACACCCTAGATAACAGTATGAGACAGAACTCTACATGGCAATGATCCTTGGTGTATCAGTGTCTTAATATGCCAACAATGACTGTGCTCTTACTCCTTTCTATAATGCCAGTAAAGTGATTGCAGCCCTCTCTCTCTCTCTTCCTTGAGTTTATTTTGCTAAGTTCACAAACGTAGTTGTGAACTGTGGTACTGAAAGTGAATTAAACCCGCTCTCGAAGAGGATCATTATTTGAAGGCAGAGATTTTCTTCTGACTCTTAGTTGTTATGGATCTAATGATCAATGGCAAATTTATGTTCTGGTTAATTATCCTTTTTACAGCCCTCTTGTTGATTTATCCTTAAATTTGTGCACAGAAATTCCAAGGCACTACTTCGGATAGCTTACCTGGTATTAAGTGCTTTTGCAGGAGCTATTGTGGAAACAGGAAAAGCATTATGCTGCTTTGACAGTTTTGGGAAGATGATTTATTAGATTTTGAGAACGGGTTCTCACTATCCTTTGCAAAAGGAATCTTCAAATTTTACATCTGATCAGCACCAGAAAAGGCCATCAGTTGTACTCGTGCCAAGAGCCCTTGATAAAGGTTAAAAATTTCTCGGAGTAATCTTCCTGTAATATTTATGAACAGTAAGACAACACGCTTACATTCCTTAAATGATCTAAGTATCAGACCTTACTGACAATGGATCTTGCAACCTAGTGAGTCAAAGACATTGTTCATTATGACTTGTGTTTGATCCAAGATAACATGGTTGTGGCCTTCCAGTCATCACTCTGGTAACATATTTTGTAGGAATAGAAAGGGAGCATAATAAATCAAGGTTAAAATTGGAATGTATCTCTTAAGGAGGAAAAGCTCTCCAGAAAAGACGAAGATCTAGAGCTAGAACTTCTATATGTAGCTCTATGACATCAGCATCATTTATATCAGTCCAGCATTATGAAAAATTTCGTCACAATCCTATAGCTATGGTCTTAAATTGGTTAGCTTATCTTTTGAAGGTTGCCCATTCAGAAGAAGTTACTGTGATCTGCCTGAAACTGAAATTGCAACACCTTTAACAAGAAGTGCATTTCTCCTGCAGTCATAGACGCATAATAAATCTCATGAGAAGATCATTCTTATAAAGATTGAGTACTTTCTGATACATGGCAGAAATCATTTAGCATGCTCATCGTTGAAAACTAGATGACAATCTGATGTAAGGCTTTAGAGGGAGCTATAGATAAGAAGCAACATGATTGACTGACTTTGGTGCATAGACCGTAGGATGAATATCGAGGTGTGGATAGCTTGATGGATATGCTCCGAACCAACGTACTTTTCCGATGTTCAGAGAGAGATATGATCTGATAGATAATGATCCTCTCATACAAAGAGGAAGTTGATATCTTCCTTTGAAAGAAAAAAAGAGGAAGTCATGGAAAGACCTATTTCTGATTCAGTACATTGGAGAGCCTCCAATCATTTGAGCATATTGCTGACAGCCTTTCATAAGCCTCTTGGAAAGAAGCTGACAATATGTGCACATATAAGTGTTGTACCTATTAAGGCCCACCTTTATATCTACGAAGTAGAATGGATCTCATAATGAGCAGGCTATCAGAGGGACACTTTGAACTTTAGGAAGACAAGATTAGGCTTGTGACCTCCCTATGCAAGAGGGAGGAAGAACAGTTAAATATCTTCTTCATTCAGAATCAAAGGGTTTCTTAAGTGCTGCTACAGTATGACTAACTATAAATCAATGTGTTTGCTGTATATAATATATATACATTGGTATGTTGTTGAATGGAGCTATGAGGCTCCCATTGATCCAGTATTGATTATCCGAAAGCAGCTTGGCACTATTCCCTATATGAAGGGATTCCTGGCTAAAGAATTGAGCTTTGGGAGCTCCTGGGGGCTTGGGGTACTTATTGAGCTATAAGCGACCATAGGGTGAGTGGTTCACCTTCCCCTACTTTTGTGAACACGTGTGTAGGGTGAGTGGTTCACCTTCCCCTATTGTTGATGACACATGCATAGGATGAATGGTTCACCTTCTCCTGCGGGTACCCTAGTGAGAGATGCATATAGGCATCTGTTGACATATCGATGGGACGTAGTTCATCCTTTCCCCACATGTAGGGTGCTCATTCCCTACGATTGATGGTTGACATGTCGATGGGATGTGGTTCATCCTTTCCACATGTGTAGGATTCTTCCTACTATTGTTGGTTTGCATGTGTGTAGGACCGTGAACATGGATCATCCTTTCCATACTCTTGGTGTTTTGCATGCGTGTAGGAGGTGGATTCATCCTTTCCCTACGTATGGTTGAGATATGTGTTTATAGGATGTGGTTCATCCTTTCCCTACATATGTTTGTGATGTGTGTTTGTAGGATGTGGATTCTCCTTTCCCTACGAGTGATTGTGTGCAGAATACGATATATTCTTTCCCTGTTCTTGCATCATCCTACCCATGTAGTCTGGCACTCATGGGAAGTACCTCTCATCTGGCCAATGAGTTGGGAAATCAGGATAGAGACCATAGCACTACCAATGGACGCATCGTGTACTGCCGTACTCTCTATGCTAGGATGCATGGTGTTCAACAACTTGATCTGGAATCAAGTCTGATTGAGTTTTTACCTCTGGACTAACTTTGGGTCAGTGGAGAGTGGCAAGGTCTTGTGACTCACTCTCGATCAATTCCTCTTCATTATTTCTTCATAGTTCAGCAGAGCAGAGCAGTACAGAGATATCTCAGATGGTACAGGTTGACAGATGGATTGGCAGGTGGAATTCTCCCTAGTTGAGAAGGGAGTGTTAAAATTGGCAACTAGGGCCAAATTCCACTTTGGTCAGCTCCTATAAGGAAGATAATTGCAGCATTGAATTCCTCTTGTCGATAGGACCAAAATCGATCTAAAGATCGTTAAATTTGGACAAGGAAAATATTTGTTTATATAAAAGGAAGTTATATAGGTCATGATTTTGATTAGGCGGGAAAAGTTGAAAATTTGAAATTCAAATTTTGCCTCCAATTGTCAAGTTCAAATTACTATATATATTGGCATCCCTCATCCTCAAGATCATCCATAAAGGAGTGCGTTCATCTTTTGGGCAACCGCAGCTTAGAGAAGCAAGGAGGATGTAACTTTTTGGGTTTGTTCTTTGGCACGTTGGTCTCCCACCAGTCCGAATTAGAAGCAGTCAGGTTGCCGCAGTCCTGAGGGAAATTCTGTGAGATGTTTCTGGTTAGTATCTGTCCAATAATCCAAGTGCATCCAAATCAAAGGAAGAGCTCTGAAATCAGACAACAAAGGAGGCAGCTAGGACGCAAGGGTTGGAGCACAAGTTTTTGGGTAGATACTTCTGTTTTGATGCGAGTTTCCTTGGGAGGAAAAGCCGCAGATCTAAGGTACCTTGCATAAAGGCAAGGAGGATGAATTTGGGGCATATTATCTCCTAAATATGGTGCGAGTTCCTTGCAAGTCCAAGCCTCAGTCCAGAGGTATGTTTAGAGTGTTTTTCTGTGTTATCTTGTGAGGGTCACCTCTTTTCAAGGGCCGCAGGGACTTGCCGTAACAGCGTGTTGTTTGGAGGACTGTTAAAGGCCGAGAGGGCTAGTTTAGAGCCATTCTCCCTTAGGTACAGTCTATCTAAGATATGCCGCAGGTATACAGTGATCAGCGAAGTGGAATGGAGGGTGGTTACTGTTGCTAGAAGGTTCAGATTCCTTGTTGTAAGCTTAACCACAGGAATAAGGTGCCTTGTCGAGAAACCCAAGGCTAAGAGGGCTGGAAGGGACAGCAAGTGAACCAGATTTGTTGAGGAAGGGAACCGCAGTCTTGAAGTAGGGTTTAGGGTTGCTGTTGGATGCAAGTAAATCTAGACTCCTCATTGTACTCTCTCTCTCTATCTGCTGAACATTTGATTAGAATAATAAGAAGAATTGTTCAAAGGTTTTCCCCATCATGGGGTTTTTCTCTGGCTTGTGCCATATCGTTGTGTTCTTGGCTTGTCTTCTGCATTTAGCATTAATGTTCTTTCATCAGTTACTGTCATATCTTAATGGTGAATGTGACTAATGAAATTAATTATGGGCTAACGAAGTGACTGTCTTAAGCAAAGAACATGTTAACTCAAATTAACAACTTGAGACTCAAACACTTGTCATTTTACTCCATTAAATCGCACTAGAAGACAAATAACTCAGCCTTCCACTTCAACGCATTAGTTAACTGCCTCATAGCTCGTCCTAATTTTAAGGAACTCTCCTATTCTTTAGGAATCTGAGGATGCTAAAAGAGAAACTCATTGAGGCTCCTTGAATTAAGGCACAAATCAACGAACCCTTCTTTGCTACTATTTTCAAAAACAGCAAGGATACAAACAGTTATGTAAGTTGGTTAATGAGTCAGATTGGTTGCTAGGAGTACTTGGCTGTTGTTGTAATCATATATTAATATAAATTGCTAGTGTTTGTAGTAAGAGGACTGCCACAGTTATGGAAACTATACAACCAGGTCTTCTAGTGTAATAGCACTAGGACCATTGTAAAAGTGAAATCTGATGTGAGCTATTGGTATATTGTGAAATTTACTGCTTGATTACTCTGTTGTGTATTCTATATCACCTCTGTCTGAAATTTAAAGAAAAACTGTGAAATCAGGACTATTTATCTTGTGTTCTTAAAACCCTAAGGGCAAAAATTCTCTAGGGATATTACAGATACATAGGCACATATGTAAATCTTCAAGTGCAGAACAGTACATGAGTCTAAAAGGGGGTAGGACATGTACAATTATACATTCAATTTTTTTACATATATGCATGCACAAGCAGAGCAAAGTATATATGCATGTATCCATCATATAAGAGATGCCCTTATATGACAGTTGTAGCTTGCTGGATAGCTACATCTATTAATTTTGTGTATGCATGGTGAATAGTGTTTGCAGAACTACACCTAAGCTAGCTTCTACTTGAACTGGAGTTTCAATGTGCATGTCAAGGTTTTGAAAACATAATGCAAATGCATCTTTGTATCCTTTCCAAGAAAAGAAAAAGTGTGTGCATGCATACACAGGCACATAAATATACACATTTATGGAGACAGACATACATGCCTGTTTATACAGAAAGATATATGTATTTGCAAGTGGCTGGTGCAGACATCCCAATCTATGGGGAGAATATGGGTCCCTAATAAGAAAGGAGTCATTTGAGCCCTGAGCTTTGCCAGCTCAAAATAAAATAAAAAATGTATGCTTGATGGGAGAGGGAAAAGAGCACAACTATTATGGACTTACCGGGCAATGGCTGAAAGTTCCCCCAGATATTTTTCCTTGACGTCCATTAATTTTGCCAGACCATAAACTGCAAAACAGTTAGCAAAGCGCAGTCGTAAGGGAACATGCTGTGATTCATATTTACTATTTAGATATGAAAAATTCAAGGATAAGTCACTAGATGTAGTGGCTTTTTCTGATTTTATTCTGCTTTAGTAGCGTTAAGGAAGAGGATATGAGTTCCATTTTATATACCCTTCTGCCTTTTTATTTGCTGATGTAAATATTTTTCTGCAAGTATATCACATATTTTTCAAAACAAAAAACTACGCAAATTCATATGTAAGGCAATTTTAAGGAAGTGAGCAAAGAAAACAAAGAAAAGGAACCTAGACAAGCGAATCCAGCAGCAGAAGAAGCCAAGCCCGCTGCAGTTGGGAAATTATTATACGAAGCAATATGCAAGTGAAGCCTCTGCCAATCCTCTTTCCTGATAACAATTCCATTCTTCTCATCCACTACATCATTTCCCCTGCTTCTGATTTCCCTCAGACAATTCTGATATCTCTCCCCTCCAAGGGAGACCTCCTGTGATGACCCAAAAAATTAATTATGCATTGCTGAGCAGCCTAATTGGTTTCTTAAGGCCCAGAGAAAAACTCCAAAAAATAAATTGTTTATTCCTAATCAACCGAAGGTTCAAAGAACAACTTAACAAATAATTCAAACATTTTTTAAACAACCCAAATGGTTTTTTAAGGTCCAGAGGAAGATCCAAAAAATAAATAACATTTTCATATTTCTAAACTACCATCTGGTTTTATAAATATTCTTCAAAAGCCCAACGGGCTTTTTAGGGTTTAGAGAGCAACCCAGAAAATAATTCATGCATTTCTGAACAAGCCAACTGGTTTTTTAATATCCAGAAAATGACACAACAAATAAATTAGAAAGCAGCCAAGGAAATGTCAATCAGGGAAGCCAAGGAAATTAGAAAGCAGCTGCATCTCTTCTTTAAAAGCCTCTGATGAGACCATAAATGAAAGTAAATCACATTTTTTTTCTTCAATACAAGAATCGATGCACAGCACAGGCTTGTCGTATTCTCTACTTTCAATGGTACTCCCTTCTGTCTAAATACCCGCCACTCACTTAATTGCATGCTCAGGTAGGAATCTATCATTGGAAGGTGTGATTAGTAAGATCAGGGATAGGATGGATAGTTGGATCTTTAGAGTTCTCTTGTTGGCTGAGTGAATCCTCTTGATCAAGACAGTCCTTCATGCAATTCCAGTCTATATCTTTTCAGCACTGGCAGCACCATGAAAAGTCCTTACAGAAATTGATCGCCTGGCTATGGGACATCCTGTGGGGTGGACCATGGAGCAACACTGTAGAGAAAATGGTCACTAATTCCCTGGAAATCAATATGCCAACACAATGTAGAGGGAATTTAGGCATTAGAGTTCTCTTGTTGGCTGAGTGAATCCTCTTGATCAAAACAGTCCTTCATGCAATTCTAGTCTATATCTTTTCAGCACTGGCAGCACCATGAAAAGTCCTTACAGAAATTGATCGCCTGGCTATGGGACATCCTGTGGGGTGGACCATGGAGCAACACTGTAGAGAAAATGGTCAGTAATTCCCTGGAAATCAATATGCCAACATAATGTAGAGGGAGTTTAGGCATTAGATCCCTGGAAACGATGAATAGGGAGCTATATAGCAAGCTTATCTAGTGTAGGTGAAAGACCCAAGTTTCTTGTGGGCAGCTATTTCGAAAGCCAAATCTGCTCCTACCACAAAGGTCAATAGCCTGCTGCAAACAAAGACAACCTTACCAGGATCCTTTATATGGAACAGTGCACGGAAGGGGTTTGAATTAGTTCGACAACACAGTTTTTAGGTGGTCCAGGATGGATGCTCTGCTCTTTTCTGGGATGATCAATATCAATCTCTACTTAATTAAGATTCCTGGCAAGATATCAGGCCGAGTTTTCTGGAAGCAGGATGGTTGTAGGTTTGATAACATTGATTTCAGGGGGAGCAGCAGCAGCATGGGAATTCCAAAATGAACCTGGGATGAACCAGAGGCGTGGCCAATTGAAGGAAATGATGATGCTAAGAAAGCACTTTGGAAGGAGTTACAACGACAAATAAACCAGCAGAAAGAGGAAGCGGATTGCTTAAGATAGGGGCTGGCAGGGAGTGGGGATTTCTCGGTTAAGTTAACTTTCCAAGAAGTTCCAACACCTCCAGGAGCAGAGACCCAGATGAATGCAAAACATAAAGTATGGCAGAGAAATTGGAAATCCGGGATCTGCCAAAGAGTGGTTGTCCTTTTATGGGTTGTTCAATGGAGAGTCCTTACATGGGAAAACTTATAGAAATGAGGACCCTCCATTAATCTTTTATATAAACAGGAGGAGAACTTGGACCACCTGTTCTTAGTGTGTTCTGTAGTTGCATGCTGGGAATGTTAAATTTAGATAGACATGGAGTGTTCTATGCTTAATGCAAATTTACTTCAATCTTTCTTAGGCCTGATTCAATTTAGCAATCACATAAACATGAAAGTAAAATGCTGATAGTACACAATAATAGATCAACAGAAGACAAGCCAATAATTTAGATCAGATTTTACAATTCTTCTTGTCCAACAAAGATATAGGATAGTGTGCGTTACGGCAGTCAACAGGATGCATCAGCCAGCAAAGTCCTTCTTAGATCAGCCAACCCTCCAAGTGTCACACACACAGCCCTCAAAGACAGCTCATCACAAGTCAACATTGGTCAACCAAAAGTCAATGCAGGACAGTCAACAGAAAATCAACTCTGCAGATTAGGGCTTCAGTCAAACTGCTCCTTTTTATCTCGATTCTTGTGCCCAGCTGTACAGCCTTCAAAAATCGAAATTTCAGCCAAGATTGGAGGTCAAACGGTTAAGGGTTGACCACGGTCAATGCTGGTCAATGCTCAGCAAAACAGCCCTAAACAGATCCGCAGATTTTCAGCAACTTCAGCATTGCACATGTGAAGAAAAGAGGCCTCCAAAGGCTATCGAACCAAACAGATCACAATGAGAGAATGTGTGATGAGTTGATGAGAAAATGACCTCCAAGTCTCTCCAATTTATATCCATCGGTGAGGGTGTGCGACACATCTATTAGGCTTGTGAACCTACATTACAAATCTGGCCGACCTTGCACATGTGTGGAAAATAAATTCAAAATATATGTTCTACTCATCCAAACAAGATGATATTTAGATCAATCTTGCACCTTTCCGAAAGAGGGATCCAAGAAAAATATGATCATCATCATATGAGCACTGCAACATGGAGTTTGAACCTAGTTGCCCAAAATTAACACTCCCTCTCAACTAGGGAGAACTCCATCTGTCCACCTGTGCCATCCATTACCATCGTGTACTATCATCTAGCATCATGCATCATCCTGTCATAACTTGCTTTGCTGGCTCTCGTCACAAATAGAAGGAGAGTGAGTCACAAAGACATCACGCCCTGCTGACCTGAAGTCAGCTTGGACTCAAAAGAGTCACATACTAACCTGAAGTTAGTTTACTGACCCGAAGTCAGTTTAGATGATAAAACCTCAATGGACTCAAAAAGAGTCACATACTAACTCGAAGTTAGTTTACTGACCCGAAGTCAGTTTAGAGGTAAGAACCTCATCAGACTTGATCCCATATCAATGTGTTGGACACGTGCCATCCTAGACATAGAAAGTACGGCAATCTCTAATGCGTCCATCAGTCTTGCTATTGGTCTCTATCCACATTTCCCACCTCATTGGCCAAATGAGAGGTACTTCCCATGAGTCTGAAACTGCATGGGTAGGATGCGTGTGGGGCATAGATCAAAGAGAGGTGAACCAACTCAATATCATAACGGTGGGGCAAAAGCACAACAAGGTTCGGCAAGCATAGCCCCATGTGTGCTTATAGCTCCAAGAAGCTATCCCCAAGCCCCCTGGAGCTCCCAGAGCTCATAGTCCAACTCAAGCAGGACCCTCAGAATAGGATCTTTCCACGATTCTCAGCTTCTCACGGAAGGTTAGGAACTTGACCTTCCCCAGGGGCTTCATGAGAATATCCGCAACCTGCTCATCAGTTCCTCTATGATCGAGCCTTACAGCACCTGGCTGTACCATATCCCGGATAAAGTGGTACCCGATATCAATATGCTTGGATCAATCGTGGAACACGGGATTCTCAGAAAGACGAATCCCACTCTAGTTATCACAAAGGATAACGGTGGTATCTAGCACATGCCCAAACAGCTCACTGAAGAGCTTTCACAACCAAACAACGTCACAACAGGCCATACTCGCTGCAATGTATTTGGCCTCAGCAGTGCTCAAAGCCACCGACTTCTGCTTCCTGCTCATCCAAGATATCGAAGCAGAACCCAAGGTGAAGCAACATCTAGATGTGCTCTTGCGATCCACCACACTGCCAGCCCAATTGGCATCAGTATATCCATGGAGTCTCAAACTCCCGGCAGTGTATCTCAACCCATGGTTGATTGTGCCCCGAAGATATCTCAATAGATTCTTGGCACCAATCTAGTGAATGTGATGAGGCTCAACCATATGTTGACTCAAAGTGTTCACTACAGAACATACGTCCGGACGGGATTTCACTAAGAACATCAAGGCCCCCACGAGTTGTCGATACTTGGTAGAATTTCCCAACTCAGGCCCAGCAGCGTTTCCACACAACTTCTTAAAGTTTAGTTCCATCGATGTTGACACAGACTTACAGTCCACCATACCAAATCTCTCCAGCAACTTCATGACATATTTTTCTTGAGAAAGGAAAATTTCGCCTGGCCTTTGCCAGACCTCCAAGCCTAGGAAGTAGTGCATTAGTCCTAGGTCTTTCATCTCAAACTCGGAAGCTAGCTCCCTATTACACTGATGAATGAGAGGGTCAGCACCTATCAGGAAGAGATCGTCCACATAGAGAACAAGAAGGAGAGGCCTTTCTTTATCAACCTTAAAATAAAGGTTTGGATCAACATTACTTCGAGTGAAGCCCAACTTCATCAAGTAGCTATATATCCTCTCATACCAAGCCCTGGGGGCTTGCTTCAACCCATAAAGGGTTTTCTTCAACCTGCATACATAGGTGTCTCTATCTCAAACTTCGAACCCTAGAGGTTGCTCCACATACACCTCTTCCTTTATAGAACCATGCAGAAAAGCGGTCTTCACATCCATCTGATGGAGACTCCATCCTTGCGTTGCAGCAAGGGAAATAATAGATCAGATGGTGGTATAGCAAGCCATAGGTGCAAATATATCATCATAATCTATGCCTTCTTTTTGAGAGAAGCCTCGGGCAACAAATCTTGCCTTGTACTTTTCGGCAGTACCATCAAATCCATGCTTGATCTTATAGAGCCATTTCAAGGTGACAACAAATTTGTCCTCTGGTCTCGAGACCACTTCCCAGACATAATTTTTCATAATGGACTCATTCTTCATGCATAGCATCCTTCCAAACTTGATGCTTTATGACTTCTTCAAATGATCCAGGCTCAGATTGTACAATTGTACTCATGGCTGCTAGATACCCTTGGTAACTATTCGGCTTCTTGCTTTCACAGAATGTCCCCCTTGGGGCAATATGTCTCTCAGCATCTACGAGAGTATCCCTAAGCCATAAGGATCTTCTCTTATTTGAAGGAGGTGGATCAATAGGATCCATAGATCCTTCAACATCAGGCATCGGTTCATCCTTCGACTCTTCCTGCTTCTTCATCTTCTTTATCTTCCTTGGAGCTAGGAAGATTTCTCACTTTCTTGAGGGCAGCATCTTCATCGAAGGTGTGTTATGTATATTTATTAATTATTAGTTAGATATAGTTATCTTAGGTTTATTAATATCGTTGATCATGCCTCTTTGCCAAGGAACACCATAAGGCTGTATTTAAAGCCTTGGCGATTCCCACTTGTAATCATCTCATCTTTTATCAATAATAATATATACTTATAAAGTTTACCAGAGTTTTTACACTCCATTGGTATCAGAGCAGTCGCTCTTCAGGATTTGTGTGATCACCCAGAATTAAGGAATTACAAGGAATTACAGAATCGCAGAAATTTTTTCAAGTGCTTATAAGCAGCATTTGTTTAAAAAAAAATTTACAAATTTTTCCTCCCCGAATTTTTGCAGATTTTTCCCCATCACTCCCACTCTGTGTTCACTCACCAACCCTCGATTCCCAACTTCCTCACGTAAAAAATAAATAAATAAATAAATAATTTTTTTACAAATCCCCCCCTATCATCATCCCCCTTTCAATGCTCTCCACCCCTACACTATTCCTAACACTCTCACGCTCATCCCGTGCCCCCTCTCACTGCACCCCCCTCTCCTCTATGCACATCGGCCCCTCACCAGCCTCTGCGTAACCCCCTCTCCCTCCACTCACGGCCTTTCGGCCCCCGTCACTTCCGCTGTCCCTGCCCCGCTTACCACCACTTCCCACCCCCTCTCCCTTCACGTTGCATCGACCCCACCTCCTGCTCCGTCATCACCTCCCGCTTCCTGCCTTGCTCCCAGCCCTCACCTTCCCCGCCGTCCCTTAACCCCGCTTCCCCTTTGCAAACACCCACCCCTCTGCAAAACACTCCGCTCCCTGACCCTCACCTTCCCCGCCCCTCACGGTAATACACCCACCCCCCTCGCAACTCCCTTAACGCTTGTCCCACCCGTCCCCCACCCTTACCCACAGCCCCCTGCCCCTCACTGCTTCCCACCCCACCTGCACTCACGTTGCCCCCCTTACCCTGCTCTCCCTCACACAAACACTGCTCCCTTCCTTCCGCCTCACCACCCTCCTCTTCGCCCTCGACCCGACCCTCTCTCCGCCACTCCCGACCCTCCCCTCACTCCGCCACTCCCCAACCCTCGGTATTTCCCTGCCGCTGCGACTGTCATCCGCCCCCCCTTCTGTCCACACTGCTATCGTTTTTTAGTTTTGTTCAACCATCGTGTCTATTGGTGGCACGTTATAAAAAAATCGATTTTTAAAAAAGAAATAAAACACAACATATATATATATATATATATATATATATATATATATATATAAATGCAATTTTTAAATAAATTTTAATTTAAAATTAATTTTTATATAAAAATTAGTTAAAAAATAAAAATAAAAATAAAATATATATATATTATTAATTTAATTAATTAATTAAATTAATTAATTAAATATTAATTAATTAATTAATTTAAAAAAAAACCCTAGTTCGAAAGCACGATTTCGCCGGAACGGTGGCGGGCGAGTGGACCTAATGAACGGGTTTCTAACCGGAACCGGTCTAACCGGGAGCGGTCAGATCTCAATGAACCGATTTTTAAAAAAAATACATTAAACAATTATTTTTTAATAAAAAAAAACTATTTTTAAGATTTGCAACCATGATTCCAAGCCAATAGAGACAAAATATGCAAAGTTTGCTCATTTATATACCATGCAAAGGTGAATATATCAAAATGGCACCGAGTGCAATACATATCATCGAAAAATACATAGGAAATGAGGCTCCAAATGGCCCATAAAGTCCAAAAACAATGCTACAAGCTATGAGGCCATTGGCCTAATACATGACTACATATTAGTGATCAACAACATAATCACTCCTCATCATGATCAAAATTATCACCACTACTAGACAAGGGATCATCAACATGAGCTACATAAATAATATGGCTCAAAGTTTGAGGACTCCTAAAACTCCTCTACAACTTTAGTAGTAGTAGTAGTAGCAAAAATAAACATCAAAACTACAAATCATTGAGCAACATGGTCTCTCATGAAACTCATCATTGATTCATCGCTACTAGAAATGGGATCATCAACAAGAGATACATAAACATCATCTAGCTCAAAGTCTTCAGACTTGGATTGCTCAACGTTATAACATGATAGAAATTGAAAAAGTTTAACATGCCTAACCAATGATTTTGGTTTGAGTGAAGAGTTCATCTCCTCAACCTTAAAATGCGGTAGAAAAAGATTAGCATGCCTAACCAGTTGTTTTCCTTTGATTGAAGGGTACATCAAGGTTCTTAAAGGACTTCATGCTCTTGATCAAATGCCAATATCATTCCCTTACACATGATAGAATCAAATGGAAGCATTGCAAATTCCCAAACCATGAAACCCTGAAAACCATTAAGTCTGCTGAATTTTGAGTGAAACCTAAAATTCTAGTTTCTCCATATGAAATCTAATGAGGTCGAAACCACTCTTAAACATCCTGAGTCATTTCATGGTAATGTTAAAAATTTAAGTAAAAGGATCTTTTACTTTAAGAATTTAACATTACCATGAAATGTCAATGCTTCCCTTACCTCCACATCAGCCCTAAAACCCATTTCTGGCCGTGCGTGGGTCCGCATAGGGAAAGAGTAGCTAAATGAACCCCCCCTTATAAACAAATCAGCCCTAAAACTCAATTGCCACCGAAAATGTGGGTCCGCGGAGGAGGTAGCACCTAACTGGCCGGTTCCGTTACTAACCGGCCGGTTAGGTCCGGTTTTTCTGAAAAATGGGCGAAATGCCCTAGGTAGCCGGGTTGCCTGGCCGGTTTCGACCGGTGGGCTATCTAATCGGCCGGTTTGGCCGGTTACCGGTTCAAACTGGCCGGTTTTTAAAACTATGGTTCAAAGACAACATTACAAGAGAAGGTACCAGTGGTGAAAAACACACGCCAAAGAAGATAAATCTTAAGTGAAGAAAATTGTCAAAAAAAATATAGCTTTGAGGACAAAGCTTTTAAGGAAAAGGGGATAAGCCCTAACAAGGAGTATGTGGAGTATGTCGTCATCAATGTCGATGGCCGGATTCCAGAAAAAATCGCTGCATCTCGAAAAACGGGTCAATAATAATTCAGATGACTTTGGAAAAAGATTAGTCGGTCTAGAAGGTACAGTTGCAGGAAACTCAAACAATATCAAAAAGGTTCATGATACGACAAATCGAATAGAAAGACAAATGTGGCTAAACTATAACGAGGCCACAGAAAATCATAGCGAAGCAATGAAAAAGATGACAAAACTGTTCGATAAGTTAAATGATAAGATAGATAAGATAAGTCAGACACAAGAACCAATATTTTCGAATGTTGAACATAATCAACTGAACAATGCAACTAATTCAGATCAGGATCATGAATATAACATGTTTGAAAAAAAGCAATTAAATGAGGTTGAATTGGAGATCAACTCACATGAAAGCTATAGTGTTGAACCACCTAGAAGTAGAGACTCTGAGATCAACCATGAAAATTATAGAGCTAAGAAACCAAGAGAAGAAAATGTAACTCAATCCACTAATAAAGCCAGTAATGCAGCAATAGAAGTTATTGAGAACTTTTATATAAATGAAAATCCAATGGCAGAAAAAGAATTCAACGTGACTGCTATCACAAATGCAACAACAGACATAGTCATTGAAAATGAAAGAAACCATGAAAATGCAGATGCTTATAAACAGCAAAATGTTTCATCCCCAGATTTGAAAGAAAAATGTGAAGAGACAAACACATCCGAAGCCACTAATACAGTGCCAGAAGCTGTTGAGGCCTTCAATGGTGAAGCATATATGGTTATTAAGAAGGAAGCATTTGATGATGGCGAGAAGTTGCATCGGACAATAATTGTTGGTAACTTACCTCCAAATCTAAAAAGGAACCACGAAGAGTCGCCAAAAGTACAAGGACGCGTTCAGAAACACAAAAAAGTATTCCAAGATTTACCCATAAAAGTGCCTCTCGATAGGAAAATCAAACATCCAATAAAAGACAGGATCAAGACAGGATCCGACCCTATCAATATCAAATCTTGTCACTATCCACATCACCAAAAGATTGAACTCGAGAAGATGCTCCATGATCTTTTTAAAATGTGGGAAGCAAGAGCTCGCCGCTCGAGAAACCCAGGCATTCGTCAACGTTGTCTATCATTACGTATGCTTTGAGGACAAAGCATCTTAAGAAAGGGGCAATGTTATGTATATTTTATTAATTATTAGTTAGATATAGTTATCTTAGGTTTATTAATATGGAAGGGCATGATCAACGATCATGCCTATTTGCCAAGGAACACCATAAGGCTGTATTTAAAGCCTTGGTGATTCCCACTTGTAATCATCTCATCTTTTATCAATAATAATATATACTTAGAAAGTTTACCAGAGTTTTTACACTCCAAGGTGACATCGTGGCATATCTCCACTTCTCTTTGATCGGGCACATAGATTCTATATGCCTTCGAAGGTTCACTATAGCCCACAAACATTCCCTTCTTTCCAAAAGCATCCAGCTTGTTTCTCTTTTCTTTCGGCACATGAAAGTAAACAGGACAACCAAAAACTCTAAAATGAGAAACATCAGGTTTCTTACCAGAGAAGAATTCTTCGGGAGTTTTGGTTTCCAAAGCGGAATGTGAGCATCTATTTTGAACGTACACAGTAGTGTTCGCAGCTTCTCCCCATAGAAACTTCGGAAGACATTGGTCACAAAGCATGGCGCGAGCAGCGTCCACAATGGTCCTGTTCTTTGTTTCAGCAACACCATTAGCTCAGGAGTATACACAATTGTGGTCTCCCTCTTAATGCCAGCTTCTCTGCAAAAGTCATTGAATTCATTTGACTCATATTCAGTCCCATTGTCGGTCCTCAAAACTTTGATTCTCTTCTCGGTTTGATTTTCCACCAAGGCCTTGAAGGTACAAAACCATTTGAATGCTTCGTCCTTCTTCAAGAAATATATCCAAGTCTTGCGAGAGAAGTCATCTGTAAAAGTCATGTAATAGGAACATCCCCAAGGATGTCACGGGCAGCATACCAGATAAATCAGAATGTATCAACTGCAAAATATCAGTTGTCTTTGTGATACTAGAGGGGAATGGTCCACTTGTATGCTTCCCTTCGGCACAACCCTGACATATACCTTCGTGATCATCTTTGAATTCGGGCATCCTTGTCACCACCTTCCTTGCTTCGAGAAGGGCTTTGTAATGAGCGTGTGCAAACCTCCGGTGCCATAACTCTGTCTGAAGAGTTGCATCACATGACATAGCCCCCAATGGACTTCCTCCAACCTAGTAGAGTGTATCAACTCTAAAACCAATCATAAGAGCTTCCTTGAAGTTCTTCTTCCAGATACGTACCTTTCTATCAACGAATGCCACCTTAAACCCTTTGTCTTCCATTGCCGAAATAGACACAAGGTTCTTCTTCAAATCAAGTACGTACAACACATCTTGTAATCAGAGGACTTGACCTTGAGATAGATGGAGGGTCATAGTCCCTGTCCCTTTCATGAGATAGGTGGCATTATCTCCAAGGATAGTTTCTAGATTTGTATCCTTCTCAATCAAATCAGAGAGGGCTTCTTTATAACCAGTGAAGTGCCTTAAAGCACCACTATCAATCAACCAGACATCCAGGGTGTCGGGAGGAGATGCGGCAGAGATGGCAGATACAAGAATAAATTCATTTCTCTTATTATCAACAACATTAGACTCATCGTACCTGGAATTTCTTGACCTCTTGAAAGGTTGCCCATTTCCACTACGATCAGAGGGAGCCTTCCTTTTCCCTTTGAACCTATTGTTCCTTTGATTGCCATTCCCCCTGGAGTTGTTGTTGTAATCATCCCTGGGAGAGTCCCTTCTATTAGGGCACTCTCTTGCATAGTGACCAAACTTGTTACAAGTGTAACATCTTCCCTTCCTTCCTTTGGGCCCCGCTCTTCCATGGTTTTGATTTCTCGGACCTCCATTGTTCCTCTTCTTAGCATGAGCAGTGAAGGCAGTAGGGTCACCTCCATTTCCATTAGAGGGATGATCTCTCTCCATCATTCTTGTCTCCTCTTCAGTGCATCTCGTCAATATTTCATCAAAGTCAAGAATCACATTATTATTAAGAATAGTGGTATTGAATACATACCAATCACGGGGAGACCTCCAAGCGCAATGAGAACCATCTCTCGATCAACTATTTCTTCTCCAATAGCTAGAAGATTGTTCCTAATTTCAGTGAGTCTCATAAAATAGGATTGAATGGATTCATCCTTGCCCTTCTTGATATTCTTCAATTGATTCTTGAAGAAAAGAACTTGATTAGCATTGTTAGCCCTGAACATGCTAACCAGCTTATCATACATCTCTTTAGATGTGCTCAGCTCAAAAATGTAAGAAACCAAGTGCTTATGAATAGAATCCCAGATAATCATCTTTGCTTTGATTTCCCCCTTTCCATGCTTCGTCTTTGTGGCAGCAGCTGCATTTGATGGAGGCTCTTGAATCTTTCCATGCACATAGTCCATGACATCTTGATCTTCTAGTGCCAAATCCAAGGACATCTTCCATGCATGATAATCAAACTTATCAGTCAATTGATCATCAGACTTGAAACCCTTATAGGTAAAGGAGCCATTGGTCCTTGATAGGATTTCTTCTTCGGTGATTGCTTCTCACACTAGCTTGGGCTTTATCTTCACCTCAGCTCTGATACCATGTTAAATTTAGATAGACATGGAGTGTTCTATGCTTAATGCAAATTTACTTCAATCTTTCTAAGGCCCGATTCAAGTTAGCAATCACATAAACATGAAAGTAAAACGCTGATAGAACACAATAATAGATCAACAGAAGACAAGCCAATAATATAGATCAGATTTTACAATTCTTCTTATCTAGCAAAGATATAGGATAGTGTGCGTTACGGCAGTCAACAGGATGCATCAGCCAGCAAAGTCTTTTTTAGATCAGCCAACCCTCCAAGTGTCACACACACAACCCTCAAAGACAGCTCATCACAAGTCAACGTTGGTCAACCAAAAGTCAATGCAGGACAGTCAACAGAAAGTCAACTATGCAGATTAAGGCTTTGGTCAAACTACTCCTTTTACCTCGATTTTTGTGCCCAACTGTACGACCTTCAAAAATCGGAATTTCAGCCAAGATTGGAGGTCAAACGGTTAAGGGTTGCCCACGGTCAATGCTGGTCAACGCTCAACAAAACAGCCCTAAACAGATCTATAGATTTTCAGCAACTTCAGCTCTGTAGGTGTGAAGGAAAGAGGCCTCCAAAGGCTATCGTACCAATCAAATCACAATGAGAGAATGTGTGATGAGTTGATGAGCAAATGACCTCCAAGTCTCTGCAATTTATATCCAATGTCCATCAGTGAGGGTGTGTGACACATCTATTAGGCTTGTGAGCCTACATTACAAATCTGGCCGACCTTGCACATGTGTGGAAAATAAATTCAAAATATATGTTCTGCTCATCCAAACAAGATGATATTTAGATCAATCTTGCACCTCTCCGAAAGAGGAATCCAACAAAAATATGATCATCATCATATGAGCACTGCAACATGTAGTTTGGACCTAGTTGCCCAAAATTAACAAATTGTCACCATCTTTAACAAGGGCCAAACGCCAGTTAAGCGGACAAAAAAATCCAGCGCTGGCCTAAGGACTCCTTCCAGAGCAGGTTGTTGTACCGCATATGGGATATTACCAAGGGTTTCCTTTTGTGGAATCTTTTGAAAAAATGTACTCACAGGACTTCCAGGGATCAAGAACAAGCTGTCCCAGCAATTTTCAAGCAAATCCTTAGGCACATTAAAGAATTAATCCTTGCAAAGGACATGGATGAAGGTGATGTAAATTTTAAAAAGCGGGAAAAAGACATTTGATGGGATTTGGGGATCCCCAAGGATAACTTTTGAATTATATCGAACCCTCAATCCCAGCAAGATCAAAACTTAAATTATTAAACTTTAAAGACCTTTGAAGCTTACCCTTCTGAAACTGAATTTAAGAGGGCGTTGAGGAGCAATCTGGGCATTAGGGGTATAGTCCGTGACAATCATGAACAACCTGTAGCAATCTTTGCTGCTAACATAGGCATGAACACCAACAATCAGGCAGAACTTCAAGTGGTAGAGATGGGACTCTGCTTGGCCACTCACAATGGCTACCGATGGATACAGCTGAAAGGTGATTCTCTAATCATCATTCATCAAGTGAAGAAGTTGTCTGGATCTAAGTTTGTTGGAGACTGGTACTGAGCCTATCAAGAATAGAATCCATCTAGGATCGGTTTGAGCATATCAGTTTTGGTCACACGAGAATAATCGAGTTGCAGATACCTTGGTCAACCTAGGAGCTCAAAGCAGAACAGGGGAGCTCTGTTTTGTATCCAAATGGGAAGGTTTCAGAGATCAGGAGACAAAATTCTGTTAGCCACCTAATCCATCGAGGTTCTAGTGGACAGTTAATGCATGTCCAAGAAACCTGGAAACTGAATCCAACGGTTTCATTGTTGTATTTATACATGTATAATTTATATCATTCTTAATATATACAGTTGAATTCATTTTCTTTTATAGAAAATAAAACAATCGATATAATCAATTTCCAGATCCAATTCAATGAAGAAAGCGTGGTGTTGTTCGAATCACAAAGATACATATAGAAGTTCAAAACTGTCACTACCGATTTTTGAATCCAGATCTTGTGCTTAGTAGGTCTCGTCGCTGGGGATAACTAATGTTTCCGCTGTCTCCTATAGGCATTGCATTGAGGTTGATCCATGCACAACTTGTACATAAATTCCTCCTTCAACAGGTCAAAGTCTGAGAAAGAAGGAGCGCCCAATGCCCAGAATGGCCACAAAATTTGTGGCTCAACTTATTCAACAGGGTGGATAAACCACCACTTTGATACCACTGTTGGAATCACAATATTGGAAAATGAATTCAACTGTATATATTATGAATGATGTAAATTGTACATGTATAAATACAATGATGAAACTGTTGGATTCAGTTTCCAGGTTTCTTGGACATGCAGCTTCGAAGATTCATCATTCGAAGATTTATCAAGTGAACTAGAGCCAGCCACAGCCTGAACCTGCTGCCTGAGCGTACAGCCAAAGATAGACATAGCTAGATCCAGAGTTGTAGCCAGAGACAGATTCACGCTCCATGAGCATTGAGCATGTTTTTTTGATTGGTGGCCTTCCTTAAACCACCACCTGCAGAAAATTTTGGTTTCTGCTACAGTTTGTGTTAGGGAGCACTTCCACTAGTAGAAGACTTCAGCTTCTAACCAGATTAAGAATTGTTCCAGGAACTGCTTTGATAGTTCCAGAGTTGGTGGTCAGCCTTAAACCACCACTGGTTGAGACCTTGAGTTCTCTCACATTTTGGTTTGTTTGTGGTTTTCTCTTAAAACCCACCATTTCAGAGAGCTTTTTCAACCATTGGCTGTCATGCATTTTTGCATTTTAGCTCTCTTCTTGGACTCTCATATATACCCCTTCGGATTAAGGGAGAGAATATTAGCCACCTAATCTGTCAAGATTCTGGTGGACAGTTAATGCATGTCCAAGAAACCTGGAAACTGAATCCAACGGTTTCATTGTTGCATTTCTACATGTACAATTGACATCATTCTTAATATATACAGTTGAATTCATTTTCCAATATTGTGATTCCAACAAATTCCAGCTCTTGAATCAAGTGGAAGAAGATATGCAGGATAAGCTGGGGCTAGGGAATCCCACATCCTCTCCAGGGAGACAGGAGAGCCGTCATGACATTGAAGGTTGATCTCAAATATCCTGGATGTCAGTATATTCAGCTGTGAGTTTAATCCGAGGGTGGATGTGACTACAGCTGCTGTTACTAAAGGTGGGTTTTGAATATCTAAAGGAAAGGCTGTGCTCAATACCATAGCAGCATGATAATTCTTCGAAAAAATTTTAATGTTCCTGGGTTTTCTCTAATATTTTTGACGTTTTTGGACTTCTTTTTGGAGTTTAGGTGGACCTTGCCCTATGGGTACTATAAAAAATTCACCGAATTTCCATACAGCAAAGGCTCTGAGTTTAATCGAGGGCTGGACGTGACTACAACTGCTTTTTTTTTTTGTAAATTATGTGGGACCACACTATTTTCTATTTATATTTGAAGGACATGCTACAACATATAAAATTCAGGCTATGACCTCAACCTGCCCGCAGGAAACCAGGTCTGTTGGCCACCTGTAAGCATGAAAAGCATACCAAAATTGAAATTGTTTCATCCGTCTGTAAGTCTCATTAGCTAGTTGTCCTACTACTGCAGATTGACCATACTTATGACATAAAGACAGTTCATATAAAACTAAAAAGTGCATCAAAAAACACTATAAGCAAAGCTGCTATCCATCTAAAGAGGAGACTGGAGCTGGGTCTTTCACAGTAGACCCAGGCATGTCTGCTTGTTGAAGCTGCTGAAGTAACTTCTCCATTCTGCCTACTCGATCATCCAATCAACTGATTCGATCTGTTGCCTAGTACTGTGTTATCTTGATGTGGTGCAACTGGTTTTGCATGTCCTCCAGCAGGTCCTGTAACCTAGGTTCCTTCTTTGCCAGGTCTGTCTTAATACGGACAGGCGGGAGACTTTGAATAGCTTTGGCTATAAGACATTTAAGTATCTAATAAGTGTGAATTGTCTGATTGAATAAGGTAAGACGGCCACCAGTGTTCCCTGGGTCAGTAATGAAATCTAAAATCTCTGCTTCTGCTTCATTGTCTTCCGGATCAGTCTGTATTTTTCTCTCCCAACCACGGATTTCTTGACGAACTGTTGGAGAATTGCCCATCACGTAATTTGCTGCTAAGGTTTCGAGATGCTCCTGATTAGTTTTACAACCTCATTTCTTTGGGACAGACTTGTATTGGACTTGTTGTTTTCCTTTGGCAGACTCGGACCTGGTACGTTTCTTCCCCATAGCTGACCAAGTCCTATTCAATAACACAAACCGGCAGGCAAGGACAGCAAGGATATGAGGAACCGTATTAAGACATTCTGTGCAGAACCCCTTTTGAGTTGAGAGAACAATTGCAGCATAAAAACAATGAAAACTAAACCTCCGGAGCCAGTTCTGTAGCCTTTGCAAAAAGCCAAGAAATCCATATAGATAACCAAGGGCTACGGACCGCTTGTCTCTTTGTAAGAAACAGCGCGAAAAAAGGATGGTCCTGATAACTGTAAACGTAATTGTTCTCCTACAAGAGGGACTGGTCGCGCATTCTAAATAATCAATTTCCAAGTTGACAACAGACAGAGCATGGACGCCTTGTAAGTTGAGCTGGGGAACAGCGTGGATGACTAAAATGCAGAGAAGCAGAAACGCTATCCGCCACTTCCTAAAACAGTCCCGGGGAACTGAGGGTCTGAATGCATTGACCAGAGCGACATGGGGCACCTTACCCTTATGGAACTTGACCCAATTAGAAACTCTACAGAGCCGAACCATGCGAAAACAATTGTAACCCCTTCTCCGACTATCCCAGCATTTACTAAGGTCAACTGAAGCTCTACGGAGCAGAACCATGCGCAAACAAATGCAGCCCCCTCTCCGTCTATCACAGGAATTACCGAAAACAACTGACAGTAAAAGGGCCAAAAAGCATAGATGAATTAATTTCAGTAAAGGATTAACACAGCAAGGGAGAATTAACCGACCCGAAACCTCTTTAACAACCTTCAAACTGAACGAGCCCTTGATGATTCGCTCTATGAAGGTGAGGCGATTAATACAACTGCTGTTACTAAAGCTGAGTTTTGAATATCTAAAAAGGAAAGGCTGTGCTCTATACCATAACAGTAAGATAATTCTTCGAAAAAATTTAGATGTTTCTAGCTTTTTTTTTTATATTTTTTAAATTTTTGGACTTTTTTTGGGGGTTTAGGTGGACCGTACCCTATCGGTACTATGAGAAATTTACCGAAATTTCGTACAGAAAAGGCCAATCCAGCTGAATCATGCTACTATGCTTTATCCTAGTAAACACAATCCACCAAACATTCTTTGAGCTATCTTTGTAAATCCTTCTTTGGAGTTACAACTGATACTGCTTAAATTGTCATCAGTATGATCAACAGGAGAGACTGGCAATTGCCGTATCATCCTCCAAATTCGTTACAGGAGATGGTCCGGCCGGAATGAAAAGCATGAACAGTAAGCCCAGGAGCATCAATGATCCAGAGACACATCTAGCAGCAATGTGGTTGATGTATATCAAAGCAAGTGTCAAGCCTCATTAGTGCTCCTGTGCTTTGATTATAATATTAGAAAAGAAGAGAACAAATCGCAGAAGGGTCATCAGAAGAGACTTCACGTGGCTTTTGGCAGCTCTAGGCTTATCTCAGATAAGCACAAAATTGCCTCATATCTCAATCCTGATATATAAAGATATTTTTCTCCAGTAGAAGTAGAATGGTGCACTCCGTTTCTATGGGGATTTTCAATCACTCTGTCATGGATACCACATATCAGACGTTTTCGAAAATCTTAAGTAATTTTAACAGAGGGAAAAGCATCAATTTCGATTTGTTGGATTGGCTAGTTCTCACCTGGAATCCACATACCCAATTGAAAAAAAGAAGCTTGCTGGAATCCCATGCTGTAACTGAATGCGTGATACTATAATTTTTTCCCTTTTAAATTAATTAAAAAAATCCCAATGAAACAAAATCACAGTATTTTCAAAAATCCAATGGAGGAACATACCTTGCCGTTGAGCCACATTCTATCGGATGTGAATGATGGGCTAACTGCTACAGTGGTTGTGGCTGACAGATGGTCTGGATCCAAAGTAAAGCTGATGCTGTCATTGATGGGAAGGATCAGCTTTTCATCTCTTTTCCCCCAGTACTTGATCACTGCTATATTTGTAGGAGCTCTAGCAGTGACCATTAATATCCATGTCTGCAACTCTTCTCCCATATCTGGGTTCCAGATGTGATCCAAAATCGTGAAGATCGGTGCTCTTTGAGAAGTGTGTAACAGACCCACTTCGCAGGAATAGTTTACAAGCAATTCTCCGTGGCCTATTTGAGCTAGCAATCATTCAGAGCTTATAAAGAGTACTTGGGTACTCTGTAAACACTAACTTCAGAGGATAGTTGATTATAAAAGGAATTGAAAAAACTGTTCTGGACCACAAACTCATGAGATTTCTCGGGAGCAAACGTCTAATGGTCAAGTCCAGCTCAACAAATGCACGTGGTACGCCAATGTTGAAAATTGCAGACCTACAATCTTAAAAAATGGAATTGGACAATGAAGACAAAAGCATCAAATTAGGAGTCAATATTGGCATCCGAAGTCCGTCATCGTTGGTGGACTTGCATGTGGCAAAGAAATGTTTTATAGCAGCAGGATAAGGAGCCAGTAATTCGGACTGGACTCTCAACTTGAAAGAATTCAGTGGAGTTGAAAATTGATACTCGGTAGTAGTACAATTTATACGTTTAATGAAGTGACTTATTATACAGTTATTACCAAAATTTATTTATTTTATTTTGGAAGTCTCTTCAGGGTTTTCCTGACCATTATATATGTTCCAAAATAAACACGGCCCTACGTTTATTCATTTTGGAGAGACGTTAATGGTATATTTGAATTGTCTTTTCAGAGTAAGTAAACGATGAAAGTTGATTCATGACATTTTTAAAAATGTATTGATTTTCAATTAAAACATTAAATTAGGGTATTATGAAGGAACCGTTTATTCATTTTGAAGTATGATATTATTTTATTCTAAATAGGGTCGCTATAAGAGCAGGTAAATGACGAAAATTTATTTTGACATTTTTTCATAATATTATGGAAAAGTGTTTAATTATTTTTATTAATATTTTTATTTATAAATAAAAAAGTTATTTATGTTTTATAAAAAATATAATGAAAATTAATAATAAGTAATGTGACTTTCCAAGAAGTTTTGGGATAAATGACTTTCTGGGAAGTTTTGGTTACCGGGTGCAAGCCTTTGAAGTGATGATTGATGCTATGTGATTCATTTCACAAGTTTCAATCCCACTTCTTCACCCGTGTGAGCATCCCGATGCAATGAGTGCTAAGTGGACTATTCGAAAATCATGAGAAATTAGTCAGTTACGACTACCTCTCATGAAAATGGTCATAGATGAATGACTTACTTAACGCGGTTGAATCCCAAAAATGATATCTAAAGTAATATGATGTTAAAGTTATTATAGCTAAGTCGCAAAGGTTAGCTCAAGTGGTTTAGAGTTAGATGTAAAGATTTGTATCTTGTTACTACTTGTTGTTGATCACTGGTGTTATTCTCTTTGATTCCCTTGCTCCATATCACGGTCCCATGTTGAGACAGAAGGTATTAGAGTCTATCTTGAAGAAAGTGAGAAAATGTTCTGTGTGAACAACAATGTTATGGTTGCTTTTTAAGAGAATTGTAAGGCGCACATCGCAGAATCAAAAATCGCAACTAAGGCACGTTGAAGAAGGAGGAGAGCTCACCCAAGCGAGTTGGTTTCTGGTTCATGACACCCTATAATCAAGGTTTTATGTGCTTCCATTCCAAGTAAATAAGAATAATAACAAATAAATAAATATCCATATAAATTAAATAATTTTCCCATGCTTTCATTCCAAGTAAATAAAATATAATAATAATAATAATAAATAAAATAAATAGCTCCCGATCAGGGTGAGAGCACGTAGAACCAACGACATGGGGAGTGGTACAATGGTCGGGTTTCTCGTCATTAATGAAGGGCAATGGTCTCATGCCACGATGAGCATGAGGGGGTACAACACAAGGACTGGATAAGATGCGTGGGGGGCGACAAGTAAGCCCACACGCGACAGGAAGGTGGTAAGGTTGAGCCCGAGATGGCGGCAGGAGGAGTTGGGCATTACTCTGTTTGGAATTCTTATTGCAGTGACCATTAGAAAGTCTATGTGGAACGGGAGTGACATAGTGGGTCGATTGTGGAGAAGGAGTTGTTGCGGGCTCCCGAAAAGGCTTCAGAAACTCATGGCGCGCGAGGCTGGGTATGGTATCTCTCCTCATTTCTCTCTGGGTCTCGAGTTAGGTTGTTATAGTGAAGATTGTAATTGGGTCATAGGATGGTTTAATCTGGATGCAAATGCATGGAGTCTGGGGGGAAGTTATGGGCATGTAGTCATGTTTTTTAAAATTTGGAAATTTCCACTCATGTATCTATCAAATTTGGAATAATGTTATCCCGAATGGGCATGGTCGCCTATGTCAATGGGTGTTGGAGTGGGAGTAGAGTTTTATCAGTTGAAGGGGGTGGGGGAAGGGTCGAATCCTAACAGACGGCTGGTTCGCAACACCATTTCAAATGGCGGGGTTTCAATGACAATGTCTAGGCTTTGAGTCTGTTAAGGGGGACAAAATATATATATATATATATATATATATATATATATATATATATATATATATATATATATATATATATATATATATATATATATATATATATATATATATATATATATATATATGTTGTTTGAGTTATGCAAGCCCTCAACATGCTGAGGACCACATCATTGTGGTTAAGGGAAAAATTTGCATTAAATGGAGTAGGATTGACCTCGATGGCCCTCTGGGTTTACAGGGCGACCTTAAAAAAAGAGATATAGTGAAGCGGGTCCACTATTCAACACCATACTGTGTGGTTGTCAGGTAATATGTTATTGACTAGATTATTGCACCCCCTACAGGCTACTCGGTTAAGTGGTGTGAGCATTTTCCTGACAACACTGCAGGCGGGGGCGACACCAGCATAACAGTGGCAAGTGGGACTTTGGTTAGGCGCAGGCAGGAATCCAGGGTTATGAGCTGACTTTGCATCACAACAAAGGTTAACAAGTTGATAGACATGGTGAGAGGTACCCAGACTACGAGGGCAGGCAGCGGCGCGCCCAGCCAAGTCAACGGCAGTCGATACAGAAAAACAAAGGCCAATTCTAGGGCCTTTGGTAGTCATCCTAAAAAAGGTGGTAGACACACCAATGCACAGCAGTTGCAAGAGGCAATGCAGGCCTACGATGTTGGCACACTTACAGAGGTGAAGCATTTGATAAAAACGTGGGAGACTGACCTGAACTGTCGTGTAGCAGAGGAGGTTAAGGTGGAAGACTGGCAAGACCTTGTCTTGGATACGGGCAACACTCGTGGACATCTGACGCAGTACAAGCACACGGTGCATCTGTACTGGATGATGAAGAGCCCGGTGGCTCGAGCGATTATGTATCATATGGGACAAGCCAGGGAACCAGATCCGGGTCTACGGGAAATTCAAAAAGAGTTTCAATTGATCTAGGTTCAGATCCAACATCAAAACAAATGTCTTGGTCATATAGAGGGGCATGTCAAGTATCTACCCCAGTCAAAGTTATTGGGGTCAAGTGCTCATGATTCGGATCCCGTGGAGTCTTTAAATTAAATATTGTCTTTATGGTTACATTTTTTGCAATTTTGGTATTTTTTGTTAAATTGTACATGGTCAGTAAAATAGTATATAACATAAATATAGGACGAAAATGGTGGGTACATTTGCAATCCTATAGAGCCTTGAAAGACAGACTTCAAACCTTTTGTTTTTGGATGGGCTATAATGTGTTTCGGTGGCCAACAAACTTGGTTTTCCACAGGGCAAGTTGAGGTCACCAAATGTCCTTTATATGACTATAATATGCTTTTATATTGAATGAATGTATGGAAAAGTTCCTACCCAAATTACAAAAAAAAAAAAAAAACTCATGCTTTCATTCCAAGGAAATATATTATAACTCACGCAACCATATAAATTAAATGGTTTGTAAACGTCCATAGGCATCAATTCATAATAAACATCAAAACATGTCCATAGACATCAATTCATAATAAACATCAAAACACTTGTTTCATGATACATTGCTAAAATTAAAAATATATATAAAAATTAACTAAATTATAAGTTTCCTTTAAATTATTATTATTGTTGTTATATATATATATATATATAAGTTAAACACATATATTTGAAAAAACATGGAATGAAATTCTTAACCATGGGAATTTACCCTCACTTTACCATAAGGATTCTTAAATTGGAAATAGACTCTTACAATATCATGGCTTATCAATACCACATGCTCAAAAAACCATCTCTCCCTAGAATATTTTGTGAAAGTTAATCTCCACCATTTACCTAAAATTTATTGATAATTAAATTAAAATTCTAAAAATTCTATTCTAAAGTAAACACACATAATAAATTTAACACTATTAAATATGCGTTCCAAATGGGGGTGACAAATGTGAGGAACCTTGGAATCGATGAGGGTGACCACCACCCCACCAACCTAACTAACAATTTATAGGGGTGGCATGTCACCCTTCATGCATGCACACTAGCGTCACAATTAAGTTCGTCCGTGTTAAGTTGATAGAGTTGGTGGGAGGTAAAATTATATGGATCTTAGTCTAGATTGCTAGAGAATTCTGTGAATTCGCAAGTGGTATGGAAGTGGAGCTTGTAAGAGGAACATATGCAACTCTTGCATAGGGAGTTATGCTCATTGTGGAGTTGGAATGTGTGCCACACATGGGACAATCAAGTCTCGGTATTGCACTGTTGGGCATTGTGTGCGAAAGCAGGCGCCTCAATTGGGACCCTGGTATTTTAAACACTCGCTCGGCTTCACTGCGTGAAGTTTGAGAGGTGGTTTAACAATGTGAGGTTTGGTGGATGTACCTTGGCCTACCAGGCTTGGTTCCAGTTTTTCTAGTAAGAAACTTCACTTTCTTTGTTGTTTTTTTGTTTTTATATCTTCTAATTTATAGTGATTTCCTCCGTTAGCGAATGTTCATAATTACATGAGTTAAGTATGGGTTGTTATTCTATTTCTAGTGGGGGAAAGCTAGGGGCAAGATATGGAAGCTCATCCCCCAAGCCAACTACCTCAGAGTTGGGTATTCCTGAAAGGGTCTTATTGTAATTCTCTGGGGGAGTGGTTCATTTCAAGCTTGGAAATTTTCTACACCTGGATTAGCTGGATGGTGATCTAGAGAGTCCATAGACTTCTTAAGAAGTGTTAATTATTCGACTTGGCCTCAATCTAGGGAGTCTATAAGTTGTCATTTGTGGCTAGTGGGTGGGATTAAAATCTTTAGGGGAAGGTGTTACTTCCTAGTGTTCTAGACATGCCTTCGTATCCTCGCCCTTGACTCCCACTTCGAATTGTTGTGTGATATTCTGGAAATAAGGGGGTGCAGTTTCAGAGTTAGTGGGAATTGTGCGACCATAGACGTAAAGTTTTTATTTTAGGTTTGTAGGATTGTTGGGGAATCAGAAATGCCTCATCACCGTGGGTGAGCCAGGAGGGCAATGGGGGAAGCAATGGCCAGTGATGTTAAAAGTTATTATAGCTAAGTCTCAAAGGTTAGCTCAAGTGGTTTAGAGTTAGATGTAAAGATTTGTATCTTGTTACTACTTTTTGTTGATCACTGATGCTATTCTCTTTGATTCCCTTGCTCCATGTCACGGTCCCATGCTGTGACATAAGGTATCAGAGTCTTTCTTGAAGAAAGTGAGGAAATGTTCCATGTGAACAACAATGTCATGGTTGCTTTTTAAGAGAACTGTAAGGCGCACATCGCAGAATCAAAAATCGCAGCTAAGGCAAGTTGAAGAAGGAGGAGAGCTCGCCCAAGCGAGCTGGTTTCTGGTTCATGACACCCCATAATCAAGGTTTCATGTGCTTCCATTCCAAGTAAATAAGAATAATAACAAATAAATAAATATCCATATAAATTAAACAAGTTTCCCATGCTTTCATTCCAAGTAAATAAAATATAATAATAATAATAATAAATAAAATAAATAGCTCCTGATCAGGGTGAGAGCACGCAGAACCAACGACGTGGGGAGTGGTACAATGGTTGGGTTGCTCGTCATTAATGAAGGGCAATGGTCTCACGCCACAATGAGCATGCAAGGGTACAATACAAGGATTGGATAAGATGAACGGGGGGCAGCAAGTAAGCCCACATGCAACAGGAAGGTGGTAAGGTTGAGCCCGAGATGGAGGCGGGAGGAGTTGGGCATTACTCTGTTTGGAATTCTTGTTGCGGTGACCATTAGAACGTCTATATGGAACGGGAGCGACTTAGAGGGTCGATTGTGGAGAAGGAGTTGTTGCAGGCTTCCGAAAAGGCTTCAGAAAATCATGGCACGCGAGGCTGGGTATGGTATCTCTCCTCATTTCTCTCTGGGTCTAGGGTTAGGTTGTTATAGTGAAGATTGTAATTGGGTCATAGGATGGTTTAATCTGGATGCAAATGCATTGAGTCTGGGGGGAAGTTCTGGGCATGTAGTCATGTTTTTAAAATTTGGAAATTTCCACTCATGTATCTATCAAATTTGGAATAATGTTATCCTAAATGGGCATGGTCGCCTATGTTAATGGGTGTTGGGGTGGGAGTAGAGTTTTATCAGTTGAAGGGGGTGGGGCAAAGATCAAATCCTAGCAGACTGCTAGTTCGCAACACCATTTCAATGGCGGGGCTTTGGTCGCAATGTCTAGGCTTTGAGTCTGTTAAGGGGGACAATATATATATATATGTTGTTTGAGTTATGCAAGCCCTCAACGTACTGAGGACCACATCATCGTGGTTAAGGGGAAATTTTGCATTAAACGGAGTAGGATAGACCTCGATGGCCCTCTGGGTTTACAGGGCGACCTTAAAAAAAGAGATACAGTGAAGCGGGTCCATTATTCAACACCATCCTGTGTGGTTGTGAGGTAATATGTTTCCTGACTAGATTATTGCACCCCCTACAGGCTACTCGGTTAAGTGGTGTGCGCATTGTCCTGACAACACTACAGGCGGGGGCGACACCAGCATAACAGTGTCAAGCAGGACTTTGGTTAGGCTCGGGCAGGAGTCTAGGGTTATGAGCTGACTCAGCATCACAACAAAGGTTAACAGGTTGATAGACATGGTGATAGGTACCAAGTCTACGAGGGCAGCCAGCGGCGCGGCCAGCCAAGTCAAAGGCAGTCGATACAAAAAAACAAAGGCCAATTCTAGGGCCTTTGGCAGTCATCCTAAAAAAGGTGGTAGGCGCACCAATGGACAATAGTTGCAAGAGGCGTTGCAGGCCTACGATGTTGGCACACCAGCGGAGGTGAAGCATTTGATAAAAACATGGGAGACTAACCTGAACTGTCTTGTAGCTGAGGAGGTCAAGGTGGAAGACTGGCAAGATCTTGTCTTGGATATGGGCAACACTCGTGGACATCTGATGCAGTACAAGCACACGGTGCATCTGTACTGGATGATGAAGAGCCTGGTGGCTCGAGCGATTATATATCCTATGGGACAGGCCAGGGAACCAGATCCGGGTCTACGGGAAATTCAAAAAGAGTTTCAATTGATCCAGGTTCAGATCCAACATCAAAACAAACATCTTGGTCGTATAGATGGGCATGTCAAGTATTTAACCCAGTCAAAGTTATCGGGGTCAAGTGCTCATGATCCGGATCCCGTGGAGTCTTTAAATTAAATATTGTCTTTATGGTTACATTTTTTGGAATTTTGGTATTTTTTGTTAAATTGCACGTGGTCAGTAAAATAGTATATAGCATCAATATAGGAAGAAACTGGTAGGTAGATTTGCAATCCTATAGAGCCTTGAAAGACAGACTTACAACCTTTTGTTTTTGGATGGGTTCTAATGTGTTTCGGTGGCCAACAAACTTGGTTTTCCATAGGGCAGGTTGAGGTCACCAAATGTCCTTTATATGACTATAATATGCTTTTATATTGAATGAATGAATGGAAAAGGTCCTACCCAAAAAAAAAAAAAAAAAAAACCCCTCATGCTTTCATTCCAAGTAAATATATTATAACTCATGCAACCATATAAATTAAATGGTTGGTAAACATCCATAGGCATAAATTCATAATAAACATCAAAACATGTCCATAGGCATCAATTCATAGGAAACATCAAAACACGCCCATAAGCATCAATTCATAATAAACATCAAAACACTTGTTTCATGATACATTGCTAAATTTAAAATATATATATATATATATATATAAAATTTATAATTTAAAGGAAACTTATAATTTAGTATATATATATATATATATATATATATATATATATATATATATATATATATATATATATATATATATATATATATATATATATATATAATTAATTAATTAATTTAAACACATATATTTGAAAAAACATGGGACGAAATTCTTAACCATGGGAATTTACCCCCACTTTACCATAAGGATTCTTAATTTGGAGATAGGCTCTCTTACAATATCATGGCTTATCAATACCACGTGCCCAAAAAACCATAACTCCCTAGAATATTTTGTGAAATTTAATCTCCACCATTTACCTAATAAATATTGATAATTAAATTAAAATTCCAAAAATTCTATTCTAAAGTAAACACACATAATAAATTTAACACTATTAAATATGTGTCCCTGATGGGGGTGACAAATGTGAGGAACCTTGGAATCGATGAGGGTGACGGCCACCCCACCAACCTACCTAACAATTTATAGGGGTGGCATGTCACCCTTCATGCATGCACACTAGCATCGCAATTAAGTTCGTTCATGTTAAGTCGATAGAGTTGGTGGGAGGTAAAATTATATGGATCTTAGTCTAGATTGCTAGAGAATTCTGTGAATTCGCAAGTGGTATGGAAGTGGAGCTTGTAAGAGGAACATATGCAACTCTTGCATAGGGAGTTATGCTCATTGTGGAGTTGGAATGTGTGCCACACATGGGACAATCAAGTCTCGGTATTGCATTGTTGGGCATTGTGTGCGAAAGCAGGCACCTCAATTGGGACCCTGGTATTTTAGACACTTGCTTGGCTTCATTGCGTGAAGTTTGAGAGGTGGTTTAACAATGTGAGGTTTGGTGGATGTACCTTGGCCTACTAGGCTTGGTTCTAGTTTTTCTAGTAAAAAACTTCACTTTCTTTGTTGTTGTTTTTGTTTTTATATCTTCTAATTTATAGGGATTTCCTCTATTAGCGAATGTTCATAATTACATGAGTTAAATATGGGTTATTATTCTATTTCTGGTGGGAACAAGCTAGGGGCAAGATATGGAAGCTCATCCCCCAAGCCAACTACCTCAGAGTTGGGTATTCCTGAAAGGGTCTTATTGTAATTCTCTAGGGGAGTAGTTCATTTCAAGCTTGGAAATTTTCTACACCTGGATTAGTTGGATGGTGATCTAGAGAGTCCATAGACGTCTTAAGAAGTGTTAATTATTTGACTTGGCCTCAATCTAGGGAGTCTATAAGTTGTCGTTTGTGGCTGGTGGGTGGGATTAAAAGCTTCAGGGGAAGGTGTTATGTCCTAGTGTTCCAGACATGCCTTTGTATCCTTGCCCTTCACTCCCACTTCGAATTGTTCTGTGATATTCTGGAAATAAGGGTGTGCAGTTTCAGAGTTAGTGGGAATTGTGCAACCATAGGTGTAAAATTTTAATTTTAGGTTTGTAGGATTGTTGGGGAATTAGCAATGCCTCATCACCATGGGTGAGACAGGAGGGCAATGGGGGAAGCAATCCATCTAGTCAATGATGGATTGGGTGGTCATGTGACATCCCCTGGTTAATATTTTCCCATTGTAAATAAATTGTAATTAATTAATAGGTTGAGAAAAAGGGACACATATTTCAAGATTTCTTGAGGAGTGGGTTTTTTTAAATATCAACCCTAGTTGGTTGAGTGATTTAAATGAGATAATGATGCCATGAATTGGCCAAAAAGGGAAAAGGACAAGCCAAGGTGTCCTTTACCTCCAACAACAAGCAAATAGGATGAAACCTTGAATAGCAAGAATGAGCTACGTTTTCCAAGGGTTGACTGTGTGCAATTTTGGAAAATGACATATGGTTGGTTTGTTGGAAAAGGGCATTGGTGCAATAAAGAGGGCATTCATGCATAGGAAAAAAGGGGAACACAATCTGATTCCTCTCACACATAGGTAGAAGGTGGAGCACACTTTGATTCCTCTCCAAGGGAAGAGGGGAAACACACATAAAGGTTCACAATTGGCATGGTAGGTATCAAGATCTAGAGAAGGGGAACCAACTGAGGAAACCTCAAAGAGAGGCTTTTTGAGTTAAAAAAAATTATAGAGAGCAGTGGCTTGCTTGTAAGGCTGAAGAACCCATTGGAATCTTGTGGATTGATGAATCTATTGGTGTAGGAAGAGACACTCAAGTGCTTGTGAGGGTTGATGAACCACTAGGAGTTGCCTTGGAGCTAAAGCTTTGGTGCTTGAATCATTAATGAACCACCTGGAGATGTGATCTTTCACCCATCAATAGCTTATCCGCTAATGAACCTTCCCTTAATGTGGACTCTCTTCTCCTGAAAAATGAGTTGAGACTCTTTGTATTGTGATATCCTAGCATGGATGTTAGATTGTCTGAGGAATATGCAAAGACCGCATGGAAGTTTGTGTAGTTCTGGATGAAGGCAGGGTGGCCTTGTGGCATCTCATTTCAACTGTCAATATTGGTGAAGTTCCTCTCAAAAGAACCCCACCTTAAGCACTGGAATTTGGCTCGAGGCAGCTACAAATAACTGTGGCTATAGCTTGTCTATGGTGGGGTGAAGAGTTAGAGTCCCACTCTTAGTTGTCAGATCTCTTATAAGATAAGTATACTCCTATATTGTGTTTGTGAGAATTGTGTTTCCATTTATTGTGGGGAATTATTTCCATGTTAATGTTGAGGAGTATTGTTTTCTTGCGGGAATAAGGAATGTAAATGCTTGTGTAATATCACTCCTAAATGTCTTCCTTAAGAAATGGCTTATTCCTATAATCATCCTAAGTTTGTGAATTGAAATATGTGACCCACATGTGAAGAGGTAACTGACCTTTGTTAATTAGATGGATGACTACTTGAAAATGATGAGGCCAGTGGGCCTGTAATCAACATACATACATACATACATACATATATATATATATATGTTGATTACAAGTCTAGTTGGGTTGGTTCTTGCAATCACTCGAGAGTTCTAGTTGGGACGGTTCTTGCAATCACCCGAGAGGTCTAGTTGGGTCGGTTCTTGCAATCACTCGAGAGGTCTAGTTGGGACAGTTCTTGCAATAACTCGAGAGGTCTAGTTGGGCCAGTTATTGTAATCACTCAGGAGGGATAACTTGGTTTATATATGTGTGTGTGTGTGTGTTCCAGGCCAAGCGACCTTATAAAAATATACTTATATTAGGTTGAGTTGGGTACAGATCCATCGTAGCTAAAACTAGGTTGAGTTCCTTTAGAAAACCACAAGGTATAAGCCTTACGCATATATATATATATATATATATATATATATATATATATATAAGAGAGAGAGAGATATACCTGTTGCAGGCCAAGGGGCCTTACAAAAATATATTTATACTAGGTGGAGTTGGGTACAAATCCATCGTAACCAAAGCTAGGTTGAGTTCCTTTGGAAAACCACCGAGTATAAGCCTTATGCATATATATGTGCATAGGCATCAAGCGGGGCTGAGACTCAATAAAAAAAATGGGTTGAGGCCCTAAGCCGCAATAGGCCTTGTGTAATAGAACCACCATGACCGAGTTATAAGGGTTGAAAGGCCCAAGTAATACAAATATTACTTATGTTGCAGGGTTAGAATATTAGAGCTTGGAAGAGCTAAAGAACCCAATCCTAGTAGATCAAGTGACTGCGCACAATAAGCATGTAAGCATGGGAGATATGAACCATCAGTGGATGAGCGTCCATGACCGTTGGATGACCCCGAATGTTCTTCCTCGAAGGTTTCTCCCTAAGGTTTCGAATGGATCATAAGGGGGAATTTACCAGGACCAAATTGCTAGGATGATGTGGCTTGGTGGGCCACTACATGGGCATGCACGTCGATTAGGTTGAAGGCCATAATCCCATATAGCACAAAAATCATGAATTATAAGGGTGGAAATTTACGTGAGACCCAATCCATGTGGGAGAAGATATGAAGGATGATGTCACACTAACACTTAGTGTTGGTGACATCATGTCAGATCTTGAAGCTCAAATAATTTGGACGAAGGGTATAATGGAACCCGTCAGGATCTACTTCTTGGGGTGACTCGACATGTGGCAATTTTCTGGTGGCATAAATGCTTTTGTGCTTAAGACAAGGAGGTGGTTGAATCTTAATGCGAAGGTGGCACTGCAATGTAGCCCAGAGGGAATGTCCCCAGAAGTTCAGTTGGGAGTAGTTTGGGAATCCATCGAGGTTTTGTACAACGAGGTGACGTGGTTATGAAGAGGCCAACACCCACATAAACTGTCTTTTCCATACGTGGTGGTTCATTTATCGGAAGGGCATAGCATATGGGTGGGTCGATAGTTTCGACTTGGCATGATGTGGTATATTAGTTGTTAGCCACGTGGACCCCACATCATTACCACGTGGGTGTCACATGTTAGGCCTAATGACATGGAACTATTTAATTGATCAGGACTTCCATCATCCATATATTTTGATCTAGTTGCTAGATTGGAACAAAATTTTATGTCGTTGGAATCATCTCAACAAGACAAGTGTGATGGTATTGTCGGTTTTAAGTTTTGAATGGTTAAAAGAAAGAAAGAAATTTAGACCTAGTTTCCATAACATGACAATAGGAGTCAGGTCATCATAGTAACTACCTCCTTCTACCCTTAACTTGGTTTGGGGATATTAGGGGGTGTGTTACAGAGTGGTATCAGAGCCACCAGGTTCAACACCTTGACTATATGGGTTATATAGCATAACTAACGAGCTAAGGTTTGACGCTAGAGTTTGGAAGATCTAATGAGGCCTTAAAGCCTCATGTTTAGAATTATAAATTTGATTGTTGTGTGAATTAACCGTAGGCACTACTTGGTGTGTCTTCAATGTGATATCTACATGTAACATAGTATTGATGATTTGGCATGAATTTATTGATGCTAATGCACTAATTGAGGTGTAATGTTGCAGCCAGACTCGCACCCATAGATTTCCAACAAGAAGCGAAGGTGATAGCGTTTATCATGCTTTTGAATTTGTTTAAATCTAACAATCATGTGTATGTGATAACACATGAAGGTCAAATACCATATGAATAAAAAAGGATGGCACAATATAGAACCAACAAACCAAGGAATGAATAGTAGAATGGTGCAACATAGCTCTAACCAATCACAGCATGGACACGAAGAAGGAAGTACAAATGAAGAGGAAAAATCAGTTGGATGATGAGGATGGGTAAACTCTCTTGATTTTATGGACACATAGAGGAGTTTGAGAGTAGAAATAAGGAGTTTTAAGGCTGACAATGAGAGGCTTCTCAAAGCACAAGAGAAACAAGCAAAGGTCAACGCAGTAATACTACAAATCCTATCAGACCTATAAATGCAAAGGCAACATGAGTTGTGGATCGGCCAAATGGACATGCAAATCCCTTTGGGAATAGAAGAAAGAACCAATGGGGAAAATGAGAGAAGATCTATGAAGAGGCACATATTGTCAAGTGAATACACTATGAAAGGAGGCACTACATTAAGTACTCCTAAAAATAATTTACTCACCCATGAGTAGTAGTATGAGGACACTCACAGAAGGTCACATCATCATCGCCACCATCATTACCATGAGGAAACTAGAGGGAAAGAGAGTATTTACTAGACGAGTCTAAGAAGGTTAAGCCTCCTACCTTTGATGGTGAAATGGGGAAATCAGATGTTGTCAAAGCCTGGTTGTTGGGAATGAAGTTGTTCTTCTACATCCATTATTATTCAAAGAAAATGAAAGTGGAGGTATCCACTTTCAACCTAAAAGGAAATGTTGATATATGGTTGATCCAGGTGGTTCTAGAGACACATAGGACAAAGAGGGCATATGAAAGATCAAAAATAAAAGTGGCCAAAATCCTTTCGAATTAGAACCAAAGTGTAGATGTCATCGTCTTGATCTGGCAGTGCTGACAGTTCATCAACTTCTTGGGGTTATATGTGAAAGTTAGTGAATTAGGATTGCAGGGTTGACAGTGACATAAGCGAGTTAAAGAGGATGCAATTTGTGGATTAAGGGTGCGGTTTTGGCCGGCTCAGCCCAGTTCGTTGAAATTGTGGGATGTTTGAAATTTGTATTCTTGACCTTAAAGCGGATTTTGTTAAATGGGCTATATATATATATATATATATATATATATATATATATATATATATATATATATACTATATATTTATATATATATATATATATATACTATATATACACACACATATATAAAGGGGTGGCGAGCCACCAACCTCGCCACCCCACCATGCGAAGTGTTAAATATATAATATAGTGGGGGGCAGGTGGTCAACCCTGCCACACCTGCGGATCCCATTTAACATACATAAAAATGTGAAGTGGTTGGGTCGGGCCGCGTGGAAGCGGACTTGCCCACCACAACCAACAAACTCCCATATTAATGTTAAATAGCATCGGGCTTGGGTCGGTTCGGGCTACGTGGAGTAGACCCGCCCACCCACCATAAAAAAACTTTTACATTACCCCATGTTAAAAAGGGAGGGGCAGGATTTGATTCCCTGACCCCTCCTCCTCAAATCGCATGACTTACCAATTCGCCAACCACCTCGGTGTAGATAAGTATGCCCAACATTTTATAAAAACTTTGTGTTTCACAAATGCAACAGAGCAAGTATAGGAGCGAGCACATAGTTCGAGATAGACTTTTTTAATGCAGGCAGAACCATGAGTCAGTGTGCAGAGGCAGTGGAACCATGATTGAGCCTCATTTCCAGAGGGGCCAAATTTTCCCAGTGTCCAATTTGGACAAATTTTATATGGATTTTAAACTTCTTAGCGACACGAACCTGATGGCAGTGTCAGTTTCTGCAAGAGAGGTCTCAAATTTTCAGCCATATTCCAGATGGGGATGACGGTGTCAGATTTTAGCATGTGGACAGTCTATTTCTTTCCATTAGACGCCACGTTTGCGATGGTGCATTCAGATCCAGTGATTAAGCAGCCTATTCTTCAGCCATCATTAGAGTTGAGGTATATGAAGTGTTGTTGCCATGTGTTATCACTCCACCAGATTCCCAAGGCTGAGGAAGGAATCCCAACATAGGTAACCACAAACCAAGATTTTGACTTGACAGTTAGCCCTATCAAGCCGGAGAGGGCTCTCTCCAAAAAGGGTCACAGCCAGGAGGGCTGGAGAAATTAGGGTTTTTAGGCTAGATAATGAGTATAAGGGGTTGTTTTGATTTTTGGCTTGGTTGGGTAAATTAGTAGATAATAAAAAATAGATCAAGGAGAGTGTTAGTGTGAATTCTAATTGTAAGCGTATGAAAAAAGCTCACTTTAGTTGTGCATAACAAACAACCCTAACATCAAAGATGGTTGCCAATTTCCTTAGATATGTAGTTAGTTGACCAAGATAAATGCTACAAAATCCAGATCTATTCAATTAAAGACATTAGCAAATAAAAGCAAGAGTTGCTCCATGCATCCAATAGGCAAGACAAGAATATTTTTAAATAATTTTGTATTTATGACACCTGGGAATGGAACATAGAAAGATGTTACTAGTCCCCCTCAATGGGATGGGATCTTGTATGTCCTCAGCGCTTCAGATCTAAGATCTCTCTCTCTTGATGGTGTAGAAAACCCAGACAAAAATGGAACTCAAGGGGAGTTCACAAGCAAAAAGTAGGAAAATATGACAATGATGGAGGATCAAAGTTAGACCACGAGTATAGATCCAGAGTGATCTTTAGGCAACAAAAGGTAGTGAATGAATAGGAAAACCCTTCTATTTATAACAAAATATTGAGTTAGTCTAGATATTGGTTCATAATTAAAATATTATTAACCAAATCTAGATCCAACTTTTGTGGAATATTTTATTATTTTTGTTGGAGGGACAAAGAATTTGAATTTGGTCAAATCCCTTTATTTGTAAATAATAAATAAATAAATGATTTATTTGTTATTTTAAGAATGTAGTTGAGTAATAATTAAATAAATATGATTTATTCAATTATTTATAAATAATTTAGTCAAATTTAACAAGGAATATTATTTAAATAATGTTTAAATAATTATTCCTAGAAAATAATAAGATGAATAGTGATTTATCTAATTAATTTTCCTGTTTTGGGTCAAATATGACCAAGAATATTAATTAAATTATTGTTTAATTAATTATCCCTTGAGGAAAACCAAACAAAGAGGGATTTATTCAATATTTCCTCATGGGGTTTCCTGTTTAGACCATAAACAACTTAATAAATTATGGATTACTAAGTTATTTTCATAGTGTAAGCAATTTTACTAGGGTAAATTTAGTCTTACATGGTGTACTTTGATCCATTTAATAGTAACAGGTTAGATGACCAAAAATTGGTGTAACATATTCCCTCCCAGCGTGCGAGCGTTAGGAGCTAATCGTATGACCGAAGTACGTTGTAAGAACTCAATCATTAGACACCGAAGGGGGAGTCAGAGAGAGAGAAATATATGGTAGACTAAAGCGCGAGAGGACAAGACCCTGAGGAGGCGAGACTTACAGGTGTGACAAGTCTCTTTTATGAGTGAGTACCTGTTCTACATGAGGCGGGGGAGGCATACCTATGCTCGCCAAGATAACAAAGTACAAAGAATAATGTGTCCATTAAACAAGGGATTGGACTATATAGTACATGCTGGCGTAAACAGGGGCCAGATAAAAACATGATAATGGATCCCACATACAGACTGTGCTTGGGACAAAAACCAAGACTTATACAATATATTTGAGTACATGAGATATAAGTACAACCAAAGAGGCCTTGTAAAACAGGAAAGGGCTTTGAAAATATGAATGATACATGCAAACTAAAAGGCGCTGCAAGCGGCTGAGGCCGGAACCATCAAATCTATGGAGTTGCATCCAAGGCTGTAATAGAGAGGTCATCCGGGCACGTGGGGGGCTACCTGAAGGGCCACCCCCTCTTGAGGTCTGAAACATCTCGCACACACCTGGGAATCACCAATACAATTTGTTGCATCACTAAACCATCAAGTATACGAATCTCAATCATGCCGTAAGGAGCTAGAGCTGAGAAACAATCAAGTCAAAGGGCAATAAAGAGTCCCTTTGCCTGATTTGAGGCACCGAATAAGAGTGGAAGCTGGAACCAAGGTACACCGCTCTCTAGACTTGTCTTCTGGAATAAATAAGCTGATGTCGACAGAAGGAGGTTCACCATAGGTGAGGCAATAAGGGATCCTCAACTAAGGCACGTGAGATAATAGTAGAGCGACTGGTAGACTGACACCAGGGATAATGATGGAATGGGGGTACTGAGTAGTGGGCTGATGACTTCCCTTGTTAGAGCATAAAGGGCATGGATGACCTGGAAGCAACTGACACAATACCAGAGGGGATAGGGGATAGTATGACTGAAGGCCAAAATGTGCGACACGAGAGAGGAACAAAGCAATGAAGGATGGACGACTATAGCGGGATACAAAGGGACTCGGGATAGACTCCATGGATGCGATGATGACTCAACTCGAATTCTCTAAACAAGGGTGACTCAATAATTTTTCCACATAGAACAGGCTCAGTGGGGACCGTACAAACATGAGTACAAGATGGTTACTCATGACGAAAATCGACACAAGCGTGGTAAATTATGAAGGCAAAGTGGTGCCTCAAGTATAAGTGTTGCAAGTGAAGAAATTTGATTTTGAGGAGTGGTGAAGTGACCCTTCTTGGAAAAAAGGTATCCGGGTGAAGTATTAAATCACAAAAAGTCACAAGCTAGCTACCTAAAAGAAATAGAACATGCATTTCAGGAAGGAAATGCTAAGGGTAATATTTCTTAAGATAGAGTGCATTACGAGGATTAGGAAGGGGGTGGCCTTCGAAATCCTCTAGGAGGTATGCCCCTTTACCTAAATCCTTACTGCTAATGTAAGGGCCTAGCCATAATGAGTCGAACTTCCCCATGACTGAGGACATCATGGGCCTAGTCATACACTAGAACAAGATCATGTTCGTGAAAAGTACGAGGGTGGACTTTTCGATCATATTGAACTTTGGTGCATTTCTTAGCCGCTTTGGTGGTTTGCAATGCAACACGATGGTCTTCAGAACTCAAGCATGATAAGTCATTGTTCTAAAGGTTGGGTGTCAGGGAGAATTTTGACGGCTAGATGAAGGGAAGGTATTTCACACTCAATCGGTAAGACTACCTCCTCGCAAAAAACAAGGTGGAAAGGAGTAAACCTGGTGGTGGTTTTAACAGAAGTTCTATAGGCCCACAAAGCAAGGAAGAGCATAAGGTGTCAGCTGGTTTTGTGTTTAACCACCATCCGTTGAAGCATGGTTTTAAGGATTTTATTGACTGCTTCAACTTGACCATTACCTTGGGGGTAATAGGAGGATGAATATTGGTGCTCAAATCCCAACATAGAGGATAGCTCACATCATATATCATCTTCAAAATGCTGGCCATGGTCAGATACCAATTATTTCAGAACTTTGAATCGAGCGATAACATGGTTAAAGAAAAAGAGGGTTGCGGTAGTTGCCGTGTTGTTGAATGTTGGCATGGCTTCAGCCCATTTTGTGAAATAGTCAACCCCCACAATGATATACTTGTGGTTACCAACATATGGAAGTCGACACTCCATAAAGTATATGGCCCACTTACAAAAGGGGCCAGCTAAGATGACAAGATGGAGGGGATTCGGAGGGGCTCGCGCCTTGGGGGTGAAATGTTGGCAATTGGAACAGTGTTTGACTGCTTCAATGCAATCACCGAAGAGAGAAGGAAAAAAATACCCAGTGCGCATGATTTTTTGGGTAGTAGCAAGACTAGAGAGGTGGCCACCACAAGCGCTGCTATGGCATGCATTTAGGACTTGACCAACTTCAACATGCATGAGACAATGACAAAGGATAGTATCTACACTGTGACGATAAAGGTCGTCACTGATGAGAAGGTAGCGGGGGGCCTAGTGTCGGATACGTCATCGAGCGTCACTATCAAGATGGAGGGAGAAATTTTGGGTTCGCAAGTAAGTGAGGATGTAACCATATCAAGGATCATCTATGTAAATGGAAAACAAATGTTCATCAAGAAAGTCATCATTAATTGGAGGATCCTATGTACCGGTAGGTAATTCATAAATGAGTTCAACAAGGGCTAAACCTTTCTTACTCTTTGGTGTGACAAATTTAAGATCGAAGTCCTGGAGGATAACGATCCAACGGGCATACTTCCCATTGATGATCTGACGGCTCAATAGGAAGGCCATAGGATTGGAATTAGTCACGACCTTGGTGGAACGCATGAGGATATAATGACAAAGTTTTTGGACCAACAACATGAAAAACAACGCTAATTTCTCTTAATGTGAGTAGGATACAGGGGGGCCTACAAGGTTCTTACTGATATAATAGATAACATGCTCGATTCCATTGTCATCTTCCTGAATAAGGACTCCAACAACCCAATGGGCAGAGGCTGAGATGTACAGGATGAAATCCCTATCAAAGTCAAGGGGACAAATCAAGGGAGCGAAGGTGAGAGCATGTTTCAGGGCATCAAAATACTCTTGAGCATAGTCATCCCAAACAAATGGAATGTTATATCTGAGGAGTCTAAGGAACCCATGCGTTATGGTGGCATAGTCAGGTATGAACCGATGAAGGAAATTAGCTTTGCCATGGAGGCTTTGTAACTGACGTAAGGTACGAGGAATAAGAAGCTCAAGGATGGCCTGAAATTTCAAGGGGTCAAGTGTTATACCATATTTAGACACAATGAAGCCTAAAAGACGGCCGACAGGAACACAAGAGACACACTTCAGTGGGTTGAGGCGGATATTATACTTGCGACATCGGAGGAAAATGGTACACAAATCATGGAGGTGTTGTGCCCGATTCTTAGAACGCGCAGTGAGGTCATCTAAATAAGCAAGGATAATATGAGTTAGATCATAGAAACAATATGACATGGCCCATTGAAAAGTGGCTCCGACATTCTTAAGGCCGAACAACATGACCTTATAGGCGAAGGTTCCCCACGAACTAATGAATGCAGTCTTAAGCTGATCAGCATGACGGATAGCAATTTGGTTGTATCCAGAGAAAACATCCATGAAGGATAGAACATCATGCCCCACACACTTGTCAATGAATGGTGTGGGGAAGTTTTCTTTGGGACAAGCTTTGTTCAGGTTGCGAAAGTCAGCGCAGACACAGATGGTGCCTTGTTTCTTGAGAACGAGAACCAGATTGGACACCCAAGTGGTGTATTCAATGGGATAGATAAAACCAGCCTACTTGATCTTATCAATTTCGGCCTTGAAAACCTCTCATCTGGAAGGATTAATGGGTCTCAACTTCTGACAGACTGAGTTGGCATCGGGCCATGTATCGATATGGTGTTTGACAATGGTGGGATCAAGTCTAGGTATTTATGAATAAGACCAAGCGAAAATATCGCGGAATTCCTTGAATAGCTTGGTGTAAGCCTGAATTTCTTCTGGGGTGCATTGGGCACCCAAGGTAATGTTTTATTCTACCCCTAGTTTGTCAGAAATGTTGATTTTAATGGTAGGAGAGATATTGGCCATATTTCCTTCTTCTAAAGCATTAGGTGTAGGGATGGAATTTCTAAACTAATTGACTTCATGAGGAATGAAGTCTTTTTTTTCCACAACATATTGATCATGGGACTACTATGAGAGGAAGTACACATGATGGTGCATATCATCCCACAGAAAGTCAGGGTTGGTCATCGCTTCCATAATGTCTTCATCAGAATGGAAGATGGGGTGACTGGAGGAAGGGGGACCACTTGACGTGGTAGAGCTACTTGAATCATCATCATGTGAAGAAAGGCTCACATGCGCAACGTCACGGGGAGTGACAAAAGAGTAAGCAGATAAGGGGTCTACCGATGTTGAGCCCAGGGTGATCGCTGAAGGGAGGTCAAGCCAAACAAGAGGGGAAGTCCCAGAGGGGTCTTCCACCGTGGGTCTCATGGATGATGATAGGCAGAAAATGGTGGCCGAAGGCTCCGTCATCTCGACATTGGGAAGGGGAATGTCAATGGGAGTAGGTAGGTCCTCTGGTTCTACCGAAGCAGAAATCACAAACAAGGGAGAGGTGAACTCGTTGCGCTTGGCCTCGAATTGGCAGACCGCTTCTAAAGAGGCACGTTAATCATCGAGGTGGGGATAAAGTTGGTTGTAGTGGCCATGGAAATCACACAAAGCATAAGGATGATTTGCGCACAAAGACTTGATTTTCGGGACTGAATTGGGTATAGTGACATAGACCTCAGGGATATCATATTCTGGAAATGCTTCGTTGACCATGGGCTTGAGGCAAGGCAATTCAGGACAGGTATGGGTGGCATGATTGACAACATCACACAAAGCACACCGGGTGGTACAATTTGGAGGCTGAGGAGGAGTAGTGGTTGTTTGGGCAGCCTTGTCCTTAGGTGCCTTCTTGCGAGCTTTGCCCCCTTCACTTGAAGCTTTCGAAATAGGAGTAGGTTCATGTTGAGGTGGCTGAGGCATGGAAGCAAATGGAGGGGTCATGGTGACCGGTTGGACTGGGGTCAAAGCAAGATAAGGTTAGGGTTGACCAGGCGGGATGGTGGCTAGGGGATCAATGTACCATATTGGGATCCCCAAGGTCATGTTAGGAAGAGATAAGGTGGCCATAACAAGTACCGAAAATACTCCAGGGGGGGATCTAGAAACGATATCTGACCACAGGGGTAATGGCCAGGCGGGATAACTCTGAGATGGTTAAGGCCAGGAGGAACCATTCCAGGAGGGTAGATAGGCTCATGGATAACATTGACTGCAAGTGAGGGGCAGGAGTGGGTCCTAAAGGCTGAGTCAAGGTGCTAGGATCAGGTTGTGGAGGGCGGGGTTGCTGATTAGTCGAACCAGTCCTCTTGAGGTCAGACAGAGACGATTGCATCATGCAAACATTCGACGAGCTGGGATCAGAGATAGGAGGAGAAAGACCAGGGAATAAACCAAGCAAAGAGGAGTCAATGTAGACTCTGGGTGAAACACTGGTCAAGTGTTCGACTATTTTTTTATTGGCCACCAAAGAGATAAAGGGCTCAGGGGAGGTCTGAGACTTCGGTTCATAAGATGTCAACTGGTCAATTGTGACAATATTTCTATTGTGAGGAAAGCACATCTTACGGTGAACCGCAGATGGGACAACATACATTGCATAAGTGTAGCTACGACCCAATAGAATGTTGTAATCTAAGGGGGCATCAATGAATTCTACGTCAACACAAACAGTCTTTCCCGCAAGAGTAATAGGACAATTGTGGAACATGCCTATGGGCTGGGAAGAGTGGCCATCCCACTCTCGAAGGGTGATAGTGGAAGGGGCCAGCTCAGGAGATCCGAGTTGCTTCCAAACCGAAGTAGACATCACATATATGGATACCCCCTCATCAATGATACAACGGGAGACGTTGGCATTCTAGACCTTGACATGGATTTGGAAGGCGACAGAAGCAGGAAGGGGGGGATTTTCTGACCAGTCAACATCGAAGACAATCAAACGATCATCTAAAGGATCCACAACGCCCATGGTAGTTAGTATAGATTTTTGTTGTGAAGGGCATGACTGGAGGAGTTCCGGCATTGATATGGCAGCAGGGGACTGCGCCAAATCATCTACTATACTATACGAATGGGTAGATTTACCAGAAGTAGCATTTCGGTGTAATGGTCCCCTGGGGATCTTGGTGTGAACCTCTGCCTTAGGCTAAGGGATTTGTAAAGGACCATTGGGTGTCGAAAGAGGCTCTGTGGGACCTGAAGAAGGGGGATCGGGGGCAGATGTAGCGGGGGGCTTGTTGTACTGACGGGACCAAGTCTTAAGGTTGAGGTCAACAGTAATGGGTTGGTCAGAGTTCATCATGAGAATCTAGTAATCGGGGGTACTAGATGGAGGAGGTTGAGTGGCCGCCTGACTTTCGAGGGGTTGGGTAGCCACGAATCCTTACTGGGGGAAAGGATTGGTAAACACAACTGGTTGGATAGGTGCAACATTAGGAGGAACTGAAGGGAAGGGTTTCCATAATCGGGATGCTACTTGAGCTTCCCACATCTGCTACATCTAAGGTAAAAGAGGAAAATTGTGGGTGTAGTGACCATAGACACCACAACAAGAACAAGGTTTGTTCATGCGAACATGCCTATCCTGCTTGGGCTGAGTGCCTTGTTGCTAGTTAGCAGTGTTAGGTGCATTTCCTTGGGGATTGAGTCTTGGATTACCTGGGGAAGATTGGTTTTGGTTGCCTTTCCTCTTCTTTTTGGAAGTCGTAGGATTAGTCGTGCCCTGCTATGCATATACCTGCCCCTGGGGGGATGGTGGCTGCTGTTGTGGGGGTTGAGAAGGCAAGGGAGGTTGAGGTGATAATGTTGGAGGAGCTGGAGCACTAGGCTCTGGATACGGATAATAAGGAGGTTGGGCAACATTGTGGTAAACAGGTTGGGAAAAAGGAGGAGGCATGCCGTATCCTAGATACATGCTACCGGGAGAAGGAAAAGTGCTGGAGGAGCTGGCCCCCCCTAAGAGAAACCATAGCCCATGGGATGATGAGTGTACAGATGAGAAACGGCTCTAACGATACCGTCAGCAGCATGGGATGCCCCTGGTGCGTTGGCACCACCAGGTCTATGGAGATCAAGTAAGATGGTATAAACATAACTAGACTGTGCATAGATCAGGTCGTATTTCAACGCAATCTAGAGAGCGGCTTCTTCGATCTGAGGGAAATGAGATGCGGCATCTTTTCCAATAGCAGGCAAGAGGGAGCTGAGAAACCAGTCCATGTAGACACGGTCTTCGAAGGTAGGGGCTTGACATAGGCTCTTTCTTCTCCGCGCATTCTTAGACATGATCGGATAGGCGGGTCACAAACGATTGACGGAAAGAGGTCAAAAGTTTGGTACCAGTGTCATAACGAAGGGAATGCTGGAAGTAAGACAAAAAATCCCTGGCAAGAGTTGCAAAAGTAGTATGAGAGGAGGAAGCCTGGTCGACATACCACTTAGAAGCTTCTCTAGTAAGCGTACGTTGGAACAACCGAAGATGGATAGAGTCATTGGTGATGGAGTTAGATGAACACCAGATGTGGCAAGATCGAACATGGTTTGTAGGATCTTCTCCAACAAGACCTTCAAACTTGGGGATGTCGGAAGGGAGCTTGGTTGGCATAGCATGCCAACCAGGATCATGGTGTATGGGGTCATTGATCAACTAGTTAAAATCGATAAGACTAAGACCTGCCATATAAGGGAGAAAGGGAGCAGTCGGGATAGTTCCTGTTGCGGTCCCACTAGTAGTATTGCCAGCATTAGGGCCGGGGCTACCACCAACGTTAGGTCCTGAACCAGACATGGTGAAGGTGACAAGAGGAGAACCGGGGATAGAACAAGAAGGGGAATTCGATGAACCAGAAGCAGAGTCAGAATGGGGACTTGATGGAGGACGAACTCAAACCCTACGCGGAGGAGTAAGTCTTCCTACCAGAAACTGAGGACGAAGACCAAGAAGTCTCCGGGATAAATGCCTTGGGGGCGCAATGATGGAAAAACAGACATGGATCACAGAAGGAAGAGAGACCAACAAGGGCAAGGAGGTGTAGGATCAAATGATTATAATTTCGAAACAAGGGCAGAGAGGTGTGTGATCAATTGATTACAATGTTATAATCTTGGCCTGGCGGTGTAAACCGGGCGCTCTTCACTTAGGTGTTCGTGTATGTGATAAGTGTGTTAATTTTAATTAAACCCAGACGTGTGTAGAGAAAAAAGAAAAAAAGTGTTGTATAACTATAAATAAATCTGAAAATAACAGTAAAGTAAACTGAAATATGACAGAAAATAAATAGCTAAAGATGAATCAACTTAAACCCAAGGAGGAGGGCTTCCCAAGAACTAGTTTATGGGTGGGAAAAATCTAGTCAAAACACAAAAAAATTGCCAATGGATCTAAAGTCAGGAGGGACAGGGATCTAAAGGTCAGATCTGCTGGAAATAGGTGTAGAAAACAACAAAAAACCAGAGGGAAAAGTGCTACAAATGAGGTGGCGAAAGGCTACAACCTGAAGGGAAATGGAGGGGACCCTAAAGGACGACCAAAAAAAACTAAGAAGAGGTGTTTTGGACGGATGAATAACCAATCTAAAATGGATCTAAAAGTACAGGATCAGATCTAAAAAATGGTTGAACACACTGAAATCTCAGACGACCTGCTTCAGCTAAACTCCTCCTAAAAAGGCGGAAGCATACTGAAGCCCTAGGGGGCTTGGTTCCTACTTTGACGAGTAAAAAATAGCAAGTACAGGTCCAAGACAGGTGGAGATAGAGCTCAGACAACCCTGAACAGTAGCCTAGAAAAACCCAGAAAAATTCCCGCAAAAAGTACAGGCCGTAGTTTCTAACCTGTTTTCCACTGAGGTTGCAGTTTTCTAGCTGTTTTCTATGCCCTGAAGGTTGAGGTCACGGGTTTTGGCCTAAAAAGTGAGACCTGCACTTTCGACCATCTCGGGAGCAGGTTTTAGAAAAAAGTGTCATCTCAGCTGCGGCTGATACCTGTCACCTACACAATAGGCCCAGAAATACACATAATTTATAATTTTTACTATTTTAGGGTTTTAAAGGTTAAAAATAACATCAAGAAAAGAAAAACAATAAGCTAAATAAAAACCCTAGGGGTTGAAGCACCTAGTTATGCAGGGATCTGAAAAATGACATCGGTCGTAATTATAAACCCTTGTGGAGTCGCTAGTTGTTAGTGTGAATTCTATTTGCAAGCATACGAAAAAAGCTCACTTTAGCTGTTCATAACAAACAACTCTAACATCAAAGATGCCTACCAATTTCCTTAGATCTGTAGTTAGTTGACCAAGAAAAATGCTACAAAATCCAGATCTACGTAGTTAAATACATTAAACAACAGATAAAAGCAAGAGTTTATCCATGCATCTTGTTAGGGTCTTATAATAATAGGGTTCATAAATTTTGAATTGACTTTGATAGTCTTGTAAATATGTACATACCTTTCTTTCTACAAGTTGTTTTCCCATATTTTGAAAAAATGAAAAAAATCAAAAAATCAAAAAGAGGGTAAAAAGTCCTAAAAGAAAAATCAAAGGACTTAGAAAAAGATAGACCCCAAAAGAAAAGAGATAAAATAAGACTTGAAAGTGAGCAAGTCCAGATGTCACTACTTTTACTTTTACTGCAAGAATAATGATTATGTGCAGAGTGTCAATAAATGTCATAATCCATGATCAGTTAAACTGTTTAATCTTAACTTTTAATGCTTTCAATTTCATGTTTTAGATAGTGAATAAAGATTTGTCAAACAGTTTAAACTTGACAAATCAGTAGATAGGTAGAGAATAATGAGGAGCTCAACAGTTTAATCTGAGCCCTTGGATGAAATAAGGTAGAATAAGATAGTTTTATGCTTTGAGAGAAAAATGTTTAAGGTTGCAAGCCTAAATGCACTTACAAAAATGAAGTGAAAATGTTAGAAATAAAGATGGGTAGGTAGAAAGTAGTTGAGAAATCATGTAATTAAGCATCATTGGGAAAAAATCACTAATTTCCCATCCCCTACAAGTATTCAGTATTCTAAATTGTCAGTCAAAAAGGCTAAGAGCATTTCTTTGACTTTTGTTGGGACCGGACCCAAGGCTCGATGACTGGTTAGTTAAAATATTGAATTCCTATATTATAACCACATTTATCAGCATTTACTCTTCATTCATACATCAAAACCCCATTTTTTCTAAGTGAAGACACATTCTCACTTAGTAAAATTGAAACCCTAAAATAATTAACTTCATTCCCTTCAAAATCATTCATAAAACTCTCAAAAAGCATTTATTCTAAGTATAAGTGAAGTAGTACAACAAAGATGAGCAATGCTTTATTTTTATACTTTACTTAGAGGTAACATGTGCTTTGTTTCCATTTCACTACCCTTTTTCATATTAACTACTAATTTATTCTATTAAACCCCTAAACTACACCCTCTCGTATATATTAATTCCCTTATATTTAAATAAACCCACAAAACTCTTTATTTTAAAGTTTAGACCAAAGTTAAATATTCCACATGTGCAATATATAACCCCGCCCTACAAAGCCATTGGTCTAAACATACCTATATGTAAATATCCCACCCCATGTAGTTTGAACAAGTGTTGAAGTGCATTTGATAAAACTATATAATATATAATAAATGCGCATGCGTATGAAAAGTTAAAACATTTTACAATGTCTTAAATCAAAACGTTATATCCACCATATTACCTAACACCTAAGGTTTAAACTTTTCTAAAACACAATTTTATAAAGCTTAAAACATTCCTGCCGCATATGACAAGCCTGGTCCCATCTCCCATTTCGGCGCACCTCCCCAACGAATCTATACCATTTGCTTTCAAAGCTCAGATCCTACAAAGGAAATCCAATGTCGCGCAGAAAAGTTGCGCGGTCATCCCCATGCCAAAGCTGCGCAAAATGGGTGGTTTCACGATCCTATCTCTCCTCCATGTGCCCTTTACTTACTGGATCGTGTGGGTTCAAGCCAAAACCGCTTACCACTGTAATGCTGCGCGATAACCATTGATTGTTTCAATTCTTTGAAACCCAAAATTGCCTTTCTTGCCCGATGTGACTACAATTGAATGTCTTTTCTATTAGCCCTGATATGCATACAATATAGAAATGCATTCATTTCATACCTTTCCTACGCGTTAACCCTACACGAAGCCTCCTCGACTGAAAAACATCCTTTTTCCGCCATTTCTGCACCCGAAAAGCCTGCAAGATTTGCCTTGTGACCTTTGAAGATTTCCAAGGAGCTGCACATTTCTCTAGACAATCCGTAGAAGCTGAGCTTCACTGATAACCTCAGAAAGATTTTCTAAAGCCCAATACCTCCATACAACAGGTATTTGCTAAAAATTTGAACCAATAAGCAAATCGAAAGATATTTTAAAGAACAAAAACACTTTTATAATTTAAGAATCCATTGAAAGAAGCTGTAAAAAAGCCCCAAAAATAGCCCAGACCTTGTCAATTTTTTTTCCAGAAACCCTATTTCTCTGTTGTGCACAATTTTTTAAGAAATTTGTGAGTTTTTCACAGTTTGATGAACCATTTCAAGCTTTAAATCAAACCAAAAACCTCTGCAGCTATCCTAAGCCTCTTTGACCCTTTTCAAAAGAGTTTTTAGCCCAATTTCCAATTAAAATACTCAAGAAACCCTTGTTTCTTGTTTTAAATCAGTTAAAAGCCTATAAAACTCTTTCACAGACTTAATTTGGAAAGAAAGCCCAAAGAAAACGCTATACTTTGCCAAATTTGTCCAAGAAATCCTCTGCTAAAATAAATTGCTCTTGCAAACTATCTAAACTTGCAGAAGTAGCCCAAAATACCTGAAAAGCAAAGCTCTAGCAAACCCGAAGCTTCCAAAGTTCCTAAACCAACCCCTGCAATGACTTCTAAGACTACTATTGTTGTAAATCCTCTTCAACCACCTGTTGTTGATGTTGAACACATCCCACTAGCTGATACTGATTGTAAAATAGCAGATCCCATTGTTGAATTTAACCTGCTAGATATTCATAACTGGTGCTTTGAAAAGTCTCTAGATAAGGAAGAAGAAATCCATATTTGGGAATCCCATTTGCCCAAATATGCTGTCCCATTAACTCACCCATGTCAAGAAGTTATCAGATTATGTCAGAAGTATTATGTGCCTGATCAAAGAGCCATAATCAATGTAAATAAAGAAGTGCTTTTCACTATCACTGCTCAATCTATCAATCAAATATTACAACTTCAGCCTCACCCCCAAACAGTCCCTTTATCCATAGAGGCCTTAACCCAACTGTATATTGGCCTAGATTTTCCCAAGAGATTCATGATTTTTCAGACATTTATACCCTCACATGTAGAAATTCCTAAACTAAATCCCCCATATTCTACTGCTAAATTCCCATAAGGTTCAAGACATGTGATTTCCATGCTTTCCTTCATCCTTGGATATTTTACCGATGAACACACTCATGAATCCATCTTGGGGTTCTTATCCACTTTTACCCCAGGGTAACTTCCATCAGTAATCTTTGACTATGCTGGTTTCATTGTAGATAGTATCCATTATCAATTGATCAATTTTCCAATTGAAGGAGTATTCAGATATACTTCCTTCCTTGTCCATATGTTTCTATATTTCCAATCAGATAAATTTCCAGTTACTCTTCAAAAGCTTGACATAGAGGGAAATCCTCTATCTGTGATTTTTTGGACTACATTGCTCAGGAAAGAGTGTACAAATAGCAATGTTGACTAAAGCAAAGGAGCCAAGAATTAATGAAGAAATTAAAAAGATATTGCAATTGTCAGAACAGAGTAAGGTCGGTGACTGGTAATTATATGAGAAATATACTGAAATCAAAGTATTTGGGTCAAACTTGTTACCTTACAAGTTACCCAAGCATGTTTCAATGACGATCTTTGCCTTAGAGTATATCAGGCAGATCCTAAATTATGATTCTATTAATTTCATCCAGTGATCACAATGTTGACTAAAGCAAAGGAGCCAAGAATTAATGAAGAAATTAAAAAGATATTGCAATTGTCAGAACAGAGTAAGGTTGGTGACTGGTAATTATATGAGAAATATACTGAAATCAAAGTATTTGGGTCAAACTTGTTACCTTACAAGTTACCCAAGCATGTTTCAATGACGATCTTTGCCTTAGAGTATATCAGGCAGATCCTAAATTATGATTCTATTAATTTCATGGCAGCTAAGAAGAAAACTCATTTCAAATAAAAGAATCAGATAGGGCTATCCATCTACAATCATAGAGATGCATAGAAAGAGGTATCTAAGAAACTATTGGAATATAAGTTTGAAGAAATTTTTCCATGGAATTATGATCCACAAGGGATCCTGAGTAAACTAAGGGTTAAATACAAATTAACACCCTTTATCCATGAAGCAAAGCCAAAGATAGAAAAATTTGCAAATCAAATTGAGTGGACTGAAACTACCTTAACAAATGCAGTAAACCAAAGGGATACTAGTCACAATTTGGAGAATGTAAATCAGTCGGAAAAGTCCACTAAGAGAATCAGGGAAGAAGGAGCCTATGTTGCAGAAACTACAACTGAGACTGATTTTAAGATAATCTATAGCAAAAGGCCTAAATTAAGTTGAGTTGGTAAAGAGAAGGTGGCAATTGACATAGACGATACAGCTACACCAGAGACAAATGTAGATGCTGCCACAGTGATCATAAATGAATCAACCACTAACAAACAGACTGAAGAACAAGTCAACAATGAAGATACACAGTTAATGGAAAGACAACAAAGCATGGAAGCTTCTTCCTCAAAAACAGTTGAGGAGAAATATTTGGATATTAAAGAAAAATATAAACAGATCAAACTGAAGAATGAAGAAATCAAAACTAAAATTTATTCTCAGTTTTTGAAAGAAAAACCAGGTAACCAAAACAAATTTCTATCAGCTTTTGACTAGGCAAGTAAAAAGCTGATCATGTTAGTGTTGCAGCCCACAGTACCAGTTCCAAAGACAATTGTTGACTATAAGAAACTTGATCTAGAAGTGGCAATAGACAGTATTCATGAATTAGATCAAATAGAGTTTCACAGGCAGAGTTCAGAAATGTTGTATTCCACTGTTACAACAAAGGCCATGAGTGTTCAAAAACTTGAGAAAACTATCACTAACATGCAAGATCAGATGAAATTGGATAAAGCTCATTATATGCTAAGGATCTAAGAATTAAATCCTTAGAAGAATTGGTAATTAAAGTGGCATACGATCTTGCAAATGTTAATGCAGGAGAGTTATTGTTGAAAAAGAAAAATGACGACATTGCAGCCTTGAGGAAACAGCTTAAGCTTCCTCCAAGTGAACATCCCCAGGCTAAAGAAATCATACAGGAACAAAATGACAAAGATGACATGATGAACATCATCTTTCAGCTTACAGGATAGATTAAGGAGATGGAAATTCAGACGGACAAACTTGTCCAAGAAAAGGAAAGAGTGAAAGTACCAGAGCCATCTACAGTTATTCCCATGGTCAATACTGTTGTGTCTTCAACTCTAGCTGAAGAGTTGGCACCAAAAGTTCCACTGGCTACTGCAGTGCCAGTGACTTCATCCACCACATCAACTGTTGAGTCATCCTCCACAACAATTTATCCTACAGATGAGACTAGTAAGTTAGTTAAAGCTACGAAAGAAATGTCTTTAAAGACAAATGAGATCAATAGGTTGACAAAGATGGTAGAAAATATTGAGAAGGAAAACACATTATCTCAAATAAATGCAACAACGCATGAAAAAAAGGCCATTAGACTAAGTGAACAACTGAAGAAACTGCAAAATGAGTTAACCTTGACAGAGCAAATATCATACATAAAAAAATACCTTTGGAACAATGTCATTGAAGCCATCCATGATGTGTGGCCTTCAATTCAAGTAATTTTTGAACAAAGAGAGTTGTTACTAGTAGCTCAAGCAAAAATTTAAAAGACTCAAAGTGAACTGGCTGATAAACCAGAGCAAGCTTTAAGGCTGATCACTTTTCTTAACAGCAAAAATAGACAAGAGTTGGAAGAACTCAAGATTAATGATATGACTGCAACTATCCTAGAAATTAGGAAAGTTACTACAAAGAAGAATCTAATGAAGCAATTGGAAGAAAATTGTCAGAATTTGAATACTGCCATAACTAGGTTCATGGTTAAATTCACAAATTTGAGGCAAAAAGGATTGCCTAATATTATGGTTATTAATGACAAGTTGATGCCTCAAAATGAATATGATAAAAAGATTAGAGAATTTTCAAAGGAACAGGTGAATAAACTAGAAGGGCAAGGCATTCCAACAGGGAAAGTTTTACTAAAAAACTTTGAAGACTTATTTTATTTGCAACATGAGATCAAACACTTGTTTGCCATCAAGTCAACCTTTGCCAGATACACTTAAGCTGATGAAAATTTCAGGAAATTGAAAAGTATACAAATTCCTTAAAATGAGGACTGGCAGTCACTCACAGATTTATTATGAAGGATAAAATAGATAAAAGGAGAAAAATCTGTTTACTGATTTATTGCAAAAACATAATTTTTTACAGTAGTAAACAGATTTTGACTATGGTTAAAGAGTATTTGAAGTGAAAGAGTATCAGTGAATAAAGAGAATCAGAGAAAGAGTATCAGACAAGGCAGATCAGATTCCAAAAAACAGGGTCAAAATATCTAAAGCCAACAAGGAGAACACCAAGGCAACCAACTGCATTTTATCCTCAAAGTAGTTTCTATTTCTTTTGGATAGATAGGACAACTTGCTGATTTGTTAAGAAGTTGTCTCTATTATTATTGTAAAGATATTTTATTTTCCTTAGATAATTCCTAGAAGCATTCTAGGATATTTTGTAAAACATTATGTATAAATACTTCATCATTAGAAGTATTTTGGGTGGGATTAAATTGTTGGAGATTGTTGTAGTCATTTTTGTTGAACTAGAAGGCTTTTGCGTCTCAAATTTCGAGTAGCAGTCTGGATCACACCAATTGGCATCATACTTTAGGATTCATGTGATGAGCTATTTGGAGTGAAGTATTTTCCAAACTTGTCATTGTTATCTTTCTTTGTTACATGCATACATCTATGTTTATTTCTAAATTTGAATTAATAACTAGGAGTATTACTACAGGATTTGTTAAAAGCACCCTGTTTTTAACTAGTTATCATTTCTATGTTTTCATCTAATTACCAGTGTATGGAATTATTAATTGCTCCCTCTCTCGTTTGACCTCTTCTTACTACTTCCTTTTCCGAATCAAAGGATTCTTAAGTGCCCTTTATCTCGATCATACCACCTCACAAAAACCACTTTCCAAGATCTTCAAGGGTTATCTATCTTGTCCTGAATACATTTGACCTTTTGGCCTTGATCCCAGTTCTGTTTACTTGATTTTGACCTCCATAGCCCAATTGAAAAATAGATTTCCCACTATCCATACCTTCAAGTGATTTTTCCCACCAAATCAATAAAAACCAAACCTAAGCTGCATAATCATAACTAGCCTAAAACCATAATTAAAAACAAAGTTAAATTTTATAGAGAGAGCCCTCTCTGAATCCTAGGAAGGCTAGATCCTAGAATTTGAAGTAGGTTTGTGGTTACCTCTAGTTATCTTGACTAAAAAAAAAAACCCACAACTAAAGATTTACTAGAGTGATAACATTACTGGCAACCATACTAGGGATTTAACCAATCCCTAGTTGTTTAATAAGCCTTAAAGGAAATCTTTTTTAATCATCCTTTTGCCTTTAAGATTGTTCAACAAGTTGTGAGTATTAAGAAACTGTAATTCTGGCTTCTAGGAAAATTTACTATACTAGGTCTAACCCAGATCCTAAACCTGTTGTTATAGTAGACAACCTAGACCGAATTGGAAAAAAGAAAAAACAGGTAGAAGGTTTTGAAACTGAAGTATCATTAATAAGAGTCAATTCATTACCACAAGAATTAGCAAGCCTACAAGATATAGATTTTGATCTGAAATTTGAGCATTCTTTATTTAGAAGTAAATTTGAAACTGATTTGAAAACTATTGTCTTAGACCCTGTTTTTTTTTCATTCTTGGAATCAAAACAGAAAAATATTACAGTAAATTCTAAATCAAATAAAGTTGAATATCAGACTAAAGTTGAAGAAATTAATACTGCTATTCTCAAAGACATTAATGAAGCCATTGAATTAGCTCAATTGTTAGCATATACAACCAAGCCTTCAGTTTCACATTTATATACCACCATAATACCAACTGTAGATTCATCTCTATATGCTGCTACATCATATATAGTTTCCAATACCAGTTCATCTATAGATTCATTTATCCCTAGACTACCTTTATAGCCTAAAGTATTATTTCCACCATCCAATTCATCCACTATATCCAATAGCTCATCTTTTGATTTTTCAAACACATCATTCTCATTCCCTATTAGTTCCACATATATTTCAACTTCATTTCCCAGCACCTCAACTACATTTTTTAGTTCAACAGTTACCACTTCCAGTTCAGCCCCAAGCACTTCTAATTTACCTCCTAGCCAAGCTAAACTTCAAGCTATGGCTGCTAAGTATGCTCCCCTCGTCTTGCCACAACGGATTAATGAAATGCCTCAAGACTATCAGAATAAAATACCATAGTTTTATGGCACTACCCATTTTACTTCTCAACAACACATAACTAAAATGACAGACTTCTTTGAACTTCATGAGATTGATGATTCAGATGTTCAAATGAGGTTATTTGCACAAACTTTGACAGGAGAAGTTAAGAAGTGGTTTAAAGGTCTTGCTGCTGGTTGTGTAATTGATCTAGCTGTATTTCATAGATTGTTTTTAAATAAATGGGAAAAGGAAAAGAATCCCCTCTAGATATTATCTGAATTTGATGCAATGAAAAAAGCCCCAAATGAGTCAGTCCAAGACTACTGCACCAGGTATAACACTGTCTATAATTTCATCCCTACAAATTTTAAACCTACTCCTTATTCTGTCCTGCTCAAATTCCCTGATGGATTTGATGCAGATATGGCTTATCAATTAAGGGAAAGAGATGCATAAACCTTAGAAAGAATGCAAATAGATGCTGTTAGTGTAGAAATAAATATTTTAGCCAAAAAATCTAGACTTAGGAATGAAAGAAGAGTGACCATTAAAGAAGAAAATTCCAATTTGGATACAAAAATAGACATGTTAGCTAAAAATTTAGAGAGGATTATGGATAGACTAGATAATATACAAAGAAGACCATAATGGGATAATCAACAACAAATCAGAAATCCCAATTTTAGGAAAAACACAAAGCCAGGAAAAACAAAAGAAACAGCACCAGACCAGACAATAAGACCCCCCTTCCAAGAGAACTATGCTGAAAGTTCTCAGAATAATGATGAGGAGGAGGATTCAATCAATCTAATGGGAATAGATGATAATAATACTATTTTCCTCACTTAGGAAGATCAGGAATTATTTGAACTCAAACAACTCAAATTAGATTCAAGTGAATCCTTTGATTATAAATAGGGTTATGATTTTGCTATAAATGAAATACACAGTCAATATAACCTTAGAAATAAGAAAAACAATGAATCTTCTACCAAGAAAACTTCCCAAACTCAGAGTAAGAAAATAGTAGAAGCTCCTAAAATAAAAGTTCTGCAAATTCTCCCAAGGGAAAATAAGTAAAACTCCAATTCTTCCCAAAACATTTCTAGTCCTAAAAATGCATAAAGCCCTAAAATTATTGATATTACTGATGAAATTGCTCAAACTTCAAAAGATTCACAGAAATCTGTTGCTGCAAAAGCTTCTAATTCAGTTAAAACAACAAATTTAGATCCTAAAAAACCCTTTGCTAATCCTAAATCAGTGGATCCAAAAATCGATACTTCAAAAACACCTGTTGATAATTCTAAGTCTGAAAAAACTTCTACTGCTTCACAAACAACACCTGAAAAGAAAATTAGGAGCAGTAAAACTCAGAAAACCCAGACAGAGAATGTCATACCAATTGAAAATAAAAACATAATTGTAGAAACCCAAGACAAACCAAGCCAAACTATAGTTACCAAAGGATAATTAATTCAAATCAGTAAGTCTTAACCCTCATTTAATATTCAAACTAAAATTGCAAAGTTGAAAATACCAATTCCTTTGACTGAATTGGTAAAACATGACTTGTATAAATCAACTATAACTAAAACACTGATTATGAATGATGGTGAAGATGCTATTAATTTGAATGATGATCAACCAGAGTTCATTTTTGGCCCAGATGTGAATGGAAAACATGCAGATGGAGCAGTCCCTCCATTTTATATCAGTCTTACCATTCATGATCAAATTCTACATAACGCTATGCTAGATTCAGGAGCTTCCCATAATTTGATGCCCAAAGCCATAATGGAGACTCTGAATTTAGAAATAACTAGGCTCTACAAAGATTTGTTTTAATTTGATTCAAGTAAAGTTAAATGCTTAGGTTTAATCAAATATTTGTGTGTAACACTAGTTCAGTATCCTGGTAAGAGTATATTAATGGACATTGTAGTAGCTGATATCCCTCCGAAATATGGAATGTTACTATGTCGCTCATGGGGAGCAAAGTTACAGGGATCTCTACAATTGGACATGTCTTATGCTACTATATCAGTATTTGGTCAACCTAAAAATTTATATATGGAAACATTGATGAAGTATATGGTCAGTAGTGCTGAAAGATTTATAAATTTCCCAATTTACACTACACCAACTGACCTTGATTCTTTTATCTTATGTAACTCTGAAACTAATGAAATCCAAACTGAACTAATAGAGAAAAAAAAAACCAAACAATGATAATATCTTTCATGAATCCTTATGGAATTTAGACTTTGATGGTTCACTAAACAAGTTAGGAGCAGAAGCAGGAGTTTGGATAACCAACACGGAGACTAATCACTCAGAAGGCCATGCTTTCAGGCTCAATTTCAAATGTACTAATAATATGGCTGAGTATGAAGCCCTAATTCTAGGACTCCAAATCATTAGGAACCCAGGAGGAAAAAGAATATTAATCATGGGAGATTCAAAGTTGATCATAAAACATATAAATGGAATGTATTATGTTTACAATCCTAGAATAAGCCGATATAGAGAGACTGTGCTAGATTTAACTGATGATTTATTGGAATGTAAATTTGCTGCTATACCTAGAAAACAAAATATACAGGCTCACTGTCTAGCAACCTTTGCTAGTACATCCAGTTTACCATTCCAACCTAATCACAGATATACTGCTGAAGTCAAGCATAGACCAATAATTCTAGATAATCTTAAATATTGGCAAATTTTTTCTCAAGATGAACAGATTTACAAGTTTATGAATAACGAAGGTGAATTTCAGAATTGTAAGATAGACACAGATTGTATTATAGATAAATATTTAGATTGTGAAATAGATTTAAATAACATAGATGTAGATAAAGTAAAGTTTGCTAAACCAACTAGATTTAGTCAATCAGACATATATAACTTAGAGAAAGTAGAGATTGAAGAAATTATTGATGATGAATCTGACATATTTAATCTTAAGGATAATTTCCTACCTAAAGTTTTAACTCCATTAGAAAATATTTCTGATTCCAATGATGTAGCTAGAAAACCTAAAATGGAGCCAGATAGATCTGATACAGAAGAATGCAATATTGGTACAGAGTTAAAACCTAAATTGATAAAACTTTCCAAAAACTTACCTCAACAAGAAAATGGAAAATACATTGCTCTTTTAAAGGAATATCAAGATGTTTTTTCTTGGAGTTATGAGGATCTAAAATCCTATGATACCAACATAATTCAACATAAAATTCCAATAAAAGAAGACCAAAAACCCTTTAAACAAAAGTTCAGAAGAATTAACCCTGTCTTATTGCCTTTGATAGAAAAGGAAGTAAAAAGAATGTATGATGCTCAGATAATTGCACCAATCAAATATTCTGATTGGGTTTCCAACCTAGTTCCAAGAAGAAGGAAAACAGGAGAGATTAGATTATGTGTCGACTTTAGAAATCTAAACAAAGTATCCTTAAAGGATAATTACTCTTTATCTAAAATGGATCACATATTACAACGGGTGGTTGGTTCTTCTAGGATTTCATTGTTAGATGGTTTTTTAGGATATAACGAGATCTTAGTCCAAAAAGAAGACCAGGTCAAAACAACTTTTACCTCTCCTTGGGGCACTTTTATGTATGTAAAAATGCCTTTTGGTCTAATGAATGCGGGGGAAACCTTTCAAAGAGCTATGGACATAGATTTTGCAAAAGAAATACATAATTTCTTGGTAATTTATTTAGATGACATCACTGTGTTTTCCAAAACTGATAATGAACACTTGGATCACCTGAAACAAGTTTTTATTAAATGTAGGAAATTTGGCATCTCTTTAAACCCCAAGAAAAGTCTATTTAGACTAGAAGAAGGCAAGTTAATTGGACATATAATTTCTAAAGAAGGAATTAGAATAGATCCTACGAGGATAGAAGCAATTATTAACATTACTCCACCAAGAAATATCAAAGAATTACAAGCTTTTCCAGGTAAAATTAAAATTTTAAGAAGATTCATATCAAATTTAGCTGAGATAATTAGAGAACTAAACAACATGCTTAAAAAAGACTCAGTTCTTAAATGGAATATTGAGGCCAAAAAGTCATTTGAATACATTAAACAGGCTTTGACTAAAACTCCAGTCCTAATAAGTCTTGAATTTAAGAAAGATTTCATAATTTTTTCATTTGCTTCATAACACACCATTGCTGCAGTTTTACTACAGAAAAATGACCAGGGATTTGAACAGCCCATAGCTTTCTTTAGTAAGACCCTTAGAGATGCCCCTTTGAAGTATAACATCATGGAGAAACAAGCCTTAGCTTTGGTAAAGGCTATTAAAGACTTCAGAGTTTATATTCTCTATTCTCACATCATAGCCTATGTCCCAAATTCTGTAGTAAAAGACATTCTTAATTAGGATGGTCTTGATGGAAGAAGACATAAGTGGATTGCCACTATCTTAGAATATGACATAGATATTAAACCCTAGACTTATGGCTGAATCTAATTGTAATGCCCTAGATATAAATTTTATTTCTCAAGTTGATGATCACGAAGAGATGGCGACTCCAACGATTAGTGAAGCCTTTTCAGACTCACCTTGGTATAAAAATATCATCTTTGTACTACTAAACTTACAAGCTCCTCCTGGATTGTCAAGAACTAAAGCTAGATTTCTAAAACTTAAAGCAGTAAGATTTTGTATCTTAGATAATGTACCTTTTTGGAGAGATCATAGTGGAATTTTATTAAATTATTTATTAAAGGAAGAAGCTGACAAAATACTTGAAGAATTTCATGCAGGTGACTCTGGAGGACATTTATACTGGAAAAATACTGCTGACAAGATCCTTAGAGTTGTTTTTTACAGGCCTACTTTGTTTACTGATGTCAAAAAGTTTGTGACTTCATGTCACAAGTGCCAAATTTTTTAGGGTAAGAAAAAACTGTTACCCCTGCCTTTAAAGCCTATTTCTACTGAGATGCCATTTCAAAAATGGGGTTTAGACTTCATTGGTGAAATTCACCCTCCATCTTCAGGCCAAGATAAGTGGATTTTAACTGCCAGTGATTATTTTACAAAGTGGATTGGAGCCATACCCTCCAAACAAGCCACTCATATAGTCATTATTTCCTTCATAGAAAATAACATTCTTTCAAGATTTGGATGTCCCCAAAAGATAATTACTGATAATGCAGCAGCATTCAAATCCAAAAAGATGATTTCCTTATGCCATAAATACCATATTACCCTAGGCCACTCTACTGCATATTACCCTCAGGGTAATGACCTAGCTGAATTCTCAAATAAGCGTCTTGTAAACATCATTAAAAAATTACTGGAAGATAACAAGAAATCTTGGAACAAGAATTTAGTCAATGCCTTATGGGCAGATAGACTTACAACTAAAAAATCTATTGGTACATCTCCTTACCAACTTGTTTATGGAATGGATGTTGTTTTTCCATCCTCCTTAGGAGTGCTAGTGATGAAGATTATCCAAGAATTACAGGTCGAAACAAATGATATTCAGATAAGGATTAATCAAACTATTCACTTGCACCAAACAAGGGAAGAAGTTTATGTTAAATCCCAAGGTATCCAGGATAAAATCAAGAAAAATTTTGATAAAAAAATTAAAGAGGATGATTTTTACATTGGAGACCAAGTGTTAAAGCGGGATTCCAGAAGAGAAGACAAAGGTAAACATGGAAAATTTGATTTCCTGTGGAAAGGACCTTATGTGATTTATATATATAGAGGAAATAATGCTTTCTTTTTGAAAGAATTAGATGGAATAGATCTACAAGAAGGACTAATAAATGGCAGAATGCTGAAGCACTACTATTCATCTGAGATAACCAACAATTAGTTTTATTTACTTTTGATCATTATACATATACATTGAAGATTTTAGATTGGATTGGATATTTTCTTTACAAAGTTGAAGCCCGGAGAGAAGGCCCTAAGCTTTGAGAGGTAAAATGTCATAAATATGAGTTATTGTAGAAATCAAAAGACACTTACAGAATCATGACAGTCAAAAGTCAAAGGCTACTAGTCTCAAAGTTCTTGACATTTCACCAAGAAATGCCATCCCCATGTGGAGCCACTATTAGGGTCCTATAATAATAGTGTTCATAAATTTTGAATTGACTTTGATAGTCTTGTAAATATGTACATTCTTTGATTTCTGCAAGTTGTTTTTCCATATTTTGAAAAAATGAAAAATAATAAAAAAATAAAAAAGAGGGTAAAATGTCCTAAAAGAAAAATCAAAGGACTTAGAAAAAGATAGACCCCAAAAGAAAAGAGATAAAATAAGACCTGAAAGTGAGCAAGTCCAAATGCCACTACTTTTACTTTTACTGCAAGAATAATGATTATGTGCAGAGTGTTAATAAATGCCATAATCCATGATCAGTTAAACTGTTTAATCTTAACTTTTCATGCTTTCAATTTCATGTTTTAGATAGTGAATAAAGATTTGTCAAATAGTTTAAACTTGAAAAATTAGTAGATAGGTAGAGAATAATGAGGAGCTCAACAGTTTAATCTGAGCCCTCGGATGAAATAAGGTAGACTTAGATAGTTTTATGCTTTGAGAGAAAAATGTTTAAGGTTGCAAGCCTAAATTCACCTACAAAAATGAAGTGAAAATGTTAGAAATAAAGATGGGTAGGTAGAAAGCAGTTGAACAATCATGTAATTAAGCATCATTGGGCAAAAATCACTAATTTACCATCCCCTACAAGTATTAGGTATTCTAAACTATCAGTCAAAAAGGTTCAAAGCATTTCTTTGACTTTTGTTGGGACCGGACCTAAGGCTCGATGAATGGTTAGTTAAAATATTGAATTCCTATGTTAGACCCACATTTATCAGCATTTACCCTTCATTCATACATCAAAAACCCTTTTTTTTCTTAGTGAAGACACATTCTCACTTAGTAAAATTGAAACCCTAAAATAATTAACTTCATTCCCTTCAAAATCATTCATAAAACTCTCAAAAAGCATTTATCCTAAGTATAAGTGAAGTAATACAACAAAGATGAGCAATGCTTTGTTTTTATACTTTACTTAGAGGTAACAAGTGCTTTGTTTCCATTTCACTACCCTTTTTCATATTGACTACTAATTTATTCTATTTGTAGAAATTATATAACATATGCATGTATATATCTAGATTCTCCTGATCTAACAATATTTATCTTCTTACTAAATACAGAATCCTTCCAATGTTAATATTTTGCAGAAATTTAAAACTCAGTTGCAAACACATGAAGCAATAAAAACAATCACACATAACACAGTTGTTTAACGGGAAAGCTTAAAGCTAAAAACCCCAACTATCATATATTATGTATCATGGAGATCATGTAACAATCTCATACAAAGCTTAGTACATCAAGCTCTCAGTACAATACAATCGTCACACACTATCATGAAGAAATCTGCAACTCCATGCACTGATTTCTTGCCACCTGATAGCCTGCCTCCACTGCGCAATCCCTGTTGAAGAAGACCCCTGAATGAATTCGAATTGGCCTTACCTTGATTGCACAATCCTCATTGGCAACTCCAATGTGTGTGTGATGTAATCAATGCATCACTATAGTCACAATGGATAGTCCATCTCACCCTTTCACCTACCTCTACACTGGGTCTCCACTGGAACTGACATGCACTGTAGTTAACTGCTGTATTTGTTCAGTTGATTAGTGAGTTAAATATTCCACATGCGCAATATATAACCCCGCCCTACAAACCCATTGGTCTAAACATACCTATATGTAAATATCCCGCCCCATGTAGTTTGAACAAGTGTTGAAGTGCATTTGATAAAACTATATAACATATAATAAATGTGCTCGCGTATGAAAAGTTAAAACATTTTACAATGTTTTAAATCAAAACATTATATCCACCATATTACGTAACACCTAAGGTTTAAAACTTATTAAAACACAATTTTATAAAGCTTAAACCATTTCCGCCGCATATGACAATCTTGGTCCCACCTCCCAATTTGGCGCACCTCCCCAACGAATCTAGACCATTCGCTTTCAAAGCTCAGATCCTACGGAGGAAATCCAATATCGTGTAGAAAATTTGCGCGGTCATCCCCATGCCAAAGCTGCGCGAAATGGGTGGTTTCATGGTCCTATCTCTCCTCCACGTGCCCTTTACTTATTGGATCGCGTGGGTTCAAGCCAAAACCGCTTACCTCCATAATGCCACGCAATACCCAAAACCGCCTTTCTCGCCCGATGTGACTGCAATTTAATGTCTTTTTTATTATCCCTGATATGCATACAATACATTAGAAATGCATTCATTTCATGCCTTTCCTGCGCGTTAACCTTGCACGAAGCCTCCCCGACTGAAAAACATCCTTTTTCCGCCATTTCTGCACCTGAAAAGCCTGCAAGATTTACCTTCTGACCTTTGAAGACTGCCGAGGAGCTGTATGTTGCTCCAGACAATCTACAGAAGCTGATATTCACTGATAACCTCAGAAACATTTTCCGAAGCCCAATACCTGCATACAACAGGTATTTTCTAAAAATTTGAACCAACAATCAAATTGAAAGATATTTTAAAGAACAAAAACACTTTTAGAAATTAAGAATCCATTAAAAGAAACTATCAAAAAGCCTAAAAAACAGGCCAGACCCTGTCAATTTTTTTCCAAAAACCTTGTTTCTCTACTGCGCACAATTTTTGAAGAAATTTGTGAGTTTTTCATAGTTTTATGAACCATTTCAAGCTTTAAATCAAACCAAAAACCTCTGCAGCTATCCTAAACCTTTGTGACCTTTTTCAAAAGAGTTTTTAGCCCAATTTCCAATTAAAATACTCAGGAAACCCTTGTATCTTGTTTTAAATCAGTTAAAAGCCTATAAAACTCTTTCACAGACTTAATTTGGAAAGAAAGCCCAAAGAAAAAGCTATACTTTGCCAAATTTGTCCAAGAAATCCTCTGCTGTTGAGGAGGTAAATCCCCTCTGCAGACAGAGGTGATCCCTACTAGCCCAGATCGGGTCTAGCAACAATCAAACACGTTGCTGCTGCAAGCCTTGACTGTAACAACCGACTCGCGAGGAATGCTTACCCAGAATCCAATGCTATCGTCCGAGAAGAGGTGGTGCTCCTGCCTTTGCCTTGGAAAATCACACCGCATGATCTCCGTGGCCTGACACCTCGCACATGCAAGAACCAACACAAACGCATGCATAAAAAATCCAAAGGCATACAACTATATGTCAGTCGAAGAGGATATAACTCATGAACATGATCAAGAACAAGAGTGGAACCATAACCGATAGTCGCGTATCATTAAAGAGTCAAAAGAAGAATACAACCATAGCTTCGACGCAGCACTCTCCTTTAGCAGGTCATCAGCACAACATGTCTCGATAAAGCCTGTCAGGGATGGGACAAGCCTCTCCCTCTGGATACTTGGAAATAGTCTCCTTGCTCGGATTTGGCCTTAGGGAATCAAGAAGGCTTTTGCAGCATGAAAGCTCTTGGGAACTTAGAAATTCTTCCACCCTTTGGAACTAGCTTGCAAATGGAAATGGGCAAGCTTTTGTAGAAGGAGGAAGGGGAGTTGGGATCCCTATAATTATGGGATTGGCCCTATCATCAAGGAAGCTTCCATGAGAGGTGGAAAACCACTTCCTCTCCATGGAAATCCGTAGCCAAACCTCCCAACTCAAGATAGAAAATCAACCTAGTAATTTGTTAGGATGTGAAACTTCTCGCCTTTATTTTTTAAAAACACCTTTAATATGGTTGGTGCGGGTACGGTTTCCCATGATGCAGTGCCAATCGCGCCCTCTTTGGAGGAGTTTCCCTCGCGCAAGGGGTCGAATTGGCGGAACCGCGCTCAATGGAAAAATAGCTATTTTGGGGTTTTTTTGCAGGAGATTTTTTTTGCAGGGGGATGTCTTTAGGGAAATTAAAGCTCATCTTCAGAGGGATGCAATGAAAGTATTTTCAAGTCTTAACTCTGCCCACAGGTCACGAAATGAGCCCTCCAATGTGCGGGATGGGGATTGTAGGGACAATGACAAATTGCTGTGTAACAGATGCCCCCTAAAGCATGAGGCCCGAAAGAGAGAGAGAGGGGTGAAATGCTTTACGAGAACATGCCAACCGAAAACACCGCCATCGGAAAACCTGCGGAGCGAACTACAACTGATGTCTCAAATACATGATATATTGGGCATGGGCGTGCCCATCCATACCATCCAGAGTATACAATAATTCATTCAGATTCAAGGTAGGACGCGAGCCCATCCGTAGAGTGATCACCGAATAGACTCGTGTATGGTCACGCCCATCCAATGTGAGTCATGTAATAATCCACAAAATCACAACCTGGATTCTAACAGACGAAATCCAGGGTCTTGCACTCCATCTTGACCAGAACGGAGTACAAGTTCGAGCATGTGAATAGGTGATCTGAAGTTGAACATGCAAGAACATCGTCTGATTACCAACCAATGATGAAAGTTGTTAACAGATGCGAGAGGTACCACCAATAATGACAATGGTCCTCAAGGTACTCTAGGTACAATCTATGGAATTTGAATTAGTATGTTGGCTTCGAACACCCATAGAATCACTCAATCGGAGGCCAGTGATGAAAACCTCACGTCAAACGCGAAGAACCTGCCATTGAGGCATGCAGGCTCCAAGGCACCAAAAGGGAGTCTCTAGACCAGCTTCCCGGATAATGAGCCGAAGTCGACAGGAAGTGGCCTTGATCGAAGGTGGGCCATAGTGTTTCCCACACCATTGACGCGAGACAGAGGAACATAGTGTCTTTGTGAATCAAGATCAGATGAGAATCAAAGGAAGGTTGATACTTGCAGAGGTCAACTTCTCTTGAACATATTGGCGGCACGATAGTGGATTTGGCAGTATTTGACATCAAAAGATCAGAGGTCATGGTGACGAGGCAAAGAGTAGATGAGAGGTCAAAAAGGATTATCCAAACCCATGGAAGCAATTAAAAAACGAGATGAGATGTCCCCAACCCGACATGAATGTAGACAAGTGCCATGTTCAAGAGCGACATACTACTGACACGACAATGACACTGGTTCCATTTTTCCCACCATGCTTGGCGAGTACCTCTTTATTTTTACACAAGCTTGAAGAGGATACCATATGCTTTTCATATAAATTCATCCTTCGGACGAATCCATCCTAGTACATTTAACGAGCCCTAGGAAGCAAAGACTCGAATAACGTCATGATTGACAATTTCCGATGTCATTTAGGTTTAACGAGTCTGACAAAGGAAGAAATCGGCATCTTTTCATGTTTAGAGAGTTTGAAAAGACAGCGGAAAAGTAAACTCCAACAGTCCCTTTTCGTAAATAGTTCCTCAGATCCGAAAAGGTACAAAACTATGTCTAAGAAAACCTCCTAGTCGCGATAGGATAGGGTATTCCTTTTTCGTAAGTAATCTATCCCAGCCTGAAAAAGGGGTAAACGTATACTGGGTAGATGTCGTTTTGTAACCACTTTAACGAGATCAAAACGACAAGCGACTCGACAATATTTTCATGTTTAGAGAGTCAGAAAAGTGCTGAAAGATGACTCCTCCTGGAGGAACGAGTGGTATGAAGGGTAGCAACTAGTTCTGGTAATGGTGGAACTGCTCAAAACAAGTAAAGGTTAAGAGGCTGGCCAACAAGACCACTCATTGCAAATGTTCCTCAGAATGGATAAACAACCAAGTGAAGGCATATGATCTACCAAGCAGATAGTGACGATAAATCGTAAATCAAGGTTCATCTAGCAAAACAGTCGATAAAAATGGCAATCACAAGAGGTAAAGGGGAAAGGCGTTCATTTTACATAAGCTTGAAATCGTGGAACTCGCTGAAGTTGGTTTCATTTTTACACAAGCTTGAAACAAAGATAAACTATGCTTGAAACCGGTTTCATTTTACACAAGCTTGAAATGGAAACAAACTATGCTTGAAAAAGTAAGCATGCCCCCAGCATGGTGACTCAATTCGAGGTACATGCCCCCCAAGCTTCAGTCCATGCACCTGAGTAAACAGATGGAGGGAGTGAAGGTTCAAGTTACAAGATCTAAGAAAGACTCGACTGGGATTTTACGAGAACTTATCAAAGACTCGAATTGAACGGGAACGTGTTTCATTGTTTTAACGAGGTTGACACATTAAAAGAACTATCCTCATGACACCTTGTTTCATGGTTTAAGGAGCTTGGCACAAGACAAGGAACTCTGCTCCGACAACCTTGTTTCATTTTTTAAGGAGCTTGACACAAGGAAAGGAACTGTGCTCCGACCAGCTTGTTTCATTTTTTAACGAGCTTGACACAAGAAAACGAACTGTGCTCTGACCAGCTTGTTTCGTTTTTTAACGAGCTTGACACAGGAAAAGAACCATGCTCCGAGAACCTGGTTTCATTTTTTAACGAGCTTGACACAGGAAAAGAACCATGCTTCGACCAAACCTGGTTTCATTTTTTAAGGAGCTTGACACAGGAAAAGAACCATGCTCCGAACGACCTCATCATAATGAACAAGAAGTCATCACTTCCAAGAGTTCCACTCCCGATGGAAGGAAAACATCTTGGAAGTCAGGACCCAATGCCCCCAGCACTTGATGCACAACAGCACTATCACTGGGTACAGGCATTGGGTAGGCAGCCACATAGTTGACCTGCAGTGGGGCAGATACAACGGGTGGATAAAAACTAGGAAGGGATGATGGCGGGCCAGCTGCCACATCAGGACCAAAGAACGAAAGCTGATCAATGGTCACGATCCGTCCTTTGTGTGGAAAACACATCACGCGAAAGAGGGAGGAGACAAGTGCTCCCATGGCATAGGTGTAATCGCGCCCCAAGAGCAGATTGAAATCCAAGGGGCCTGGAACAACCATCACGTCCATATGGAAAGTTTTACCTCCCAAAGTAACAGGTAACCTTGGAAGGATCCCTAACGGTTGACTCGTTCTTCTGTTAAATGCCAACAGATTCTGCGTAACAGGTACAAGCGGCGGCGAGCCAAAAGCTTGCTAGGTAGTTGAGGATAGAATACTAACAGAGGCGCCTTCGTCTATAATGGTGCTGGGTACAACCAGACCAAGAGCCTGTACTGTGATCTCGAAAGGCACATAAGATGGAAGGCGAAATCCTACGAATCGACTCCAATCAAAGGAAGCGACCAAACTACTCGGAGGGGCTACCATCGAACATAGAAGGTCTTCCCCTGATGTTACAGAAGCAGGAGCCTCCTCCATGACCTCCATCTTGAAGGCGGGAGGAGTATCCTCCGGAACCTCCAACACGGGAGGTGGAGGAGCTTCTTCTTGAGGTGAAGGGACAGGAGAATCTCTCTCCAAGTTCAAAGAATATGAAGAAACCAGAAGAACATGGGGGGTGTGAGAGTCACTCTCTACGGAAAAGACCTGGTGCACCATTGACGGGGCCAACTCAACCGATCCCATGACCAATGGTTGGTCGGCAATGGATTCTTGAATCTGAACTTTCGAGGGAGTGGGATTGACTAAGGATGACTCTTGACCAATCGTAGAATTAGGAGGTGGAAGACTCGAAGAAAGCTGTTTGTAACCAGCTGGGAGGCATGGCGTAGAAACAGTCGCATTGTCCAAGAATCTTTTGGCTTCATCCATATATGGACAAAGGTGAATGGGATGGTGCCCTTCACACAACTTACAGGGATTGGTGATCTTACCCTGCTTCTTAGGAGCCTTATCAACACCAATCAGAGATGTGCCCCCAACCTGACTCCCAGAAGTCACAGGCAACGGCGGACGACTGTTGGACCATGATTCAAGCACCTTGGGAATGCCAGGTCAGTCTCGAAGAAGATGGTCTTCCATGCACAACATGCAAGGGAACTTGAATTTCCGAGGAGGGTTGGAAGGGTTATCAAGAGGAGACGATTCAGAGGCAGAAGATGTACTTTTAGCCTCTCGCTTATCAGACTTCTTCTTCTTTGTCTTCTTCTTCTTCTTCTTAGCCACCTGGTTACTCGAATCCAGGCTTTCACCAGGCAAAGTCGAAGAGGAGGACGCAGAAACAGGCGAAGAAGCGGAGAGGTCCACCTTGGAATCAACATGATGTTGTTCAGGTGGAGGAACTGATTGAACAATAGCGGAGATATTTGGGACCATAGAGGTTGAAAACAACCAAACAGGCAACCCAACAGTTAACCCAGGAAGGGACAACGTTGCCATGTAAAAAGCACCAACATTCCCAAAGGGAGGAAAATGACCAGGATTCCCTCCTGAGGGGATTCCTTGGTTGGTAAACTCTGAAAAAGTTGCCATCAAAACTCAAAACCGCACACGGGCTGAAAAAGAGTCAAGGCACACAATCAAACGGCCAGCAAGCAAAATCTAACAGGGCGTGTAATCGTGGGTGACTAATTTTTTACCACATCGAAACATAAGAAATTTCACCGTTTCATGTTTTAAGAGTCGAGAAACGGTAAAAAAGGTGACTCTATCCCTTTCAGATTTGACACAAGCGTGAAAGGACAAGCGCTTGGCGATCTTTTCAAATTTAGGGAGTCAGAAAAGATCAAATGACTGCTCAGGAATACTAGGCAAAAGGGTGTACCAAATAACCGTGAACTGCAATATACACCTTGGTTTCGATAATTAAAGAGAAATCAACCAAGGACTTTCCGTACGTGCAGGCAATCTCCCCGAATGCTGTGTTCGGTGTATCATGGGTATAGGGCGGCAGACTCGGCTTCCTACGGATAAAGGATTGAAACCTAGTGGGGTCTCCCTTTATATACGCGATGGTACGGGGAGCACAAGTCCGTACTAGCGCTGTCTAAAGCCAAAAGGCGAACGACAGCTACTAGGTTTAAAGACGCCGGAACACGTCTCTAGCCTAGACTTCTAAATGTGTTTCGTTAGATTTCAATGCTGCCTTAGTGTAAATTGAGTAGATTTTAAAGTTGATCTTCAATTACATTTCAGTTTTCAGGCCCTAACGAATGTGCTGTCTCAAAAATCTCTTAAATGCAAAACTACATGCCACAGTACACCATTTTGTTCGATGAAAACTAGCTACAGAAGAGTTGAGAGTTTTTTACACAAAAAAAATGATCAGAAGACAATCAATGATATCTCTAATGCAACTAATGAAACTAAAAACTTTTCTTTCAAATTCACTAAATACTAGTAAAATCGAAAAGATTTCAATTTGCACTAATCAACCAATAAGCAAAAGAGATTTTTTTTATTTTCAATGTTTGATAGCTAGATGCACTAAACAAACCGAAAACAAATAAGAAGCAATTCGAGAAATGATATTAAGAGAGTGAAACCAACAAATTTCACTCAATGGCACAAACAATCAGATCTCAAATCGACAAAAAGTCTCTCAAAACCAAGAAAAGTCCCAAAGACACCAATGAGTCGTGTGATCTAGGCCCAAAATGAAGCAAAGCGAAATTCGAATGAAAACGAAATCAGTCACTCAAAAAACGCAACAATATGATAGACAACTGTCAAACGAATGCAAGGAAGCAATCCCACAGCCGACTGAACGAACGGAAACCAAAAACTCCCAAGGGAGGCTCGACTCACAAAGGCACCTAGATGCCCTAGGGCTCGTATGCAAAATCGAAAGAAATAAGCAAACAACCAAAGGAAGGAGGTTCCAACCAGTCAAACCAGGTTCCAGTGCACTCAAACAGCCGAAAAAACAAGATCAAAATCACAAGTCAGCCTCAGAAAGCTTGAAACACAGCAAACCCTAATAGCTCACAGGATTGGCGTGACTGTGAGCTTGAAATTAGCGCCAGAAATGCAATGGCGCGGGTGATACATAGGCAACCTGTGCCAATGGGCGCGACTGTTACACTAAAAAGCGCGCCAGCCAAGTTTACTATGGAAAAAATAAAAAACAAGCAATCTCAGACATAGACAAGTGAAAACAAGGCTAAAACAAAGCCAAACAAACAAGAAAATCCAGTCCAAAGAGTTGACCAAGCAAGCAAGACCAAGAAGTTAACCGGAAAGAGAAGAAAAAACTCCAAGTTGTTCAGTCCGTAAACCAAACCGTAGATCGACTGAAGTAGCGTTGATCTACTCTGCTAATGCAGAGCAAAAGCGTTTCGAAGGCTATCTGGCTGTGCTTCAGACTCCGTCTATAGTTTACAAATCAAACAACAAGTTAAATCCCCAGTGGAGTCGCCAAATTTTTGAGGAGGTAAATCCCCTCTGCGGACAGAGGCGATCCCTACTAGCCCAGATTGGGTCTAGCAACAATCAAACACGCTACAGTGCAGGTTCCTAATTGTAAATAAACCGACTTGCAAGGAAGGTTTACCTGGAATCCAACGCTGTCGTTTGTAGAAGAGGTGGTGCTCCCGTTCCTTTGCCCTGGCAGATCACAATCCTCACGATCTCCGTGATCGGACACCTGCACATGCAAGAAACAACACAAACGCAAGCATAAAATCCAGTGCATACAACTATATATCAGTTGAAGAGGATATAACTCATGAACATGATCAAGAACAAGAGTGGAACCATAACCGATAGTCGCTTATCATTAAAGATTCAAAAGAAGAATACAACCATAGCTTCGAAGCAGCATTCCCCTTTAGTGGGTCGTCAGCACAACATGTCTCGATAAAGCCTATCAGGGATGGGACAAGCCTCTCTCTCCAGATACTTGGCAATAGTCTCCTTGCTTGGATTTGGCCTTAGGGAATCAAGAAGGCTTTTGCAGCATGAAAGCTCTTGGGAACTTAGAAATTTTGCCACTCTTTTGAACTAGCTTGCAAATGGAAATGGGAAAGCTTTTATAGAAGGAGGAAGGGGAGTTGGGATCCCTATAATTATGGGATTGGCCCTATCATCAAGGAAGCTTCCATGAGAGGTGGCAAACCACTTCCTCTCCATGGAAATCCGTAGCCAAACCTCCCAACTCAAGATAGAAATCAGCCCAGTAATTTGTTAGGATGAAACTTCCGCCTTTTATTTTTAAAAAACACCTCTTAATATGGTTGGCGCGGGTATGGCTCTATGACAGAGCGCCAATTGGCGTGCCCTCTTTGGAGGATTTCCCTCTTGGCGCGAGGGCTGAACTATGGAACCGTGCCAATGGAAAAAGAGCTATTTTTGGGGTTTTTTGCAGGGAGATGTCTTTAGGGAAATTAAAGCTCATCTTCAGAGGGATGCAATGAAGGTATTTTCAAAGCTTAACTCTATCCACAAGTCACGGAATGAGCCCTCCAATGTGCGGGATGGGGATTGTAGGGATGGTGACAAATTGCTGTGTAACATCTGCTAAAGTAAATTTCTCCAGCAAATTGTCTAAACTTGTAGAAGTAGCCCAAAATGCCTAAAAAGCAAAGCTTTAGCAAACCTGAAGCTTCCAAAGTGCCTAAACCAACCCCTACAATGACTTCTAAGATTTTTATTGTTGTAAATCCTCTTCAATCATCTGTTGTTGATGTTGAACACATCCCACTAACTGATACTGATTATAAAATAGCAGATCCCATTGTTGAATTTAACCTGCTAGATATTCATAACTGGTGCTTTGAAAAGTCTCTAGATAAGGAAGAAGAAACCCATTTTTGGGAATCCCATTTTCCCAAATATGTTGTCCCATTAACTCACGCATTTCAAGAATTTATCAGATTATGTCAGAAGTATTATGTGCCTGATCAAAGAGCCATAATCAATGCCAATAAAGAAGTGCTTTTCACTATCACTGCTCAATCTATCAACCAAATGTTACAGCTTCAGCCTGACACCCAAGTAGTCCCTTTATCCATAGAGGCCTTAACCCAGATGTATATTGGCCTAGATTTTCCCAAGAGATTCATGATTTTTCAGACATTTATGCCCTCACATGTAGAAATTCCTAAGCTAAATCCCCCATATTATACTGCTAAATTCCTAGAAGGTTCAAGACATGTGATCTCCATGCTTTTCTTTATCCTTGGATATTTTACTGATAAACACACTGATGAATCCATCTTGGAGTTCTTATCCACTTTTACCCCAGGGCAACTCCCATCAGTAATCTTTGAATATGTTGGTTTCATTGCAGATAATATCCATTATCAATTGATCAATTTTCCAATTGAAGGAGTATTCAGATATACTTCCTTCCTTTTCCATATGTTTCTATATTTTCAATCAGATAAATTTCCTGTTACTCTTTGAAAGCTTGACATAGAGGGAAATCTTCTATCTGTCATTTTTTGGACTACATTGCTCAGACATATTTAGACTTTTTAGAGTTATTTTTTCATCCAGTGATCACAATGTTGACTAAAGCAGAACAACCGAGAATTAATGAAGAAATGAAAAAGATATTGCAATTGTTAGAACAGAGTAAGGTTGGTGACTGGTATTTATATGAGAAATATACTGAAATCAAAGTATTTGGGTCAAACTTGTTACCTTACAAGTTACCCAAGCATGTTTCAATGAGGATCTTTGCCTTGGAGTATATCAGGCAGATCCTAAATTCCGATTCTATTAATTTCATGGCAGCTAAGAAGAAAAATCAATTTAAATTAAAGAATCAGATAGGGCCATTCATCTGCAATCACAGAGATGTAGAGAAAGAGGTATTTAAGCAACTATTGGAATATAAATTTGAAGAAATTTTTCCATGGAATTATGATCCACAAGGGATCCTGATTAAACTAAGGTTTAAATGCAAATTAACACCCTTTATTCATGAAGCAAAGCCAGAGATAGAACAATTTGCAAATCAAATTGAGTGGACTGAAAATACCTTTACAGATGCAGTAAACCAAAGGGATACTAGCCACAATTTGGAGAATGTAAATCAGCCAGAAAATTCCACTAAGAGAATCAGGGAAGAAGGAGCCTATGTTGCAAAAACTACAACTGAGACTGAATTTAGTATAATCTATAACAAAAGGCCTAAATTAAGTTCAGTTGGTAAAGAGATGGTGACAATTTTAATAGATGATACAGCTACACCAGAGACAAATGTAGATGCTGCCACAGTGATCATAAATGAATCCACCACTAACAATCGGAATGAAGAACAAGTCAACAATGAAGATACACAGTTAATGGAAAGACAACAAAGCATCGAAGCTTCTTCCTCACAAACAGATGAGGAGAAATATTTGGATATTAAATAAAAATATAAACAGATCAAACTAAAGAATGAAGAAATCAAAATTGAAATTTATTCTCAGTTTTTGAAACAAAAACCAGGTAACCAAAACAAATTTCTATCAACGTTTGACTACTGAAGTAAAAAGCTGATCATGTTAGTGTTGCAACTCACAGTACCAGTTCCAAAGACAGTTGCTGACTATAAGAAACTTGATTTAGAAGTGGCAACAGATAGTATTCATGAATTAGATCAAATAGAGTTTCACTCCACTGTTACAACAAAGGCCATGAGTGTTCAAAAACTTGAGAATGCTATCACTAACATGCAATATCAGATGAAATTGGATAAAGCCTCATTATATGCTAAGGATCTAAGAATTAAATCCTTAGAATAATTGTTAATTAAAGTGGGATATGATCCTGTAAATGTCAATGCAGCAGAGTTATTGTTGAAAAAGAAAAATGAGGACATTGCAGCCTTGAGGAAACAACTTAAGCTTCCTCCAAGTGAACATCCTGTTGGACATTAGATAAACCAACACTCCCCATGTGTTTCGTGACATGGACTAATCGCCTTTCATGGATCCTTATCTCTGGTGATGCGATCGTTGACTAACACCTGTGGGTTTTGGTATAACGACAATCATGATTCCAAACAAGTGGTATCAGAGGGTAGGTCACGAGTTTGATACACACCCGGCTAGCGTTGGGGGGGAGATTGTTGGATATTGGATAAACCAACGCTCCCCATGTGTTTTGCGACATGGACTAACCGCCTTTCGTGGGTCCTTATCTCTGGTGATGCGATCGTTGACTAACACCAGCGGGTTTTGGTCTAACAGCAATCGTGATTCCAAACACATCCCCAGGCTAAATAAATCATACAGGAACAAAATGAAAAAGATGACATGATGACCATCATCTTTCAGCTTACAGGACATATTAAGGAGATGGAAACTCAGATGGAAAAACTTGTCCAAGAAAAGGAAAAAGTGAAAGTACCATAGCTACCTACAGTTATTCCCATGGTGACTATTGTTGTGCCTTCAACTCTAGCTGAACAGTTGGCACCAAAAGTTTCACTGGATACTGCAGTGCTAGTGACTTCATCAACCACATTAGCTGCTGAGTCATCCTCCATAATAGTTTTTCCTACAGATGAGGCCAGTAAGTTAGTTAAAGCTATGGAAGAAATGTCTTTAAAGACAAATGAGATCAACAGGTTGACAAAGATGGTAGAAAATCTTGAGAAGGCAAACAAATTATCTCAAATAAATGCAACAGCACATGAGAAAAAGGCCATTAGACTAAGTGAACAACTGAATAAACTGCAAAATGAGTTAACCTTGACAGAGAAAATATCATACATAAAAAACTACCTTTGGAACGATGTCATTGAAGCCATCCATGATGTGTGGCCTTCAATTCAGGTAATTTCTGAACAAAGGGAGTTGTTACTAGCAGCTCAAGCAGAAATTCAAAAGACTCAAAGTGAATTGGCTGATAAACCAGAGCAAGCTTTAAGGCTGATCACTTTCCTTAACAGCAAAAATAGACAGGAGTTGGAAGAACTCAAGATTAATGATAGGACTGCAACTATCCTAGAAATTAGGAAAGTTACTACAAAGAAGAATCTAATGAAGCAATTGGAAGAAAAATGTCAGAATATGAATACTGCCATAACCAGGTTCATGGCCAAATTCACAAATTTGAGGCAAAAAGGACTGCCTGATATTATGGTTATTAATGACAAGTTGATGCCTCAAAATGACTATAATAAAAAGATTATAGAATTTGCAAAGGAATAGGTGAATAAACCACAAGGGCAAGGCATTCCAACAGGGAAAGTTTTACTAAAAAACTTTTAAGATTTATTTTATTTGCAACATGAGATCAAACACTTGTTTGTCATCAAGCCAACCTTTGCTAGATACATTGAGACTGATGAAAATTTCAGGAAATTGAAAAGTATACAAATTCCTAAAAATGAGGACTGGCAGTCACTCACAGATTTAATATGAAGGATAAAACATATAAAAGGAGAAAAATCTGTTTGCTGATTTACTGCAAAAACATACTTTTTTACAGCATTATGTAGATTTTGACTATGGTTAAAGAGTATCCGAAGTGAAAGAGCATCAGTGAATAAAGAGAATCAGAGAAAGAATATTAGACAAGGCAGATCAGATTCAAAAAACAGGTTCAAAATATCTAAAGCCAACAAGGAGGACACCAAGGCAGCCAGCTGCATTTTATCCTCAAAGCAGTTTCTATTTCTTTTGGATAGATAGGACAGTTTGCTGATTTGTTAAGCAACCATCTCTATTATTATTGTAAAGATATTTTATTTTCCTTAGATAATTCCTAGAAGCATTTTAGGATATTTTGTAAAACATTATGTATAAATACTTCATCTTTAGAAGTATTTTGGGTGGAATAAAATTGCTGGAGATTGCTGTAGTCATTTTTGTTGAACTAGCCTAGGCTTTTGTGTCTCAAATTTTGAGTAGCAGGTTGGATCAAACCAATTGGCATCATACTTCAGGATTCATGTGATGAGCTATTTGTAGTGAAGTATTTTCCAAACTTGTCATTGTTATCTTTCTTTATTACATGCATACATCTATGTTTATTTCTAAATTTGAATGAATAACTAGGAGTATTACTACAGGTTTTGTTAAAAGCACCGTGTTTTTAACTAGTTATCATTTCTATGTTTTCATCTGATTACCAGTGTACGAAATTCTTAATTGCTCCCTCTCTCGTTTGACCTCTTCTTACTACTTCCTTTTCCAAATCAAAGGATTCTTAAGTGCCTTTTATCCCGATCATACCACCTCACAGAAACCACGTTCCAAGATCTTCAAGGGTTATCTATCTTGCCCTGAATACATTTGACCTTTTGGCCTTGATCCCAGTTTTTTTTACTTGATTTTGACCTCCATAGCCAAATGGACAAATATATTTCCCACTATCCATACCTTCAAGTGATTTTTTCCACCAAACCAATCAAAACCAAACCCAAGCTGCATAATCATAAGTAGCCTAAAACCATAATTAAAAACAAAGTTAAATTTTATAGAGAGAGCCCTCTCTGAATCCTAGGAAGGCTAGATCCTAGAATTTGAAGTAGGTTTGTGGTTACCTCTAGTTATCTTGACTAAAAAAAAATCTCACAACTAAAGATTTACTAGAGTGATAACACATCCAATAGACAAGACAAGAATATTTTGAAAGAATTTTGTATTTATGACACTTGGGAAGGGAAGATAGAAATATGTTACCAGTCCCCCTCAATGGGATGGGTTCTTGTATGTCCTCGACATTTCAGATCTAAGATCTCTCTCTCTTGATGGTGTAGAAAACCCAGACAAAAAATGGAACTCAAGGGGGGTTCACAAGCAAAAAGTAGAAAAATATGACAATGATGGAGGATCAAAGTTAGACCAAGAGTATAGATCGAGAGTGATCTTTAGGCAACAAAAGGTAGTGAATGAATGGAAATATCCTTCTATTTATAACAAAATATTGAGTTAGTCTAGATATTGGTGCATAATTAAAATATTATTAACCAAATCTAGATCCAACTTTTATGGAATATTTTATTATTTTTGTTGGACCGAAAAAGAATTTGAATATGGTGAAATCCCTTTATTTATAAATAATAAATAAATAAATGATTATTTCTTATTTTAAGAATGTGATTGAGTAATAATTAAATAAATAATGATTTATTCAATTATTTATAAATGGTTTAGTCAAATTTAACAAGGAATATTATTTAAATAATGTTTAAATAATTATTCCTAGAAAAGAATAAGATGAATAGTGATTTATCTAATTAATTTTCCTATTTTGGGTTAAATATGACCAAGAATATTAATTTAACCATTTCTTAATTAATTATCCTTTGAGGAAAACAAAAAAAATAGGGATTTATTCAATCTTTCCTCATGGGGTTTCCTGTTTAGACCATAAAAAACTTAATAAATTATGGATTACTAAGTTATTTTTCATAGTGAAAGCAATTTTACTAGGGAAAAATTGTTCTTACATGGTGTACTTTGGTCCATCTAATAGTAATAGGTTAGATGACCAAAACTTTGTGTAACATAAAGGTTAGGTCAGGGCAAGAGACAAAAAGGGTTGCAAGGATGAATGGGGCAAGGTAGGTACAATGTCAATCACTTGAGGCAAATGGTTATGGGATGGTTCAAAAAATGTAAGAAGGTTGAGGGAAGCATAGAAGATGAATTTCTCTCAGACAGAAGACATGAAACAAATTATGACTAGTTATCCAAAACAGAGCATGACTAGCATGAATTCTAAATCTCACACTTATAAAAGATCATATCATAGAAATTGAAAGGAAATGAACAATACATTCACAAGTATGTAACTAAAGAGAAAAAAATGAAGGACATTTAATACCACAGGTATCCCATAAATATAGCTGCAAATCCTCTTGTATTAATGGCCAAAATTGAATACAAAGTCTTCTTGATCCACAAAGCAAAATGAAATTGATTCCAACCCTTGAATCCTGTGAAGATCTGAGCTAAATAGACCTCAAAACCACCTCCACTCATCCATAGGGGTCGAATTCATGAGATGTGGGAGATATTACATAAAAATTTGAACTGATGTATAGATTGTAGGATGATAAAAGTGACTCATTCCTATCTCTAATGAACTGATTCAAAATGGTTGACTTACTTAATGTATTTACCCTAGGTAAAAGTAAAAACACGATATTTACATTCATCTTGACCCTTTAGATAATTAAATTCCTCATTTCCTAAAGTAAAAGTCAAACTAGAGTGAAACTTGAAAAATTTCTAAAGACTGTGTAAAATACATTTTTCTTGTGAAACGTGCAGCGTCCAAGCAGAAAAATTGACCTATGTTCAAGTTTAATTTTGAGTGCCTTCCCAGTGTCCAAATCAGCTCCATGATAGCTCATTGGAAAGATATTTGCGTCTATTTTCCAAAACAACCTCCAGTTTTAAAAATAGTGCTCATTTGCCCTGTCAAAAACCTGTTCTCCCAAGGCTGGAAAACGCGCAGCGACCAGGCAGATTTAGAGGCAGAAACATGAAAGTTTGATGGTTTTTTGAGCTTTTGATGGACCAGTTCTCCTCCAAAAACTCTGAAACTTTCTAGGGTTTATTTCCTCATCAATACAAACCTGTTGGTAGTGGCCATTTTTCATTTTGAGGTCCCAAAAAAGAGCGTAGCATCTAGGTCGCTACGTGTTTAGGAAAATTTCTGTGTGCAAAACTACTCAAAAACACAAAATTTTCATAAAATGCAAAAAATTGCCAAAACTTGTCAAAATTGTGAGGGTACTTGATCATTTAATTTTTGAATCATGAAGTGACACCTCTGCAAGTATGTCCAACTTCTCTTTCTTCTCTTACTTGGGCTCGTTTGAGCTTGGTCCTCACAATTTTGTTCCTCATGGCATAATATTTTGCCATCTTTCTCTGAATGTAATTGTCCTTTTGAGCCTTGGCCAAGAGCTCCTCTAAGTGTTGGTTGACCTTGTCAAGCCATTCCTCTTTGTTTTCATTGATATCTAGGGAAAAATTTTCATTTAAGGTAAGTTGGTCTGCTAGCTCAACTTCCATTTGGCTCTCTAGGGCTAGAGCTCTTTTCAGCCCTCTAGTCCTTTGTCTCTGTCTTGGAGGCTGATCTTCCTCATCATCAAGTTCACCAAACCTTTCCAATGTTTCCTCAAGCAAGGCTTTAGCCTTTTTCGCCTCACTTTTGTCTTTGATGCATGTTACCTCGTTGATGGCCTGCTTGGTCTTCAACTGCTGATTTTCTTGCTCAAGGAAGTGAATCACATACTTGGCCCTCTCAAGATTAGTTTGAAGTTCACTAATCTTTGCCTCTTTGCCTTTAATTACTGCATTGGTGATTTTACCTTCATCTTTTTCACTATAACTTATGTTCTCCTCTTCAACCATGGTTGGTGTCAAAACCCTAGGGATATGATGAAATTAAATGAAAGTGTATGAAGTGAAGAGTGGTGTGAGGAAAGGGAGGAGATGGGAATATGGAAGGGAGCCTAGGCAAGAGAAACCCTAGGTTTAGGGTAAATATGGATGAAATTTTTTAGGGAATGGGGATATGGAAAAGGGATGTGAGGGAGAATGTGTGAAATTTAGGGATTAGGTTTAGGGAATGAATTAGATTTTGATAAGAACTAGGGTTTTTTACTTTTAGAAATAGGGTTTGAATTGATTATGAATCACCACAATACATCAAGGAGATGATGGATTGGTTACTTACTGGTAAATGAAGCTTGAAGAACCCTTTTGCAAATATTGAGCATAAATTTGGTGGAATGACAGGCCAATAGAGGCTTTTGACACTTCCTAGGTGAACGCGCAGCGTCCCTCCTAAAAGTGCAATGTCCCTCTTGAACGCGTAACCCCCCTGCAACACCTTTTTCAAACCACATTTGGAGGCCTTCCTGATATCCAAATTGGGCCCAAATAGCCCGTTGGAAAGATTATCCTGTCTAATTTCCAAATATACCCTTTTTTTCTAATTGTAGTTGGTTTTCCTTGTCAAAAAATTATTTTCCCAAGACTGGTCGAAAAGTGCTGAATGAGGGTGGAGAAATGTAGAGTGTTGTTGCAGGCAACGTTTGGAGGCCTTCCTCAACTCCAAATTGAGCTTATGATAACTCATTGGAAATATCTCTTTGTCTAGTTATCATATGAATTATCAAGAAAGTGATTTGGAGACTCCAGCTATGAGAAAACTTGATTTTCCCAAGGTCGCTCAAGAAGTGCAACAACTCTCGTGTGACACCTCTGTTTTTGAAATTTCTATAAAACCATGACACCTGTGTAAAATATGAAGGAAATTTTTCTTCCTTCACCTATGATGGACAAAAACCTCTCTCACTTTTCTCAAATTCATCTTTGTTTGGTTAGAAACACAGTTTGAAGAAAAACCGACCCTATGAGTGGAAAATGACTTGAATCTTGGAATGAATTCTCAAAAAATGATGGAGACATGATGTTTATGAGCTGAAATGACCTCATACTTAATGATATGACCTAACATATTCCTCCTCTTCTCAAATGTCTCGTTTCCATAGAAAACCCTAGCTCAGTGGGACGGGAAATTAGGTTTGGTGCTCGTGAACAATGATGACTTGGGCACCCTTGGGAAAAATGGTTAAGAAACGAAGCGAGGTCAATGATAATGATAGAGATGAGGTGAAATTAGAGTAAAATAAGGTGGGATGGGTGGGATGCAAATACCAGTGCTAACATCAGCTCCAGCTGGGGATGGTAGCTCCTTGGAGGTGCAAAGAACCAAAAATATCTGAATTTGTAGATCAGTGCCTTATCCATTGGAAAATGGAGTCTAATCTGTAAACTGAAACTAAAATTAAAACTGAAAACACACTGCAAAATTCAACCCACACTAACAGATCATCAAAGCCTTAGGGCCTTCACCTCAGGCTTCAAACCTTGATGAATTCTGTCAACACATTCTGAAAATAAAATAAAATCAAACTGAAATGATACCAACCTACTCTAATCTATTGCACAATTGTTGATTAGGTGAAATGATCCTTCCAGGGTAACCAATCCAGGAGATGGCTACTTACTGAAGTTTTGCTCTCACTTTCCTTGAGCAGGCAGAATGATGTACATGTAGGCAACTCATGATAGAAACTGAAACCAAGGCTTATGCTAACAAACAAAATGACATTCATCTTCTCCAATGATTTCAAAACACTATCGAAGGGATCTTGAAAATATTGAAGCATTACCTTATCCTGAGATCCAACAGCAAAAATACAAGTACTCCCTTCATTTTGATCTAAAATAACACTTGCTTGTTGATCGATAGGAAAGCATGGGGAAGTATAACCTTCTGCTATTTGAGTATTGGCTGTAAATTCCTCAAGCATGAGAAATTCTGACTCAATCTCTGGCATTTTGTCTCTCTCTGGTTCATACTCCTCAAATTCATAGTCTAAGTCATCCCTAAACAAGAAACATTCTTCAAGATAATCAAACATGACAGCCCTATCATCTTCATGAAAAACAACAGTATCTGCTAGCTGATCTCCTTGCTGGGAACAATCATCATAAATTGGTTTACTCACAACAATATCCTATATAATTTCATCAAACTCCTCATCGAAATTATCTTCATATTTATCTTACTTAGGCAAAGCAGGTTCAGGAGAAACTTCATCAAATATGAACATTGAAAAAGGAGATTGTCTTTCTTCATGATGATCTATAAATCTAGTTTCAGGATTGTCCTCATTCAAACTTAGATTTTCATTTTAAAAATGGAAGAAGTTTTACCAAGACATTTTGACTATGTGAACACTGCAAAAATGCATTAGCTTGGGATGTAATATGAATCTTCAAGAGCTGATCTATCTCATCTTCAGATAGAGGAGAAAGTACTTTTTGTTCCTTTTGATAACACAGTAATTGTCTTCTTTCTCTCCTAAAGATTCACAAGGATGCTGAATATCTTCTTTAACCTTTGGCTAATCAACTTGTTGTACTGTTGTAAGAATTGTCTCATGTGGGAAGTCTTTATGAACATCAAGATAATATACATCATCTTTTTCTTCCATGAGGGAAAACACTTGCTCTTTTTGGTGATGAAAAGGATTTTCATGCAAAGCCCACAAGATCCCTTCATCCATGAACTCATTATCATCATAATAATCCTCTAGGTTTTGAATGAAAACCTCAAAATTATCACAACAATTATTAACCAAAGACAAAGAAGGGTAGGACTCCTTGTATTCTTCATAAAATATTGAATGGAATACTCTAAGAGAAAAAATACTGGAAGGTGGAAAACCTTCATACCAAGATCATGCTTTTCCTTCAAGAGAAGCCATGAACATCTTTAAGAGACAATATTCAAGAAATTAAACCTTCAACTTGCGTGAATGAATGTGAAATTTAACCAGATATAAAGCAACATCATTCCTATCATCATATTTCAACATAGGAAAATTCCTTTTCCAATCTACCTTAGGCATTTTATTTGGAAACCTGAAATGTGATACTGGCTCATGGAGCATACCTTCTTGCAACAGTTTCCATATTGAAAATTCTTGAAGCTACTGATGTTCATGCAGTGGAGTCGCCATGAAGTGTTGATTTTCTGGATCTTTCAGTCAATGGAGCTGCTAGGTGAATAGTTCAGCCTTCATATGTGTCCAACAGTTGTTCACCATCAACAATTAGATCTAAATATTTGTCATTCTTTCCCAGGGAAGATTTTTCCTTTCGATTCCCAACAATGGCGCCAATATGTTATCACTCCACCAGGTTCCCAAGGCTGAGGAAGGAATCCCAATGGAGGTAACCACACACCAAGCTTTTGACTTGACAACTAGCCCTATCAAGCAGGAGAGGGCTCTCTCCAAAAAGGGTCACAACCAGGATGGCTGGAGCAATTAGGGTATTTAGGCTAGATAATGAGTACAAGGGGTTGTTTTGATTTTTGGTTTGGTTGGGTAAATCAGTAGATAATAAAAAATAGATCAAGGAAAGGCTAGGTCAGGGCAAGAGACAAAAAGGGTTGCAGGGATGAATGGGGCAAGGTAGGTACAATGTCAATCACTTGAGGCAAATGGTTATGGGATGGTTTAGAAAATGTAAGAAGTCCGAGGGAAGCTTAAAAGATGAATTTCTCTCAGATAGAAGACATGAAACAAATTATGACCAGTTATCCAAAATAGAGCATGAATAGCATGAATTCTGAATCTCGCACTTATAAAATATCATATCATAGAAATGGAAAAGAAATGAACAATACATTCACACATATGTAACTAAAGAGGAAACAATGAAGGAAATTTAATACCACAGGTAGCCCATACATACAGTTGCAACTCCTCTTGTATTAATGGCCAAAATTGAATACAAAGTTTTCTTGATCCACAAAGAAAAATGAAACTAATTCCAACCCTTGAATCTTGTGAATATTTGAGCTAAATAGACCTCAAAACCACCTCCACTCATCCATAGGGGTAAAATTCATGAGATCAAGGAGATATTACATAAAAAGTTGAACTGATAGCTAGAGTGTAGGATGAGAAAAGTGACTCATTCCTATCTCTAATGAATTGATTCATTACACCTCAAATGGTTGACTTACCTAATGTATTTACCCTAGGTAAAAGTAAAAACATGATATTTTGTAATGTTCCCAACTCAGGAATTTCTGCAATATGGTCCAAAGGGACGCTGTATAAGGAAGATAATGAAAAAATAAGGTAAGAGGGGACTTGGATCCCTTAGTTAATACATCATACATTACACTTCCAGGATTTGAGCTCAAAGAAATCCCTCCTGGTAGGTTAAATAGATATCCCACCCTTCGGTATCTCAGAAAAGTGCCCAAAGAGTGAGCTACATCAACATATGAGCATAATCATGAAACTCTACAAATATGAACATGTAAAATAAGGGAATATAATGCATCCATCATGTTTATCGATATATCAGCAATAATACACAAGAAAATCATGAGGGACAAGCCACTCAAGCTATTGGAACCAAACTCCAATGATCAAACTATGAAATACATGAGTTGCTGCAACTGCACAAAATGCCGGAGGGAAGTGACTGCGTAGTCTCTATGAGAGTAGAAGCTGGTGAATACATAGAAAATGATAATGATGCTGAAGAATACAAAGAAATGCCTAAGAATAGAAGAATGGGCTCCAATACAAAATTTCTAGCCAATCTAGGAGAGATTGCTAGAAATGCTGGAGAATATACAATTTGACAATTATCTTGTCACTGCAACTGAATCAAAATATGAAATGAGGCTGTAGCAGATCTAAAATGATGATGTCCTCCTTTGATAGTGCATCTAAGCAAAAGTCCGATCCCTTTACTCAGAAACAACTCCCCCTGATGAGCTCAAATGACCCTCCCAGCAACTGCCTGCAAAAATAATAGTTTTAGCTGGAGACTATGCTATGAGGGAAGAAGGATGGTTGGCCTGATGCCAATGATATGAAAATAAGCCCAGGAGTACTCCTCACTGATCCTCCAATAGATAGACAAGCCCTCCACTGAAAAACAAGCCAAGGAACAACTCAAGAGATCCTCTGTTGCTGCACCCTGCAGTACAAAGTTATCCTGCTCCAGCAATAACGCTGTGATGGAAGGAGGTAGCTTTGGCCAAATGCCAAAATGAGGAAATGCAGCTCTAGAACCTCTCCTTCCCCGAGGATGAGGTAGGGATTCCCAACCGGGAACACCCTAGTGCTATGTAGCACTACACTTCTTGATAAATAGCAAGAGGAGCGTAGTCTCAACAGACCAAGCAAATAATAATCAAGCATGAATAACAATGGCTCTCCTCCTCTTCATATATAACAAGTGCTCCCCTCCACCATGGGTCCCATCCACATGTTCCTTCCAACTCATGCAAGTGATCCTCATCTAAAATTGCGTAGTCCATCAAGGAGATACATTGTATCTGGACAGTGCATGTGGACTTGGTCAAAATGTCTAGATCAAGCATGATCCAATCCTGTTCACACCATGTGGTGCTCAAATCAGCTGCTTTATTATTACTCCTTTCACATAAGGAGTGTTATTTCTCCATCTAAGGGGGTTAAGGGGTCTCCTTACCCATTTTATTCAACAAAAAGAAAATAGGCAAACTATAATGTTCCTTTTAGCTTGAGGCTAAAATTTGGGAACATTACATTCCTCCTCTCCCACATGTTGCTTGTCCTCAAGAAACTGCATAGAGAGAAAAAAATTTCTCCCCCTTTTCTTTTGTGGCCTCCTCATCAAAAATCTCCACCACTGCTCAAGATATCCTGCAACAAATTTGTCCTCCAATGCTTCCCCCCAAGTATTCAAACCGGAATGGTGCACATCATGGAAAGACATTAGGTTTAGGTGGAAACCTTATTGCTGTGCTATGGCCTCCTCAAAGTGGGAGTGATGACATGCATGGGAAAATTTTGTCCCCAATGATGATCCTCTCATCCATGCTATCATCCAAATAAAAATTTCAACCCCGGGTTCTCCAGGTGGTTTTTCCCACAAGAAGAGAAAAGTAGCAATGTGGCAATCATGGTTTGCCCACGGTGTCTCCTGCAATATAGAACATGTACAATGGGGAGAATCATGCTCCCAATGGGCTGTCCCAATACCTCCAACACTCTCCAAATAGTTCCCCCTATAAATGTACATACATCAACAACACCAGGAAGCAATATGCAATGAAAACAAGCTGTCATAAAACAACTAGAGAGTGAATCATAGTTCCACCAATGGAACTAGCGCAGTGCACTCCTTGCTTGCATCAAAACAAGTAATAAAAATTGCTTTACCAGCCACTTGTTTGCTGCCACAATCATCCCATAAGATGTGAACATGAATGTACAATGTGGTGTCAATGGTGCACACCAAGAGTCATGTGGCTTCCCCCACCAACCACCATTAAGGTAGCCAGAATCAATGCTACAAGTAGTTGCAAGTACATCATACAATATGCAAGAAGGGATGTTCCTCCTTGGTACATTATTTTGCTCATATAAAGTAAAGAAGTATAAAGCACAATGTGAGATTATACCTTCCCTACTATGTACTTGAGGCCTTGAGCTGAAATGGCTCAACTGAAGAAGCTTCCTCACTCCCGATGAGTAGGAAGGTGGCTGTGACATCCTCTCTATCATCATCCGAGCTTGCATCTCTCCATGTGCTGATATATGTCTTTCTGGATGCCCTCCCAAGTGAAATCCTCTAACACAACAAGATATACATCAAGGTGCATAGCTAGAAAGTCCTCATGTGCTGCATGTAATAGTTTCTCCTTGAGACTAGAAGATCTAGTCAAGAAGATTTTGCCATAGGAATAGATGACCACATCATCCACCATGTATCTATCATCTCTTTCTGGGTCATCAAGAATCATGCATGCACCAGGATCCTTGGAGTACACTACCAAAATCTGAGATCTCCAATGCAGATCAATCCTCCTCAAAGATAGCGCTGGTGATCTAGCATGTGAAGCTCCCCTCACACTGCTGCCTACTACTTTGACATCCCCCATGCCAAAGTTATCCTCCAAAATGCTGCCATGCCCATCATGCAGCTGCTCATGCTCCAATAGTAATGGTGACCTTTGGAAGTTGGCCTCCCATGAGAAGCTATCATCCAAAAGGAATCTCCCAAGCTGGGTCAAAGTAAGCATGAGTGGCCTCCATCCACTCCCATGTGTGAAATAATCCTTCCTCAAAGGAAGGATCCTCTACCTCTCCAAATCTGTGGAGCAATCATCCTGCATCATGAAGATGCTTGGGTCAAAGTAAGCATGAGTGGCCTCCATCCACTCCCATGTGTGAAATAATCCTTCCTCAAAGGAAGTATCCTCTACCTCTCCAAATCTGTGGAGCAATCATCCTGCATCATGAAGATGTTATCCTTCATCCCTGCAGCAACCTATGTCAGCGCAGTATGGGTAATGAGAGTGGGTGATGCTGAAAGTGAGAGAGTGTCTCCCTCCTCCTTGAGTCTATCCCAAACTCTCTGTGCTGTGCTGGACTTCTCCAAAGTCTTCACCTCTCCAGAATCCAAGAGTGGTGAACTACATGACAAGATATCCCTCATCAACTCTAGATCAGGGGGCCTCCCAGGTGGAATGCCTCCATATAGTGAGACATCTAGTTTAGAAGTGGATTGTATATATGAGTGGACTGATTTGTCCCTCTCTTCACTGCGTAGTACAGCCTCCTTCTCTTGTGCAAAAACTTTATGGAATATATAAGTGTGTATCATCCTTTGATGCTTATCCTTCTCTTCCTCCTCCATCTCACAATCCCCAAAAACTACTGCAGATGGCTCCAGAATTGTGCCTTGGTTCCCACATGTTGAATCATTTGGAACTCCTTGTAAAGATACAAGGGCTCCTCTAATGTAAGCAATGGCTCCCCTTTCACCTCTATGTGGTGATGGATCTCCTCCCAATGGGACAACATTGTTAGATCTTCTATGCTCATCCTCCCCGTCAATGATTGAGAATACCTGATCATTAATGAGAGACCCTAGATCTTGATCATCTCTTGAAGGAAGTACCTCCATGTCTTCACAAATGGAAGAGGGCCCTTCATACAATGGGGATCTTGCCCTTAGCAAGCCATCATACATGTTTTTATCCCCTTCAGAAATATGGAATGGATTTTGTTTCATGGTTCCCTCTAATGCATGCAAAGTGTTTGAGGTTTTTATAGATGATGTTTCACAGTGATTTTTATCACATTCCCTCACCAATCCCTTAGTGAATTCGCCATATGATTTTACATTTGCATGATAATATGAAACAGAATTTTCAAACCACCAACCATGAGCCATACCTTTGAGTTGCAGCGTTGCTCCTCCAATGGCCTCATCTTCTTTCTCCATCCTCCCTGCAGTGCAAGTGGGCAATGAACTGCGCTGTGGATCTACATGTGTGGCTGAATGCCCACACCCATCATGATAATATATAGGGATTGCTTCATCTTCAAACCCTCTTAGAAACTTTCTGCAATTCTCCCTTTCTATCTCCTTGAGATCTTCTATGATAGCTTCCATAGTTTGGAAACAAAGCAGGGAGATCTCCTCTCCCTTCATTCCTCTTTTCTTGTTTCCTTTTTAAAAATCCTCTTATATGTGAAGAGCTTCTCCTTCTAATGGCATATTATCTTGGATGCACAGGCTGAGCCAAGATTGATGCTCTGATACCACTGTAATGTTCCCAACTTAGGAATTTCTGCAATATGGTCCAAAGGGACGCTGTATAAGGAAGATAATGCAAAAATAAGGTAAGAGAGGACTTGGATCCCTTATTTAATACATCATAAATTACACTTCCAGGATTTGAGCTCAAAGAAATCCCTCCTGGTAGGTTAAACATATCTCCCACCCTTCGTTATCTCGGAAAAGTGCCCAAAGAGTGAGCTACAACAACATATGAGCATAATCATGAAACTCTACAAATATGATCATGTAAAATAAAGGAATATAATGCAGCCATCATTTTTATTGATATATCAGCAATAATACACAAGAAAATCATGAGGGACAAGCCACTCAAGCTATTGGAACCAAACTCCAATGATCAAACTATGAAATACATGAGTTGCTGCAACTGTACAAAATGCCGGAGAGTAGTGAATGCGCAATCTCTATGAGAGGAGTAGCTGCTGAATACATATAAAATGATAATGATGCTAAAGGATACAAAGAAATGCCTAAGAATAGAAGAATGGGCTCCAATACAAGATTTCTAGCCAATCTAGGAGAGATTGCTAGAAATGCCAGAGAATATACAATGTGACAATTATCTTGTCACTGCAACTGAATCAAAATATGAAATGAGGCTGTAGCAGATCTGAAATGATGATGCCCTCCTCTGATAGTGCATCTAAGCAAAAGGCTGATCCCTTTACTCAGAAACAACTCCCCCTGATAAGCTCAAATGACCCTCCCAGCAACTGCCTGCAAAAATAACGTAGTTTTAGCTAGAGACTGCGCTGTGAGGGAAGAAGGATGGTTGGCCTGATGCCAATGATATGAAAATAAGCCTAGGAGTCCTCCTCACTAATCCTCCAATAAATATACAAGCCCTCCACTGAAAAACAAGCCAAGGAACAACTCAAGAGATCCTCTGTTGCTGCACCCTGTAGCACAAAGTTATCCTGCTCCAGGAATAACGCTGTGACTGAAGGAGGTAGCTTTGGCCAAATGCCGGAATGAGTAAATGTAGCTCTATAACCTCTCCTTCCCTGAGGATGAGGTAGGGATTCCCGACCGAGAACACCCTAGTGCTATGCAGCACTGCACTTCTTGCTAAACAACAAGAGGAGCGTAGTCTCAGCAGACCAAGCAAATAATAATCAAGCATGAATAACAATGGCTCTCCTCCTCTTCATATATAGAAAGTTCTCCCCTCCACCATGGGTCCCATCCACATGTGCCTTCCAACTCATGCAAGTGATCCTCATCTAAAATTGCATAGTCCATCAAGGAGATACATTGTATCTGGACAGTGCATGTGGACATGGTCAAAATGTCTAGATCAAGCATGATCCAATCCTGTTCACACCATGTGGTGCTCAAATCAGTTGCTTTATTATTCCTCCTTTCACACAAGGAGTGTTATTTCTCCATCTAAGGGGGGTTAAGGGGTCTCCTTACCCATTTTATTCAACAAAATGAAAATATGCAAACTATAATGTTCCTTTTAGCTTGAGGCTAAAATTTGGGAACATTACATATTTACATTCATCTTGACCATTTACATAAGTAAATTCCTCATTTCCTAAAGTAAAAGTCAAAGTGGAGTGAAACTTCAAAATTTTTTGAAGACTATGTAAAATACATTTTTCTTGTGAAACACGTAGCATCCAGGCAGAAAAATTGACCTATGTTAAAGACTGATTTTGAGTGCCTTCCCGGTGTCCAAATCAGCTCCATGATAGCTCATTGGAAAGCCCTTTGTGTCTATTTTCAAAAAATACCTCTAGTTTTCAAAATGGTGCTAATTTTATCTGTCAAAAACCTGTTCTCCAAAGACTGGTAAATGTGCAGTGACCAGGTAGATTTAGAGGGAGAAACATGAAACTTTGATGGTTTTTTGAGCTTTTGATGGACCAGTTCTCCTCCAAAAACTCTGGAACTTTATAGGGTTGATGTATTCATCAATACAAACCTTCTGGTAGTGGCCATTTTTCATTTGGATGTCCCAAAAGAGAGCGTAGCGTCCAGGTCGCTACGTGATTAGGAAAATTTATGTGTGCAAAAATACTCAAAAACACATAATTTTCATAGAATGAATTTTTTTGCCAAAACTTGTCAAAATTGTGAGGGCACTTGATCATTTAATGTTTGAATCATGAAGTGACACCTCTGCAAGTATGCCCAACTTCTCTTTCTTCTCTTACTTGGTCAAAGCTTGAATTTTTGCATGGCCTCATTTGAGCTTGGCCCTTGCAATTTTGTTCCTCATGGGATAATGTTTTTCCATATTTATCTAAATGTCATTGTCCTTTTGAGACTTGGCCAAGAGCTGCTCCGAGTGTTGGTTGACCCTCTCAAGCCATGTTTCTTTGTTTTCATTGATCTCTAGGGCAAGATTTTCATTTAAGGTAACTTGTTCTGCTAGCTCAGCTTCCCTTTGTCTCTCTAGGGCTATAACTCTTTTCAACCCTCTAGTCCTTGGAATCTATTTTGGAGGCTGATCCTCCTCATCATTGAGTTCACCAAACCTTTCCAATGTTTCATCAAGCAAGGCTTTAGCCTTTTATTCCTCAATTTTTGCTTTGATGCATGTTACCTCATTGATGGCCTGATTGGTATTCAGCTACTGATTTTCTTGCTCAAGGAAGTGAATCACATACTTGGCCTTCTCAAGATTAGTTTGAAGTTCACTAATATTTGCCTCTTTGCCTTTAATTACTGTATTGGTGATTTTGCCTTCATCTTCCTCACTAGAACTTCTTTTCTCCTCTTCAGCCATGGTTGGTTTCAAAACCCTAGGGATATGATGAAATGAAATGAAAGTGTATGAAGTGAAGAGTGGTGTGAGGAAAGGGTGGAGATGGGAATATGGAAGGGAGTATAGGCAAGATAAACACTAGGTTTAGGGTAAATAGGGATGAAATTGTTTAGGTAATGGGGATAGGGAAAAGGGATGTGAGGGAGAATGTGTGAAAGTTAGGGATTAGGTTTAGGGAATGAATTAGATTTTGATAAGAACTAGGATTTTTTACTTTTAGAAATAGGTTTTGAATTGACCTTGAGATGGTGGTGGAATAAATCAAGGAGATGATGGATTGGTTACTTACTAGTAAATGAAGCTTAAAGAACCCTTTTGTAAATATTGAGCATAAATTTGGTGGAATGAAACACTAATAGAGGCTTTTGACACTTCCTGGGTGAACGCACAGCGTCCGTCCTGAATGCGCAGCACCCCTGTAGCACATTTTTGTAGAACACATTTGGAGGCCTTCCCGAATTCCAAATCGGGCCCAAGGTAGCACGTTGGAAATATTAGCTTGTCTAATTTCTAAATATACCTTTGGGTTTCTTATTGGAGTTTATTTTCCTTGTCTAAAATTGATTTTCCCAAGACTGGTCAAAACATGTTAAATGAGGGTGCAGAAATGCAAAGTTCTGTTGCAGGCGACTTTTGGAGGCCTTCCTCAACTCCAAATTGAGCTCACGATAGCTTGTTGGAAATATATGTTTGTATAGTTATCATTTTAATTATCAAAAAAGTGATTTGGACACTCCAACTATGAGAAAACTTGATTTTTCCCACGGTCGCTCCAGAAGTGCAGCAACTCTCCTGTGGCACCTATGTTTTTGACATTTATCTAAAACCATGATACCTGTGTAAACTATTAAGAAGGTTTTTCTTCCTTGACCTAGGGTCAGTTTCTCACTTTTGTCAAATTCATAATTTTTTGGTCAGAAACATAGTTTGAAGAAAAACCGACCCTGTGAATGGAAAATGACTTGACCCTTGGAATGACTTCTCAAAAAATGATGGAGACATGATGTTTGTGAGATGAAATGACCTCATCTTAATGATACGACCTAAATTATGCCTCCTCTACTCAAATGTCTCGTTTCCGTAGCAAAACCCTAGCTCAGTGGGACAATAAATTAGGGTCTGGTGCTTGTGAACAATGATGACTTGGGCACCCTTGGGAAAAATGTTTAAGAAACGAAGCGAGGTTAATGATAATGATGGAGATGAGGTGAAATTAGAGTAAAATAAGGCGGGATGGGTGGGATTGAAAGACCAATGCTAACACCATGTACTTCATTGATTATTGTTGTAGGATGCTTTATGTCATGTCGATTCCTGCTTGATGTATGATGCAAATTCTTCATGTTTATTTGTTGTTGTTAATTCCTGCTGATGTAAGATGCAAAATATTTATGTGTATTGATGTGGTATGTATTTATCATGGATGGTGATTTATGTTGTGAGATCCCTTTGTTTCCTTGATGGCGGGATACTCTTTGTCACCATGTGTGAAGTTGTCATGTTGATAGGAGGTTTGTGATGAGTGAGAGTTCCTTGTAACAGAGCGTATCGTGGAGAGAATTTTCCACTCATGTTGACATATTTTCCTTGTATGAAAAGTCAACAATGTCCATGTACATTATCACTAGTTACAACAATGAATGAAGTGGCCAACACCATCGAGACACCGACGCCCAGAGACGTAGTCCACATTGGACAAACTCCGTTATTAAACCTCTTGGATTTTTTGTCGTATGATTGTTGACATGTTTTCCTCTTGATTATATTTGGATGTGTGTTCATTAATCCTTTGAAAAATGAAATTCTAACACATCATCTGAAGCAAAAGGTCTTGGTTAAAGGGTATCATAAATTTACCATGATCAAGTGGTATCAGAGCGGTCTTCTCGCTGATGTGAACCGCAAGCGTGAACCATTGAACGTGCAACAATGGAGGATGTCAAAGACATGTACGAGACCATGCTCAGGGTGTTTGAGAAAGCGAACATGTTGTATGAAGCTTATGAGAAACAAGCAACAAAAAACGCTGAGTTGAAAATGCTTCTACAAGAGGAGAAGGAGGACAAACATCAATTTCAGTTTCAGTTGCAAGCCACAATAGAGGCATTGGAAGAATTGAAGCACAACAACAAAAGTCATCACTGAGGTCATGAAGCATTGAAGTCACTCCTACAGGAAGAGAAGGAAGAGAAACAATGATTGCAGCTTCAACTACAAGCCGGGACAGACACCTTGAAGGAAGTGAAGCATAATGAAGGCTTAGAGAATCCCTCTTCATCTGTTTCCAAATCAACATCTGAGGTAAAAAATTGTGATAATTCTTTATTTTCATCTTCACATGCTATTATTTCTGTTGGAAATGTGGAGATCCCCATTACAGGAACTGCCATGAGACTCCTTACCAGGATGGGGTATAAAGGAGGAGGACTTGGAATTCATGGCCAAGGCATAACTCAGCCATTAGAGGTTGTGCAGAGACCTCACTACGCAGGCTTGGGATACACTGAAGGAGAATTCTCAAAGGTGCCAGAAGCTCCCACGACATTGATGAAACTGTTGAGGAGAGAGAATGATGGGAAAAATTCACCATCATCTTATGGCAGCGCATATTGCAGAGAGAAATATGAGGCAAGCTCTCATCGCCATACACCATAGGAAAAAATACGTTGTTTAACTCTTCAGGAGAAAGGATTGATGGGAACACTTCACCATCATTCCATGGAAGTGCATGTTGCAGTGAAAGAACTGAGACAAGCTCTCATCACCATGATGGCACTTGAGACCACCAGGAAAGGTATAACAAGTCTCGATATTCACAAGTTCATTTTGATTATAAGCATGTTGCTAATAATGAACGTAAATCATGGTGTTATATCTAAATTTGTACTGATGGGCTACTCCACCAGACAACTTAGAGTAACTCTTTCAAACCAGATTTTGACTGAGGATTAGCCTCTTCAGCCTGAGACGGCTCTCTCAATTTAACTAATGATATGCTCAATTAGGTTTTAAATCAGATGGCTAACTGTGTGATGAGTGTCTTAGTTTATTTTATTGTAGGTGAAAAATGGAATAGGTTTCACTGCCATTGGGCTTATGGAGTCAATATGAAGGTATTTAGTGACAAATGAATCTCCTTATAGAAGCTGAGGTTTTTACTGTTTCTGACACATAGAAAAAATTCAATAACTTAATGTCAAAAGGAAGTCAGAGCATGAGGGCATGAATTCCGAGTAATTCAACATCAAGATACTGGGAAAAATATATTAAGGAAACATAAGACATTAACTCATTGCAACAGTCAAAGAATCTCAGGTAAAGCATAAAACAACATCACTGTATATTACTGATATTACAAAATTTACAATAGTAGTAGGCTCAAAATGACATTCTCCAACCTCTCCTGATTCGATTTTCTGTCTATTAATAGACCTTTGATGCTTACATTGGATCTGCCCAGCTGGCTAGATCTTCGAACCATAACCTTGACACCTATCTTAACCATAAACTACATTTTTGGAACTGAAAAAGACACCTAATCTCTTAAGACTTATACTTCTAATAGGACTCTGCCTTTCATTTATTACATTCATATTTTGCAATAATGGGATAGTTACATTAGTAATGATCATGAGCTTGAGTGGCCCTCACCATCACTAAAACATAAATGTACCCACTAGATTTAGGAAATAATAGTCCTACTTTTTAGGAAAAAATAAACACGACTTTAATCCTTGTCCTCATGTTGAGCTGGATAGGTGACAATCTTGTCGAGTAGTGAATCTCTATTGGGGTGGCCTAATATCCTCTTGAATGTCTCCACGTGGCTGGTTGTTCTTCAAAACACTTTTCAAACCTCCAAAAACCATTAAAAATACTTCGCTACAAAAATAGAGTACCGTTAGGCAGTTTCGTAGTGTAGTTTAGTAGCATTCTTATTTCAGCCATCCAAAATCCTTTTTGAATCTTTTTTCTGATTAATACATGTTCGTTAGGCCATATGGGATAAATACAATCACTTTCCCTCCTTTGATTTCCATCAAAACTGATTTTGTGGTAAAAAACACCCTACATGGATTTCGTAGCGAAATCCGGCCTTCAAGTCTCGGCTTCGCTGTGAAATTGCCTAATTGGTTGCAAACACAAATTTTCCATTTTTCTTCAATTTTTTAGCTTCCAAACCAAAAATGATATCTCTTGCATGTTGTAAAATTTACCAAAAATGTTTAGATAGATCAATCCCTCAAACTTTGGGCACTTCATCCTTATCATCAACAGGCTATACTTCTTCATTTCATTTATTGTTTTCATTTGCAGCCCTCTTTTCTTCAGTTGTTCTTGAATCATTTCCATTTGATCCTCCAGCTCTTTAACTTGCCCTTTGAGCCTTTTCCTCTCAGAATGCAACCATAGATTTCTTTTTCTTGTGTTCTTCACCACTTTCCTCAAAGGAAGAGTTACCTTTAGCATTTTCTTGGCATTTGACATTGTTTTGTCATATTTGTCTAGATGATCCTTCATTTCCTTTTCAAAGTATGCCATTAGCTGTCTGTATACATTGGCCTCTTGTAGTTCCAATTTGACTTCAATGATTTCTTCTCTGGCCTCTCTGAATTGCTCCTGCAATATTTGTACTTCAGTCTTTTCCTCCATTTTCTCCTTTCCTTTTCTCTGCACAAAAACCTCTTTTGTTGCTAGAGATAGGTCTATGATGTTTTCTATGATAGGCTGCTTTCCTTTTTCAATATTTTCTGCTACCTTACTTTTAATGGCACCCTTTGCAAGCTTTAACCTAGTCATTGGTTTCCTTGGTTGGAATATAAAACCAACATCTTCTCCTGCAAAATCTAATTTTTTGACAAACTTACCTTTCTACTTCTTCCTTTTATCCCCTTCAATGTCTTCTGCTTGGAAAATTGGAGATTCTTCAATTTTTATTGCTTGGAGGATGTGTTCAAGTTTCCTTTGGCAATGGTTTGGCTCCTAGTTATCCTCCTGCTACCATGCTTGCTAATTTTCTGTTTTTGACTTGTAGGTGATGGCTATGTGATATATGTCTCTGGTATGGGTTCAACTTCAATATCCATTGGCTCCACAATTGGTTTTCCTCCTTCTTCATTAACTTCTTTTGTCATAGTTGGAGATGAAGTAATCTTTGGCTTTGAAACCTTCTTAGGTGTCACTAAATCTACTTCATATCCACTGAGAAAAAATAAAAGATGCCCAATCTTTGTTTAACTTCTTTAATTCCTCCAACAATAATAGTTTGATTAGGCCATGGTGAAAAACTGATGTCTCACCGCCCTCAACCCTGGCTTGGACCTTATCATACATCTTCCCCAAACTTCTAAACAAAAAGAAAGGAAAATCAAGGGGCTGCTTACCAATGAAATGAAAAAGTAGCCTGAAATGATATAAGTAGACCATATGAAACCTCCCCTCGTAGGTAAATAATTATGGACCACAAACAACAACTTAGAATAATTTTCTTTCATATAACTTCTGGGAATTCCACTTGCCATGTCAGCTTCGATGTGCTCGGGTTTGACAAATTCCTCACAACTATGCATTTTGAATTTTGTAGGTTTGAACCATTCCTCACCTCCTCTTGGTATCTTTGTAGCTTGAGAAATAATATTACGTGATACTGTGAAATTTAAAACTCCTACCTTTGAGGCTGTCCCTGTGAAATTGTCTGCAAAATCTTTGGATATATGAGCATGAAAACCCTGAAGATTCTGACAGAACTGTAGACAACCAACATTCCTGAAAGCATCCATGAAACTGGGGTCTTCATTCAATAACTTTAATTCCATAGACTCGTATCTCACACAAGAACATACTTTATTCACTTTCTTCTTCGCTGCCATTACTTCTTTATAACCTCGTTGTTTCTTTAGCTGCGACACCTGCAGATGAAAAAAAGTAGATAACAAGCTATTTGCGCTGTGAATCAACTTCTCCAAGGATGACACGGTGTTACTACATGCAAGACTTGAACAATGAATATACTTAGAGGTGAAATTTAAATTACAATTCGATGACTTGGGAAGAATAACGACAAATGTGAACACAAAAGGTAATGATTAGTGAAATCACGATCTTGCATGCTTGGTGATCATGGTAACTAATTTGGTGACCTCACCTTTACTCTTGGCCATCGAAAACTTGACACCTCGCCCTGCTCTATCTTTTCTGCAGAAAAACACAGTTTTGTAACGAAAATAGTTAAAAACTGGACAGATTCACTATGGAATTGTGAGGTGATTCCACAGCGAAATCCACTATTCTACCATTGTATTCGCTACCAAATGGTGAAAAAATAGTTAAGTGGCTTATATGTGATTTGAGAGCATCGATACGAAAACTAAATGAAATGGAGTGGATTTGAATGACATGACATGTCTCATGGTGGGTTTAAGACTTAGGACAAAGTTTATTACATGTGTATTTTCATAAATTTCATGAATCCAACTATGAAAACAAAATGGAACCTAGGTGAATGATGTTAAAGACTCTATCAATGAAATTTTGAACAATTATGAGGGATAACACATGGCATAAGAAAACTTGTTGTTTTTGTGGTTTCCATAACCATGTCATTGTTGAGTGTTGGAAAAGAATGGCAACACAAAGGAGGATGAGGTGTGGAAAGCCTTCTCCACAACAGAAAAAGAAACTGGTTAAGCAGGTCTGGAGAAAGAAGACCTTTTGCACCCATTGCAACCAAAATGGTCATCAAAGTGCCACGTGTTGGAGGCTCTGTCCAGAGCAAGACCTTAAGGATGAAGCGTCGGTGCGTGAACCAGTTGAGACAATTGTTCGACAAGCAAGTGCGCCACAGGGAGATGATCCATTCACGTTGATTAGTGAGAGATGGTTTTTCTAGATGTGGTAGTGTGTCATGGCCATGTTTGTAAATCATATGTTTCATTTTTAATTGTAAAAGTGATGATGTGTTTTCCATCGCTTGTTAAGCAACAACGATGCTTTTGGCATTGTTTTGTAAATCATATGTTGCATTTATTTCATGTAAAAGTGATGATGTGTTTGCCATCACTTCGAAATGCGACAATGATGTTTTTGGCCTTGTAATGATAGATGGGGTGTGATTTCCATTTGATGTAAACTTGACCACCGAGTATGTAAACTCGTGGAAAGTATGGAAATGTTTGGGTCATAGTTGGTCATATTTGAGCATGTAATTTGCAAGAGAATGTACTACAAGTTTGCAGAGGATGCAGGTGTCAGTTCATCGCTTATGAATTCGAAGGAAAAAGGTGAAGGAGAATGAAGGGTGACCTTTTTTGGGACACTTGTGGTGCAAACATTGTACATAGCAGTTGCAGATTATTGTTGATGCTTTTGGAGGACCAAAATCTCCTAAGTGGGGAGGAATGATCCAGGTGGCTCTAGAGACACACACAGGAAAAAGGGGGCTTATGAAAGCTAAAAAATCAAAGTGGTCATAATGATTTCAAATTAGGACCAGAGCGTAGATCTCGTTGTCTTGATCGCAATGGTGTGAACGGTTCGTCAAACCGAGTTCGTATGTGAATGTTAGATCTGGTCAAAGTTCTGGGGTTAACTAAGTGACATGGGAGATTAAAGATGACACAATTTCACAGGATTCCGGTGGCCAGATTCTAGCCAGCTCCTGCCAAATTCTGAGAAAAATTGTGGGACGTTTAATTTGTCTTCTTCGGCCTTAAAACCGAATTTTATTAAAAAAGGGCTATGGTTAAATAAAAACAAAAAAAATATAAAAAAGGGGTGGCGGGCCACCAACCCCGCCACCCCACCATCTGAAGTGTTAAATATATAATATAGTTGGGGGGTAGGTGGTCAACCCCTCCACCCCTGCAGATCCCATCCAACATACATAAAAATGTGAAGTGGTTGGGTCGGGCCGCATGGAAGCAGACCCACCCACCACAACCAACAAACTCCCATATTAATGTTTAATAGCGTCGGGGTCGGGTCAGGCCGCGTGGAGCAAACTCACCCGCCCACCATAACAAAGTTTTACATTACCCCATGTTAAAAAGGGAGGGGTGGGATTTGATACCCCGACCCCTCCTCAAATTGAGTGACTTACCAATCCGCCAACCACCTCGGTGTTGGTAAGTTCGCCCAACATTTTATAAAAACTCTGTATTTCACAAATGTGCTAGAGCAGGTACATGAGAAGACATGTAGTTTGAGACATAGTTTTTTAATGCAGGCAGAACCATGAGCCAGTGTGCAGAGGCAGTGGAACATGATTAAGCCTCATTTCCAGAGGGGCCAAATTTTCCCAGTGCCCAAATTGGACAAATTTTATATGGATTTTACACCTCTCGGTGACACGAATCTGATGCTGGTGTCAATTTCTGCAACAGAGGTCTTGATTTTTCAGCCATATTCTAGATGGGGATGACGGTGTCAGATTCTAGTATGTGGATAGTGGATTTCTTGCCATTCGATGCCACGACTGCGATGGTGCATTCAGATCTAGCGATTGAGCAACCTATTCGTCAAACATCATAGGTATATGAAGTGTTGTTGCCACGTACTTCATTGATTATTGCTTTAGGATGCTTTATGTCATGTCGATTCCTGCTTGATGTATGATGCATATTATTCATGTTTATTTGTTGTTGTTGATTCCTGCTGATGTAAGATGCGAAATATTTATGTGTATTGATGTGGTATATATTTATCATGGATGGTGATTTATGTTGTGAGATCCCTTTGTTGCGTTGATGGTGGGATACTCTTTGTCACCATGTGTGAAGTTGTCATGCTGATAGGAGGTTTGTGATGAGTGAGAGTTCCTTGTAACGAAACGTCTCGTGGAGAGACTTTGCCTCTCATGTTGAGGGATTTTCCTAGTATGACAAGTCAAAAACATCCATGTACATTATCACTAGTTACAACACTAAATGAAGCAGCCAACACCATCGAGACACCGAGGCCCAGAGACGTAGTCCACAGTGAAAGAACTCCGTTATTAAACCTCTTTCATTTTTGGTCGTATGATTGTTGACATGTTTTCCTCTTAATTATATCTGCATGTGTGTTCATTAATGCTTTGAAAAATGCAATTCTAACACATCAACCAAAGCAAAAGGTCTTGGTTAAAAGGGTATCAGAAATTTACTCGGATCAATGGTGGGAATATTTGAGAAATGTAAAGGCAATAAGGGAAGAAGAGTTTTTATGCAAGGAATTTGAGGAGTATTTCAGGAATAGGTATCTATCTGAGAGATATTTCAATAAAAAGGCTAAGAATTTCTATGAATTAAAATTGGGATAAATGACATATGATGAGTACACCACCAAATTCTTAGAGATGCTAATGAATGTTACCTACCTTAAGGAAGAAAAAGCGAAGATTGAAAGGTATGTTAGTGGACCACCACAATCCTTCAACGATAAAATTGAATTTGATGAACCAAAGACATTAGAGGATGCAATTTGAAAGTTGAAGTATTGTTATGAGCAGTCTAGGCATAAGCTTGAATATAAATCAGATTGGAAATTCAAGGGAAATGCCAAGTTTAAAGGGAAATGCAAAAGGCAACCAAGGGAATGAGTGTGACCCCTGTTAACCCAGAAAATCAACATAGGTCAAACATTTCCAGTAGAGGTCATTATGCTCAAGAAGAAGCCAAGGGTTATGAGAAGGGTCCATTTAAGTGTTGGATTTATTGAGGAAATTGTTGAAAAATGTAACTAGGTTCGGTCTTCATAAATGTATTTGAGTCATTATGTAATCTACTTATTAAAAGAATGAAAAATAATATATTATTTTTATTATTACAATGACTTATTAAAGCACCAGTTTCATGCTTGGGTCATCATGTTTTAGGTCAAAGTCTCCATTGAGGAATTTTAGGATTTATTGAGTCAGTAGAGTCATTATACTTTTAAAAATACCGTTCTTGGGCTTTTGAATCATGTAAAAAGGATTATTTTCTAGTGAAAAATGAGTTATGTCACCTCCACACCAAGTCACCCTCAATTTGGGCAATTCGACCTCACCAAAAGCGTATATATTGAAGAAGTTCGAATTCATTTGGACACACAAAAGTTCAATATCCTAGAAAGAACTGGGAAAAAGTATGAAGTTGAAGAAGGAGGCTACAAGGAGTGTGAAGCTGGAAAATAAGGAAGGGGAAGACAACATCGAATTCTTAGGTTATCTCTCTCTCTCTCATGTGGGCTAATTTAGGAGATTGAAGAATATTTGTCAAGTCAAAGTTGCAGCTGCTGCCAGTTGCTTCCATTTGTTTCCAAGTTGAATTTTTTTTTTTGCTAGGTCGAAGTTGTTGTTGCATCAAGTGAAAGTATTGCTTCAAGATCAAAATTATTTCATAGAGATCGAAGTTTCTAGATTGAAGTTATTACTACATCAAAGTACTAATGTTGTTGTTGCTGTAATCAGGTCAAAGTTAACATTAGATGATTATAATGTGAAGAATAAGTAAAAGGATGACTTGGTGTGGAGGAAGTCTGTGTCTAAGTCAAGAGTCTTGGATTATCTCATGAAAACTATTGAAGGAAGAATTGTTGACTGGGTTTTCCGCAAAGAGTAGGAATTTTCCCTGGTTGTCCGCCTAAACCTGGTGTCCATGATGTTTGTGCTACTATTTTGGTAATTTCTTGATGAGATAAGGCAAAAGAAGAACATAATAAAGTTAATAATAATACAAGAATCTCACAAGTAATTATCAAGTATAAGAAAATATTTTTGCCTTTCTGGTTTTCTAACATACATCACTGGAGGAAAGATTTCCCATAACACAAGCATGTTGGCCCAAGACTTTACAACACAAAATAGGTAGATACAGTCAAGAAAGTGGCTCAAAATATACCCATAATATATGCACCAGTGGATAATCACCAAGACGATCACCAGGTAACTATTATAGATATGAAATATGTGCTAAGTTTTGATTGAACTTGGTTCAAATTTCAGTTACTTCATTCCTGCTATCATTGAGAAATGCACACTAAAGAAGAAAGCACATGATGATTCTTGGCTAGTTGAAATAGCCATAGGGACGAAAAGAAGAATTGAGTATCGGGTGAGGGTTTTACCAATTGAATTGAATGGTATGCAAGCGGTTGCAAATATTAATATGCTATTATTGGGAGAATATAGTGTATTGTTGGGTATGGATTAGTTGTACCTACATAAAACCAAGGTAGATTGTTTTTAGAAGACCATCAAATGCTTGGATGAAGCTGGAGAGAATAGAGTATTGCAGGGAAGATGAAGTCCACTTCAGTGAGATTAATTTCAGTTATATAATCCATGACAAACTGTAGAAAGGGATGTCTTTTGTTTTTTGTGCAAATGACCAGAAGTGTTGTAGCTAACTGCAACGTCGAGAATGATGACAACAATATCCTAAGGAAATACCATGTTTTAAATTTTCAGATGTTTTTTCTAGAAGAGATACTCATATTGCTTCCTCATAGAGAGGTGGATTTATCTACTGAAGTAGTGTCAAGAGCAACTACAATATCCAAAGCTCCATATAGAATGAGCACTCCAGAATTAGTTGAGTTAAATTTGTAGCTCAAGGAGATGCTATAAAAGGGCTACATAAGGCGAAACATGTCTCCATGGGGAGCACCAGTTCTATTCGTGAATAAGAAGGATGGAACACTTAGGTTGTGCATTGATTACCAACAAATGAATAAGGTGACCATCGAGAAAAGATATCCATTACCACGAATCAATGATTTATTTGATCAGTTGAGAGGGGCAACAATCTTCTCCAAGTTTAATTCATGGTTAGGATACCACTAGGTATGCATAAAAAACAAGGATATCCATAAAACAACATTTGGAACAAGGTGTGGGCATTACGAATTAGTGGTGGTGCCATTTGGGCTTACCAATGCACCTACAACTTTTATGTGCCTTACGATCAATGTGTTGTGCCCTTACTTGGATAAGTTTGTCATAGTTTTTGTTAATGACAATCTGGTATATTCAAAGACCATGGAGGAGCATGAAGAGAATTTGGTCACAATACTATAATTGATAAAATATCATAGGCTTTATGCAAATATTAGTAAGTGCAATTTTTTTTGGTCACAAATCCATTACTTAAGACACACTATCTCAAGGGAGGGAGTAGCAGTTAACCCAGAGAAGGTTAAGGCCATCATGGAGTGGTTAGCACCTAACAATGTGGTTGAATTTAGGTGCTTCATGGGATTGACAAACTATTATAGGAGGTTCATGATCATCTTCTCCAAATTGGCGACCCAATTACTGCAATGCAGAAGAAAGGAAAGAGGTTTGAATGGACAACTAATTGCGCTGCAATTTTGATCAACTAAAGAAAATTTTAGCTAATGAATCAATGCAAAGAATATCACATCCTAAACATGATTTCATTGTATGTGCATGAGTCTTGCAAGGAAGGACATGGTGGAATCTTGATGTGGGAAGGACAAGTGGTTTGTTACAAATCTTAAAAATTAAATGACCATGAGAATAATTACATAACTCATGACCTATAATTGGCTTCCATCATCCATGTGTTGAAGATGTGGAGGCACTACCTTCTAGGGAGAAAATTTACTCTAATGACTAAACATGAAGGGTTGAAATATGTATTTGAACAACCCACATTAAATGCAAGGCAAGCTAGATGTTTGGCCATGCATAGTGAATTTGATTTTGAAATCAAATATAGAAAGTGCAAAGAGAACATAGTGGCCTACACACTTAGTAGGAGAGTGAAAATACACTATATACTAGCCATGATTTCCTATGGAACTGATCTTGTTGAAAGGAGCATAAATGCTGGGTAGAAAGACAAAAAATATCAGCAATTGAAAGAGAATTTGCAACAAGGTTCTAAGAGCAATGAGAGTAGGGAGTACAACCTCACAGAAAGCAGGTTGATTACATTTAAAAGCATAATTTATGTGCCAAATAACAGTGACTCGAAGAAACTCATATTAAAGGAGTTTCATGCCAAGTTGTACTTTGGTGACCCAAGTTATCACTAGACTCTAAAAACCATCAAGAAATTATACTTTTGCTTGATTTGAAATTGGAGGTGGCACATTTAATCTCTAAGTGCATAAAGTGTCAACAAGTAAAGGAAAAGTGCAAGCACACAGTTGGTTTATTGCAACCCATTCCCATCCCAAAATGAAAGTAGGAAGTGATTTCTATGGAATTCATTACAGGGCTACCAAACACTTCTAAGCAACATGATTAAATCATGGTAGTGGTTGATAAGTTGAGAAAAGTGGTTCACTTCATGGTTTCTAATTCCAAAAATTTAGCTAGTGAGGCAACTCAAATTTTAATTAAGGAGATAGTGAGATTGCACAAAGTTCCCAAGAAGATTATCTCATATAGATATGCCAAGTTCACTTCAAAGTTTTGGAGAGAATTATTTGCAGGCTTGGGAACATAGTTTCCATTTAGCACAACTTACCATACGCTAAATAATGGACAAACAAAGAGGACAAATAGAGTTCTTGAAGACATAATAAGGATGTATGTAATGCACTAGCCCAAGAAGTGGGAAGAATATCTTCCACTTGTAGAGTTTGCATACAATAATGGGTATCAAGAATCGTTGAGAATGATTTCATTTGAATAAGTCTATGTGAAGGGTTGTAACACTCCTCTCAGCTGGAAAGATCTAGTGAACAAGTTCCTTATCGAGCCTAACATGTTAAGGGACATGGAACAAGAAATGTAAGTTATTAAACAAAATTTGAAAGTGGCACATGACAAACATATAAGCTATGTAGGCCAACATAGAATGCACAAAGACTTCCAAGTAGGCGAACATGTTTTCCTTTGATTTAAACCCAAGAAGAGCTCCTTGAAATTTCGGTCATGTGCCAAGTTGGCACCACGGTTTAGTGGGCCATTTAAAGTGCTCAAAAGGATATGACCAGTTGCCTATAGACTGGCCTTGTCTCCATTAATTAGAGTTCATGATGTTTTCCATGTTTCATTACTTAAAAAATATGTGCAAGATGCTAATCATGTAATGGATTGGTTTTTGTTAAGGGAATAACCAAAGGAAAAGTTCCAACTAGAACCTCTATGCACCATGGATCAAAGGCAATTGATGATCCAAAATCGAGTTATAGAGCCAAAGTGCAGTGGATGCACTTTGGGCCTGAGGAAGCCACATGGGAAATGGTTGACCAGATGATGGAAACATATCCTTTATTATTTGTTGAGTAAAGAAAATTCAAATATAATTTAAATCCTATACAGAGCCGTGTATATAAAGCTCCATATTAGCAATGCTTGGTCTAAAGCATGTTTTGCTTGTATGTGGTTATTGAACACAAAGGATAGTGTTCCCCTCATGGGGGGGTATTACGATATCCCCTAGTTAATATTTCCCCATCGTAAATAAATTGTAATTAATTAAAAGGTCAAGAAAAGGGAACACATATTTCCATATTGCTTGAAGAATGGGTTGTTTTAAATATTAGTCCTGGTTGGTTGAGTGGTTTAAATGGGATGATGATGCCATGAATTAACCGAAAAGGGAAATGGACAGTCCCATGTGTCCTTTAGCTCCAACAATAAGTGAATAAGATGAAATCTTGAATAAAAGGAAAGGGTTGCGTTGTCCAAGGGTTGACTACGATTAGTCGTGGAGAATGACAAACGATTGGTCTATTGGAAAATGGCATTGGCGTATTAGAGAGGGAATTCATGCATAGGTGGAATGGGTAACACACTATGATTCCTCTCATACATATGCAGTGGAGAAAAAGTTCCTTGCAAGGAAACTCCTCCAATCATGAAGGTGAAAACATAGAATGAATCGCAATTAGCATGGAAGTTATCAAGCTCTAGAGAGGGGGAACCAACTGAGGAACCATGAGAGAGAGGATTGTTGGGTGAAAAACATTATAGAGTTCAATGGATTTCCTGTAAGGCTAAAGAAACCACTAGAATCTTGTGGATTTATGAAACTAATAGAGTGGGTAGAGACACTCAGGTTCTTGTGAAGGATGATGAACCACCAGGAGTTGCCTTGGGGCTAAAGCTCTAGTGCTTGAATAATTGATGAACCACCTAGAGAGGTGATATTTCACCCATTAGTAGCTTATCCACTAGCGAACCTTCCCTTAATGTGGAATCCCTTCTCTTGGAACTGAGCTGAGACTCTCTATACTGTGATATATTGGCTTGGATGTTGGATTGTCCAAGGAATATGTGAAGACTGTGTGGAATTTTATGTAGGTGGTGAATGAAGGAAGAGTGGTATTGTGGCATCCAATTTTAGTTGTCAATATTGGTGAAGGTTTTCTCTAAAGCACTCCACCTCAAGCATTAAAATATGGCTATGGGGTGATAGAAACAAGTAATTGTGGTTGTAGCTTGTCTATGTTTGGGTGGAGAGTTAGAGTCCCCCTCCTAGTTTCCAGATATCTTAGAAGATAAGTATACTCCTATGTTGTGCTTGTGAGAATTATGTTTCCATTTATTGTGCGGAATCATTACCATGTTAATGTTGAGGAGTATTGTTTTCTTGCATGAATAAGGAATGTGAATGCTTGTGTAGTATCACTCCTAAATGTATTCCTTAAGAAATGATTTATCCGTGTAATCATCCTAAGTTTGTGAATTGGTCTATGTGACATGTGTATGAAGAGGTATGTGAGATCTATTAATTATATGGATGATTTCATGAAAATGATGAGGCCAATGGGCCTTGGATATATATATATATATATATATCATTTTGTTTATGGGATGCAAGCCAAGGGCCTTATGAAAACATATTTTTACTAGACTGAGTTGGTTATAGATCCACTGCAACCAAAACCGAGTTATGTTCCTTTAGAAAACCACCAGATATTATCCTTTTTCATATTTAGGTGCATAGCATCAAGCAGGGCTAAGACTCAATAAAAAAATGGGCTCAAGCCCTAAGCTGTAATAGGCCTTGTGAAATAGAACCAATGTGACTGAGTTTTGAGGGTTAAAATGCCTAAGCAATACCCATTTTACTTAAGCCACGAGGCCGAAAGATTAGGGCTGAGAAGAGCCGGAGAAACCAAGCCTGGTATATCAAGTGATCGGGCACAATAACTAAGTGCGTAAGCATGGGAGATCTAGAACATTAGTGGATGAGTGTTCATGACTATTGGATGACCCTGTAGGTTCTTCCCTAGAGGTTTCTTCCTGGGTTTTTAGAATGGACCACAAAGGGGAATATATCAAGATCAATTCTTGGTATGATGTAGTTTGGCGGGTCGTTGCATGGGCATGCATGTTGACTAGGTGGAAGGCCATAATCTCATATAGTGAAAAAATCATGAATTGCAGGAGTCAAAGGTTACATGAGAACCAATCCATGTAGGAGAAGTGACAAAGGATGATGTCACCCTGACACTTAGGGCTGGTGACGTCACCTCAATTCTTGAATCCCAGATAATTTTGATGAAAGGTATAGTGGAACCTATTGATATCTACTTCTCAGGGTGACTTGGCATGTGACAAGCACCACATGACATAAATGATTTTTCACTTAAGTCAAGAAGGTCATTGAACCTTAACACAATGGTGGTATTACCTAGTAGCCTAGAGGAAATTACCTCCAAAGTTCTATTGGGAGTAGTTTGGGAACCCATTGGGGTTCTGTGCAGCTGGTCGATGTGGCTATGAAGGGGCCAACAACCGCATAACCCTCCTTGTCCATGTTAAATTATGCAACTAGGGTCAAATTCCACTTTGGACAACTCATTCGATGGAGATACTTATAGCATTAAATTCCTCTTTCCAAGAGGACCAAAATTGACCTAAAGATCACTCAAATTGGACAAGGACAATTGTGTTTTTAAATTAAATCCCACACATGTGCAAATTGTCAAGGTCGACTTCAACTTCACGTAGGCTCATGAAGCCCAAACGTCATGTCTTTTCACCCTCATTGATTCATATAAATACAAGAGACATTCATCCTCATTTGGAACATCATCACCACACAACATATCTTCTCTCTCTTCTTTCTATTGGTTCATACAATTCAGATTTGGAAGGACTCCTCTCACACGTGTGAAGGACAAAAGACACTTTTGATTGGGATGAATTGGAAGACTATGTTTGGGCATTTACCAACATTGACTTGGGCATATTTTTCATATTTTTGATTCGTCCTTCGGTGAATTAACTATGTTCTAGTAAGCCTTAGTTATTGGTACAAGTTCAAGGCAATCTGTGCACCTTGACTGTTGCCCTAATCATTGACTTTGATCACAAGCTCCTCTTCTATGTTGACCATGTTTGACTGCTCCTAATCGAACTATTTTGGGCTCCATTTGTTTAGTTATGAAGGCCACATATATTGCTTCAGGACTGAGCTCCTTTGAAGACCCTTTGACTGTTGTCCTATCTCTGGTTGGCGCACACTTTGACAACAGTTGATTGTTGTTAACTTGAGCTGATTTCAGACAAACCAAATTTGACTCCAGTTGACTCCATCTCTCTCTTGGTAAATTGCTTTCCACATTGACATTATTTGGATATTGAAATTGGATATTTATGGTGTACTCTTTTTACACTGAACATTTGAATACAATCTTATAGGAAGAATATTCGCAAGGGTTTTCCCCATAGTAGGTTTAGCCTTGGTCATTGACCAAATTTGTGTTTCTTGTCTTTTGATTCTCTTTCATTCTGCATTTGTTTAAATTGTTCTATCTACTATTTTTCTACTATCATTGAATAATTGAAGAAGTGGAATATTTAAATTGGATGCTATTGGATATTTTTGAAGTGATAGTTGTAGCATAAAAAAAATTGATGAAAAATTAACAATCCATACATGGGTGTTCATTTGTTGGAAGGGCATGGTGTATGGGCGGATCAATAACTGCCACTTGGCATGACATCGTATGTGAGTTGACAACCATTTGGATCCTATATGGGGACCACGTGGATGCTACATGATAGGCCTAAATTATTGATTAGCACTTCCATCAATCATATTTTTTATTCGGGGATCTGGATTGGAGCAAAAAATTATATCTCCAAAATCGTCTCAATGAGACAAGCGTGATGGCATCATTCGTTTTGAGTTTCAAACGAGTAAAATAAAGTGAAAAATTTATACCCCATTTCCATAACTTGACAATGAGAATCAATGTGAGATCCCCTAGTCAATATTTCTCTCATTAAAAATAATTATAATTATTTAAATATATGAGAGAGGGACATAGATTCCATTTCCTAAGCAAGGAGATTGCTTGAGGGAATTGTGGTTTTAAATATTCGTCCTAGTTGGCTAAATTGTTTACCCAGGTGTCCTTTAGCTCCAACATCAAGCAAGAAACAGACAAAATCTTAAAGTCTGCATGGGCTAGCTAGCACTACAAGGAAAATACCTCCTAGCGAAGCTTATAACTGCGGTTTTAGTGTTATAAATTTGGAAAAAATTGTCAAAAAAACATCCACTAAAACATCTATTTACGATAGCGGATGTTTTAGCAAATATTTTAATAGAAATTCATCACAACTAAAAAAATCTGTGCAGTTGGAGGTTTTGGCGAATGTTTTTTTTTGTTTTTTGTTGCACGCTTCATGGAATAAGTAGCATCCATGCACTACATATATAAATGCATTGGGAAACATACATAACTAAAATAATTGAGGCATTGAATGCAAAGAACCCATGTGCGTAATATATATTGCACTGGTACTAATAGATTAAAAAAAAAAAACATCGAGGTGTTCTTGTAAGGAACGACACCGGGGCACAAAAAAAATAATTTTTGTGTTGGTTATTTTGTTTAAACTTACATTGTATCGTTTGTATAAAATCCACTGTGTGTTAGTTATATAAAAGGACCAGTGGCGTTAGTTTTCATAATGCACCGGGGATGGAAATAATATTTTGGAGTATCATTGTGTTAGTTATATGAAAGAATTGACGTGTTAAAAATTACAATGCATCGGGGCGTTAATTTCAAACAATAACAGTGCTTGAAGAAATAAACGCCTCATTGTTGTGGTTTTTCGAAAAGGCACCGGTCATGAAAAAAATATGTTGTCACTGTAACCTGCCTCCTCCCACATCCAGTTTTCTCGGGGTAAACATGAGCTAAGGATCACTATGATAAAACTCAACCTCCTATGTGACCTTAAGAAAATGGAGTCGACAACTTGAGACCTTAATAACTTTCATCATGTACTACAGGACCCCCAAGAGCAAGCCAAACCCTCCTAATGTCCAATCCCTGAGATAACTATCTTTTTCATTGACCTGGACCCTCATCCACTCCCTTGTCAAGGCATGCATGTGATCATAGGCCTATCTGCCAGTTACAATGGAATTTTCTAGTCAGTTCTATGACAAAGACCCCAAATTCAGAGCCACTTTTTCAGGGCTATGACTCAAGCCTTCGCCTAGAACTCAGTGAAACTTCTAGAAATAATAAATGACATAGAAACAAATTTTCCAAACCAAAACTCGAACCAAGACTTGACTTGAACCCTCCTAACCGAGATTGACATTCTGTCAAACACATGGTAAACATGCAATATACAGGTCGTGAATGCATATATGAGAAATAGGGATATGAAACTTATTTGAGGTTAAACAATAAGGACCAATGCATTCTCACAATAGTTGTCATAACACCAATCTAGTCTTGCATTCATTAGCCAAACATCCATTAATGAAAATGTGATAAGAGCCATACTTAGATATGTCATATAACTATGCTTATAACCAACATATACACATATAAACAACAATGATAGAACAACCATTAAAGCCACAAAACAACAAGTACATTTACTCATAAAAAATAAGAGAAACTTAGCTCTTATTAAACATATGTAAAATCCAACCATGTTAGGGAATTTTACGTACCACCCAACCATATATTGGGCTGAACCAAATATTTATTTCAACCAATCACCCTCGTGCCATATTCCAATCATGAATGTGGGATCTCATGGAATAAACCAATCCAAAAGCAACCAAGGGATTACATATGTTAAACCACCTCCACCCCCACCATACCGTGATCTCACCTAAACCGACCCTAAGATCACAAAACCAAACCAATTTTGGATGCCTCAAAATTCCTTCACCATCCCTTGAGGAATTTTCTTGTCTCTACCCACCTATTGAGGGATTCCCAGAGAAAACCATCTCCACCCTCAACGCTTGGGATTTTCCCGAGACCACCTCACACAGATCTGAAACCTTCCAACAATTGAAAACTCAATCGAGAATGAATCCCATCACACCATGGTTATCCGAAAATGACAGGGAAATGCTAAAACCACTATCAAAACTTGACAAAATCCATGCCACTGAAAAAAAATAAACCAAATATACAAATGAATATACCATGGATGCCAAAACTAGCTAGGAAATCATACATGCAACCTGTTACCTACAAGTATTGCCAATTAAGCTACTCGATCCAAACTTTCTTGGTTGATCCTTGTTTTCTTTTTATTCCATTGTTCTTCCTTTGCTTGCTTTCTTTCCTTCTCATCTTGGTGCTCTTCTCCTCTCTTAGACTAATTCCCAAAAAAAACTGACAATAGGCTGCCAACTGATGCTCTCATGTTTTTATTCCTAATGCCTCTAATTTCTTCAATTTTCCATTATTTTCCTTAATTTCCTCCTCACATGCAACTGTGACCTTTCACCTCCCTTTTCTACTAATTTATTTTATTTTCATAAATCAAGTGCTAAAAATGTATTTTTTCCTTTTCAAATCCTTTTCCATTACCTTTTCCATTTTCCCTTGGCCATAAACACAACAAATGATGCCCACTAGGATATTTTGTTCAACATTCAGCTTGGAATGAGTGTCCCATGACCTTGGTCTTATTTTTCCTTTATTAACTTTTATTACATGAAATTTTAACCCGGTCCTGTTACAGTCATGGTGCTTTTATATAACATATCGCACTGATGTGTTTTTATGTTATAGATGCACCAATATTTTTTATGAGATTTTCTATTTTTGGAAACATTGACCTGTGACAGTGCAATTATTGTAATTTTTTAAATCCGTTATTCATCGAAAAATCGACATATAACTCATAACAATATTCATATAAATTAAAATTTGATTAATGCATTTGTATATGATGTTTGGATTAATTTTTTATATTATCATATTTTTCACCTCTTCATTATAATATTTAATCATCCATATATTTAATCAGTGGTGTAACATTTCACAGCGACATTGGATAACACAATAGAATAAATTAAAAGATATTTTATTATGTAACAATAAAAGACTCTTTGTCATATAAAATGGGATTGTTATTGGTAACCCCTTATCTTTCAATTGAGACACTATGTTCATTACATTAAACCAAATGTTTGATTTTCACAGACAATTATTTCAAAAAATACAGCGGGTTGCATTGATATCCAAATAGATCATCATTATTCGCTGGAACTGCTATCATTGCTCTAACTAGTTCCATGACTTGGGTTATTTAGAGAATGTTTTGTTGATTCCATTGATTTTTTTCATCTTCTTTATCTTGTTCCATCTGCAAACATAAAAATCAAGTGTAATGAGTGTATATACATTGACAATAATAATGAAAATTGAAAAAAATAATATACATCAATGTAAATCGTATAACAATGTACCATAGCAAGAAGTGACTCATAGACTATGCACAAGGTTTCAAAACCAAGTCTCATGCCTTGTTACAACAAGTATTCTTTTGGCGTAGTTCTTACATTGTTTCTTGCACATTCTAAACCCCATTATAAATAATAGATTTAATATAAAAATATTTTTTTATTCTATTAATTATTAATTCAGAGAAGTAAAACAACATAGATGCTTACAAATTCCACAATTAATGCCAAAATATACTTGCAAACCTTATTTAACCCAATGTCAATCAATTCTTCTCATGACTCTTCTTTGTATGTTAACACCTATTTGAAGATATTTAAAGATGGTTGTTGTAAAACAACTTGAAATATACAAAAATGAAACATTGAGTTGTTATAAGGAAATATTAACGATTACTCACAAACTTTGAAATCAACCCTTTTCTTCCTTGTTGTCCTATTTTATGTGTTGGATGAGTTCCATCTTATTTTCTTTTCTGCAAGCAAATACTTGAAAATTAATATTTAATGCTAAAATATTTTTTTATATGTACAAAGTCAATCATGATTACATACATTTGAAACATGTTGTTGTTGAGATGGACCCTCTTATGATGCAATTATGTCCATTTATTTGACCATCTCCTTGTATTTGGACATTCCTACTGGCATGTTTCACTTATCAACGCATTGATCATTTGGGATTTTCATAATCTTCCTGAAAAAAGTAATAAACTATTTTTATAATGATATAAGAAAATAAATATAACAAAGTGAATATTAATAAATGAATGGTTTGTAGTAATATAAACATATAATTATGGAAAATCATTTTATTTAAGAAAATTACCTTTTGAATGATTCTTTTTTGTTGTTATGTGTTTTAGCTATTGCAAGTTTGGCATGTCTCATTGACCATTGCTCTGGAAACACTTCCTATAGTTTAGATATAATTTGGTTCTTAGAATCATTGAATTGTTTTTTGTGTTGTAAGTGGAAAGTACGTCTATACATTCGTTCTAGATCCCTCATAGTTTTGTAAAAAAAAAATCCCCTTTCATTAACCTCCAACACCACTCCAAATGAGCTAAGGACCAGTTCATCGTCATTTACATGTTTTATAATTTTTCTTTTCTTAGAACGACATTGTTTTTTTCCTTCATTGTTGCTCCCTTTAGAACATTAAACATATATGAATTAATAGTTTGTTTGAAACATGTTATCTAATATTCTTAAGTATATTATTAATACAAAAAAAAAACTCATATTGAATAGTATTTTTTCATTCACCTGATTCATCCTTCTGCAATTTTTATGTTCTTCTGCACTTATATTAGAAATAACATTATCGGCCTTCTTCATTTTGTGGCTTTGCATGACACATACCAACCAATACATATTAGTTAAACTTACATATAGTTCGAACATATTAATTTTGTGAATAATTTACAAAGAACTTGTTTTCTCTGCTTTTTTTGATGTGTTATCATTTTGTCGATCAATATTTTTGTTACATGACACATTCTAAGACATTTTTTTTATCAATATTCAACATGTACCATTCAATACATAAGTCATTAAATATATTTTACAAATAAATCAAATAATTTTTAGCCAAAAAAAGCTATGGTAACCAGTGCATTTATTTATATAAACACACGGGTGTGTTTATACCATTGAATTCACCGATGTGTTTATACCATTAAATGCCCCAGGAATTTAACTGTTTAGCTTTTTTTTTTTATACCATTAAATGCCCTAGGAATTTTAAATTATGATGACGTGATTTGTAAGGCTAAATATGTCACAATGATTTAACGGTGCCATTTGGAAGATATGATCTGATGTGACATATTACACTGGTGCACCGATAAACATACCACATTTTGTAAAAATAAATAGGGCTGACAGGATCTGGTGTGATAGAAGCACCACCAGCACTGGCACATTAGATTACATAGGGGGCACCGCAAAACATACGTTGTTTTAAAAAAAACGGACCGAGCGTTTAATTGTTTGGCACCAATAACAAAAAATATTATTTTTAAATAATTTAAATTCTAATGGTGTTATTTTGTAGAGGTGCGTCAGTGTGTTAAATTACACTGGGAGCAATGATGAACAGACTGGACATAATTGTTAGTGTTATAATATATCAGTGTGTTGTATTACATAGGGTGCACCGGTGTGTTATATTACAGAGTGCACACCACAAAACATATAGCCGTTTTTAAAAAAAACTGAGAGGGCCGACATGGTTTGGATCTAATTCAATAAGTGATTCCCCTACTTTACATGTCAAATGTTCTATATATAGTAAGCACACAAACCCATTAAATTTAAAATTTCTAAATTGAAAAACCGTAATTGTGAATTGGTAGAGGAAGTTAAACCCTAAGGTGAAATTTTGTAGGAAGAAGCATGCGTTTAAGGTAAGTATTGATTTTTTTGTTTGTTTGTTTGTTTTTTTTAAATTTTAATTAAATTTAAATAGGAAAAAAGATCATAAAAAAATTACTAGTAAAATCTAAAGTAAATTTTTTATTATACACAGTTTTTAATTTTAATTTTTTTATGAATTGTGAATATATCTAACATAAACTGTAAATTTTTTTTAAGAGTAAAATTAATTTTTTTTTTCTATCAAGGGTTTTGAATGAATCACCACACCTTTCAAATTCTGATCTTTTTGTAGTTCCAAAATATATTTCAACTCCATAGTGCCCCTAATATGTCTCTCTTGTAAATGACCTCTCTTTAGTTAAACTCTAATAGAAATTGTAAACTTTTTTATTAGTAAAATAAAAATAAAATTTAAATTTTTTACTATGTAGGGTTTTGAGTGAATCATCATACCTTTCAACTTCTGATCTTCTGAATATTTCTGTTTCTCCAAATTATTTTGTTGTTACATAGTGGGCCTGGTATGTCTCTCTTGCAAATCACTTCAATGAAATTTTGGGTAAAATAATGAAATAGTGAATAAATTTTTACTATTTAAAAGACTTTATGAAATCAAATTTTGAAAATCAATTGCTGCTAGTTTTTTAATTAAAAAAAAGAGAAAAAAATCACACTTTCTTTTTTTTTTTCAATTTCTTCGCACATCTACACGTTCGATAGTCAATCACACCAGTGTGTTTATAAGAAAAACACACTGACATTTCCGGGGCGCCAATCTTTTTCAACGCACCAAGATGTTAATTTTTTTTTTGGAAATTCTGAAACAATGCGATACATTTTTTTTAACACAACGGTGCAATTTTTATTTAAAAGCATCAATGATCTAATTGTTATAAGAGAACCGAGTTGGTTAAATTGGTTTTTATTTTCTAAAATCCGGAAACATGTGCATAACAATGTTGTTTTTTTTAAATGCATCAATGCAATTTTCTAGACGAGCACTGATATGAGAACATATTTTTTCAGAATGTCGGAAAAATGTTGTAGGCATTATTTGAATGCTTCGCTGCTGGTATTTTTTTTAAACGCATTGGTGCACTTTGTTTTGATAAGCACACCAATGGGTTTAAAAGCCATCTGAAATTTAATTTCCATATAAAATGACATATTAATCTCAAATTATCCTTTATGATGCATCCACATGAATTAGAGTAGTTCACAATATACATTTTCTGCTTAAAGTCACCTTATTATTGAAAAATGGTTTGAAAACTATATTGAAATTTAGATTGTGGTTGTATGATTCTCGAGATTAATTTTAGATGTGCACACAAAATTTTATTTATATTTTTTCTCAAATGCAGGGACAAAATCTTAATCATATCAAATGGCCAATTCTTCAAATTCCAACTCGTTCCATATTGTTGATCAAAGTCCTTGATGGAGTTCTCCATTTCCATCTCCAGTAAGTTCAGATTTTATTTATATTTTGATTATCTAATTGATGTTTTTTTAAACATTTCATTTTGAATACAAATGTATCCAAATTTGCAGGATCCTGATTCAGAATTGAGTTTAGATGCATAAAATATTCCTCCATTTGAAAAACTTCGGAAGCTCTTGTAAGGAGCGGCATATCGCAAGCAGTTGGTAGATGAAAATGGATAGCCTCTTCACCTTGCCAATTGGAACATGGCATATTCCAGCTGCAATCATGGATCAACGATGGTAATAATTGTTTGGTATAATGTACTTTAAACAAACTAATTGCATGACATGCTTACTTGTATCATTAATAATGTACTAATGATGTTCAATATTTCTTGAAATTAAGGTTCTAGTGATGATGAATGACCCACCTACCATCTTCGGGTGTACCCCACTACAATGTCAACTCAAGAGAAGGTAGCATTAAGAGTAAGACTCAGAGAGGAAGCATACAAAGAATGGTTGAAACAACCACCTATTCAATTCACACTACGTCTAGATTCACCAATTAGGAATGACTACAACAATAGTAGTTCTTCATCACAAGTTGGAAATGGAGGAAATCAAATAAAGGTTGGTATGGACGATTATTTATGGGATACAACTGTCATGGAGGCAATGTTGTTAGATTCATTCTAGAACGACGAGGTAGGGGATGATGCTCATATCATTGATACCTTATTCGAAACCCTGAAATTTGCTTCCACCACGCCTCTCTTTGGACCTGGCGGCAAGTCAAAGTATACTCAACTAGGGACAATGATGTTGCTGTACAACTTTAAAGCAATGTTTGACATGTCAAATGCATGCATCTCTGCAATATTGAGGTAACTGAACTGCGTGATCGATCAGGTTACCTATATTTTGTCACACAATTAAAATTAAAAATGGTTGATTTTATGAATGTTAAATATTGACATTGTACAATTATATTCCTCACCAATTGTAGGTTATTCAAAGATAAGGTTCTTTTGAGTGATAACATTTTTTCGGGTAGCTGTGAATAGGAAAAGTAGTTGTTGAAAATGTTGGGTGTTGAGTACATATCATATCATGCATGTCAAAAAGATTGTATTCTATATAGAGGATAATATGAAAACAAAGAGATATGTCTAAAATGTGGGCATGACAAGTACCGTAATTAAAAAAAAACAAGTAAATCACATGGTCCTCCTCATAAGATATTGAGGCACATGCTTATAATCCCAAGGATTCAATAAATATTTTGTTACAAAGAATTATCTATGTTGCATTGATGGCATGTCTGACACAAAAGTGAGTTAGGAGTTATGTGAATCTCAATATATTCAATAGTCATGAAGCATATTTATCCAAAAGGACCTTCACACATGAAAATAGATTTGTGCCATGTTGATTTGAAGTTGGTGACAAGTATTTAAGTGGGTGAAATTATGCTTATGCATTTTAAAAAACCTATGCATTATTGATATAAATTAATATTTGTGAGAGAAATTTGTCTCACATTATTCATTAATGTAATTAGGTAAATTGGTTTTATGTGGGAAACCACCTCACACCAATTCTCTATTTTTTCTCAATTATAGGTTGAGAGAATCAAGAACATGGTTGGAAAGTCTTTAGGTGGTTTTGAGACTTTTCCCAATTATGAGCCTGAGATAGTTGGAGGTCCTACTTTCATGGAATTTGTTTTTGCTTCCTTGTAGTTAGGCCCTACAATTGTGGGTCTTGTAATTAATGCTCTTTGTTGGAGAGTGGGTGAGGAAAATTATATATAATCCTTATGTAAGCTAGGAGAAGACGGGAGAGATAGTAGAGAACACTTAGCCATTGAGAGCCATAGTGTTTGGCTAATGCTCGACTATAGAGCTTGAATGTAAGAAAGCTTACTTTGAAGAAGGAATATAGAGGACCTGCATTTCAATTGAAGTAGATCCAGAGATGTAGCCCCAGAGAGATGGAGGGGTGAAATCCATTACCAATTGGTTGTCTCACTCTTATGTGTTTTGTGCTTCTTGATACGTGCAGTTCATTTAATTATGTTTATGTGGACTAACATGCTCATTTAAGCCTGTATAAGCCATAGTTAGTTAAAAGATCTTAATACCATACACGATGGTTAGGGTAGTACTCAACCGGTGATCAGATCACATATAGACGATACCTGGCATGAAAAATTCAAGGATGAAGTACGAAGTCTATGACTCAACATAGCCATGGATGGCGTCAACCCATATTCCATCCAAAACACCAACTATTATTTTTTGCCTAGAGTAGCGATCGATAACAACCCTCATTGTTTTCCGTGAAGAATGAACATCTTATGTTGGCTCTCATAGTCCTTGGTAGAAGACAAGTGAAAAATATGGGTGGCTACTTAAAACCATTGGTAAATGAATTGAAGGAATTATGGGAAGGGATACATGTGTACGATGTATCAAGACCCATCGCAACATAGAGGAGTTTTACGCTGTATGGCATATGTGCTTACACCATACATGATTATACAAGCTTAGGAGTTTGTTCTAGTATATTAAATTTTTATTGATTCGTCTGTATACATAAGAATACTATTTCACATATTAATTTAATTCACTACAATTGTATATATCTTCATGGTCACTAACATGCTGACTTATGTACAATAATTTCACAGATCTTGTAACAAAAGGGCATCATGGATGTAAATGTTGTGGAAATTTTCTGAAGACTAGGTGGTTTGACCACCTAAGAAAGCCAATGTATGATTGCTTCAGGGCATTCATCCTAGAAGAAAACCCTTAGAGAAGAGAAACATCCACTTTCAATGGTAAACCAGTGAGAACCCAAAGGCTTGCAATAATGACACCAGCTGAATGGATTATATAATATGAGAGAGAGAAGGAGAAGGAGTTTGCATAAATGTTTGATTCAAATGGGGAGCCTATGTTTGAAGATCCATAATTCTTCGACACCTATGTTGAAAAATTTCCCATTGGGATGAAAATGAAATCTGTCTTTTATGAGCTCCCATATTAGGAGCATCTTAAGATTTCCCACTTACTAGATCCCATGCATATATTTAATTTTTTTTATCTTCTTTATGGAGGCACATATCATCGAAAGAAAGTGCCACATTGGTTGTTATGATAGATCTTATTTCTTCAACAACTAAAAAGAAACATTGGACAAGGCACGAAACTAGAGGAGAGGTCGGTCCCTCTTGGTCTTTAAAATAAGGTGATGTCCCATGAATTTTAAAGAAGATGATTTTTCTTTGGAAAAGGAAGATATAATGAGTATGGGGGTGCTTTCTTTATATGGGTCTTCACTACGACGTTGCTTCACTGTGGAAGTCTATTTTTCGGGTTTGAAATTACATGACCATTTGAACATTCTAACAATAAGTATGTCAAAAACATCATTTTATTATTATTTTTTTATCTTATGTAATGGGATATTTTATAATTAATTCTTGTATAATGTACTATTTATTATGCAGTGTCATTATCCTCTACTCGTGCGTGGGTGTGTGAACCACGACTTCCCCCAAGGCCTACGTCATGCCATATCTAAATTATCTACATTTTTACGTTGAATCACATCAAAGGAGATTCACATGGGTAACATTCCATGGTGGCGTCAAGAGATAACTGAGATTGATTGTATGTTTGAGAAGGAACTGCCGACGAGTTTCATGGAATTGCAGGTTCATCTTCCAATTTACCTATTAGATTAGGTTGAATTAGTTGGGGTGGTTTCTTGTCGTTGGAAGTTCTTATTAGAGAGGTACATGAAGAAATTAAAAGGTTTTGTTCAACATAGGGAAAAATCCGAGGGGTCTATGGAAGAGGGGTATATACCACATGAGTCTTTCTATTATGACAGTGAGTACATCAAGAAAATCGACAACACAATAGGTGGGACGAATAGGGATGACAAAAGGGATGAAGAAAAAAGAGAATGGGAGCTTCTCGAAACGAATGGAAAGAGGTACATGATAAAGAGTAAGTGTAGGCTTATCTTTTGTCAAATTACTACATAGTAATTATTCACATTGAACTTCATATTAATGCATATTTTGATCTTATATATATATATATTGTTTAGATTTCATCAACAAATTCAGAATTTGAAGCCATCAATAAATTCATTCTTTACAATATGGAAGCAACACAACTATGGGTCACATTGTACGAAGAGAAGAGGAGGAAATGGGACAATGATAGTAAATAATTCAAATAGTTTAATGGTAGAAGCATGCCTTATCCTAATCATTTAAAAGAAAATATTCCAATGGCATGCCCTAACAGTTGGGTTGTTGATCAAGCCATAGAGAAATACAGTGCATCTAGTCAATGACTGCGTGTTGAAGAGGATATGTTAAACATAGGGATTAGGTGCATCAACTCGGTAATTATATTATCTTTATATAAAATTTCAACTTCATACTACACCTTTGAATTGTAACATCTATATATATTTTATATTTTTAATCATGTTCAAGTTATTAGACAAATGACACTATGAAATTTTCACTTTTTTTATAGGTGCATTTGTTCCCATATATGTGCGCATATGGACATCATTTTCATATGGAGGGTGTCGATGATGGATGCATGACACAATATTGTGGAGTGGAAGTCAAGTTCAATCAATCATTCGGGCTAGCCATCGTGATTAAAACCTAATGCAAGGGATGTTAGGTTACACTGGAAAGACACAAGAGATCATTCAAGTGGACTTCTCTTCGTTCCAACGTGTTATTTTTAGGTGCAAGTGGTCATAAACCTTTGATCAGACATGTAAAGGAAGACCGTGATAGTGGGATGATATCTATCAACTCTAGAAAGATGTGGCATGATGCTAGGGAGCCTTATGTTTTTCCAAAACATTGCAATCAAGTGTTTTTTTACCCAGATGTGTTGGATAGGGATCGATGGTTCGTATTTAGACACGACCCTAGATCAAAACATCTTTTTGAGAACAACGGTGTTACCATGCCAAGTGAGGAAGATAGTCAGGGTGATGACAATGGAGAGTGATATGTACTTGTGGTATTTCATCATTTATACTATTATTGTATGTTTTTTTATTCTTTATTTCACTAATTACATTATTTTTTTATTCGTCTTGTTGGAATTTTATAATATAATTGGTAAGATTCAAAAATGTATTTACACGTTTTTTTGTTTGTTTGTTTGTTTTTTTTGGTTATATCAGTGGAAACATTTTTATGGTACTTAAAACTAAGTATTTCCAATTGTGTACAATATCTATGATAATAAGGATCCAAGATCACAACCCTTCTCAAATAGTAAAATGAGAACAAAATAGTGAATTTATAAATAAAATTGAAGATTTATACTCGATTAATTGGATACTTACTGGTTTATTAATAAGTTCACATGTTTTTTTCTTCTTGTTTGGTTCAAAATCAATCAACATGTAGTGATAACTCTAAGAGGACTTTAACAATGAAAAAATTGTGTATTAATATGTAAGATTAAATTCTTGACATGAGAGGTAAAGCCATGTTTACAATATTTAAATTAAAGTTCTTGCAAAATTATATAAATTATAAGGAGGTCTTATGCATGTATAAGTGTTGATTACATTTATTTATGGACCATAAGAGAAACAAATGGGCTTACATGGATGCATGAACAATTTTAACTTTTTTTTTCAATGGTAATTATAAATAAAAGTTGAATTAATAAATATTTTATGAATAAGAATTAAATGATAAATAATGTGATGGTGAATAAGAGGCATTTGTTTGACTTTCAAATAGACTTGGTGATGCATTTTTATTTCCTGTTTATATTATGTAAAATAAATATCTATTTTTATGTATTTATAAGTAAATTATTTAAAGTAGACATGTCTTTATAAGTTCGGTAATAATAAGTGATAAGTATACATAATAAGGTGTTGCATGTGACATATTATTAAAATATATCTTGCCCAGAATGATCATTGAAGGTCACGATCCCAAGCCATATACATCATGTCATTGAAATTCACGAGCCTAAGCCATATACATAACGTCGCCAGTTTGAAGGACATCAACTATACAATATGACAACGGTGTGAAAGGCAACTATGCCTACAAGTTTTCACTATGTTTTGTGTGTGACTGATAAGACCCATGAAACCCTAATATGATATATTTTCTCTATACCACTCCCTTATAATTTCACTTGTATTTTACCATTTGAACCGACAATGTTTAACAAAGTACAAACTTTTCACAGTTCCATTTCTGAAATCCATGGCACCATGGTGGTTTGTAGTAGGGACTTCTGAGACACAGGTAAGACACCTGGAGTGTGTATTGTAGGACAAAAATTAGGTGTTCTCCCTCTCTCTGGATCCCATGGTCAGACGATAATGTATGGGTCTGCCATTTTCTCCTGCTCTTGCTCCCTTTGCTAACTTCTATGCTACATGATTGATATATAAAATACATAAGCCTCATACATAAAATACATTTTGTTTTTAATTAAATGAAAAATGTGTTTGTTAATATGGAAACAAAACTTTCAATTTAAAAAAATAAATAAAAAATTCATTGGTGCGCCAAAAACACAGTCAAGAACCGAATCTGGTGCGTTATAAAACACAACCGCACCAACATCAGTGTGTATGACATACCGTTGTTGGTTCACAAAATTTAAATTTTCATAGCGGTGTGTCACACTTATACACTGGTGCGCATGTATAACCTTTTCGCACCGATGCAAAACATTCACGTTATCAAACACACTAAGCTATAAATATATTTTTAAATATTATTTTGCGGTGCATTTGGTAAATATTATCACACCAGTGCAAGCATAACATATCAAGCACACCATATTTGTGATGGTTATTAAGAGGCATTTGCGTGACTTTCAAATAGACTCAGTGATGCATTTTTGTTTCCTATTTAGATAACGTAAAATGAATATCTATTTTTATGTATTTATAACTAAATTGTTTAAAGTAGACATGTCTTTATCATTATGGACATGACTTAATATCAACTCGGAAAAATGTGAAAACAAGAAATTTAGTGACTATCTCATGATATAATATTGTTTGAGTTGTTAATTAAGAAATAATCAAATATATTATTTGTCAAAAGTTTAAATATAATATAATATCATTTAACTCATATTTATTATTAAAAAGAGTTAAATTTAAACTAGTATAATAGCAAATAAAGAACCAAAATAGCATCAAAATGTTATATCTTTTTTACTAGAAAAAAGTTCACTTGTCTCTGTAAGGGATAACTTCTAATAGAGAAAATCCCCAACTACAAGTAACTTCATGAGCCTTATTTTACATTTCTTGATCCTCGTCTTTAGAGAGAGATTTTTCTATTTTTTTTCTTTTCTTTTCGCACATGGTCGGTTATGTTGTATTATCTGAAAAGGAGGAGGAGAAGAAATTTTTCATTACAAAATTACCCCAATCTATTTACAAGATGGATTTGTCTGCTGGGGAAGCATTACTCCATGAGTGCTACTGTAGCTACTATTTTTTTTAATCCTTTTTGAAGTAGAAACTATCACACTTGTGCTATATTTCCGGAAAAACTGATCTAAAAGAAAAATACTTTTCACTTTCATTTTTTTTTCAAACTAGATTGTCTACTATTGTCCTAGATGAAAACATGGAAAGGCTGTAGATATGGAGGATCATTTATTCACAGTGTTCTCACTGTCTCTGTATCTGATTCCATGATCCTGAGAGGTGGATCCTTGTTCTGAATTTTTGTTGAGAGCTTCCCTCAGAAAGTTGAGAGACTCTTCCAAATGATTGCATCGGTTCTAAACCTTCATTACATCTTTGGTGCAAGTATCCCATTGTGAATGAAGGATGGACATCTCTGCTTTAGTTCGGGCTTTGTCTTACTGGATTTGACTTCTCAATTTTTCTATCACTGCTCTATGAGATTTACAAAAGGCACAGGGGTGCTTTCTATCTTCTGCTGTATCCATTTGCTAGAAGGGGTTGTGGATAATTTCGCTGATTCATTTTCTACTGGCTGTTGCTATCACTACTTTTCCTTTGTGCGCTTTTCTTCCTTCTTTGAGGATGCTGCCTTGATTTTTTAAGACAACGCTTCTGCCTTCTTTGCGGAGGAAAGATTTTATTTTACAGGTTGGAGAATACAAGATGACAAAGGTTGATTGATGATTAGAAAGTGGCTCTGGATGAGGGGAAGGAAAGGGAATGAAGGGGAGAAAGCAGAGGGAGGGGAGATTGAGGGGAACGTTGTGTGAGCGCAAGGGATGCCTAACACAACACACAATAAAGCAGAGGTTTGAAAGGGGGTGCAGGAAAGAAGGAGGGGGCGAAATGAGGCCAAGAGTTATGAAGTGAGGATGCTACAAATTTGAATAAGAAAGAAACGCCGTGGTAATTCTATCAGGATCACGATTTTTATAAGGGATCAGAGGGGCATCGCTTCGATGAGGAGTCATGAGAATGTGTAAGGGAGACAGGGTGTGGGTACTGTATGTTAAGATGCTGGAGATATTTAGGGGATCGTGCAAGACATATTTTATGAGATTGAGCTGAGTTTTTACAGAGTATAGTATCATGACTTGGATGTTATTCTTCTGACCTGTGTAAGGAAGGAGGTGCACCAAAAAATGTGAAGTGGGAGAAGGCATCATGGTATAGGGAGGTGGGATGTAATTCCGTCAATTTTGACATGGCCAACAATTCTTTGAACTCCCTCGTTGGCTTGAGAGTCTGCTTGCTTGTTATTTTCTCTAAGGATATGATAGAAATCAACCATTCCTATATGCTTAGCTAAGTTTTTGGCTCTGTGCAGAATTTGATTAAGGGCTGCGTTTTTTGGAGGAGTCTTGCTCATCATTGCTTGAATGATAAGGGAAGAGTCTCCAAAAATGATTGCATTGTTGATTTTACTGTCCCTTAGGATCTTGAGGCTTAAAAGTAAACCATAAGCCTCGAATTTATTATTTGACATTTGTCCTAATCCCCAACTGTAGTATATCTGTCTTGATTTGTCTTTGTGGATAATGAGGCCTCCTGTTCCTACTTTGCCCAGATTTTTCTTTGACACTCCATCAAAGAAAAGGAAGGCTCTGTTGAGAGAGAGTATCCAGCTCTGAAACTCTGCTTCTGTCTTTCTTATTTTCCAGATTTGTTGAACCTTTGTAGTCTTTTGCAGGAGACTGATGTTGATCTTGTTGAAGGCAAAACCTATCCAGCTTCTCTCATCATTCTAGAGTTGGGCCATATCTATTCCATAGAGCTCTTTGGCTGAAAGAAACTCAGTCATCAATCCCTAGGATTTTGAGGTTACTGTGTTTAGTGTGGGGATTTTATTTTTGAAGATTTTCCCATTTCTAGCTAACCATATTTGCCAGTAGAGAAAGGATGGAAGGCTGCTCCAAAATCTTTGAATTGTGGATTTGTTTTTGAATGAATGTGGAAAGTTGCCTTTCCATTTACTTATGAACTGATTTAGAGGGAACTGATAATTCAAATTTGCTTCAATAGGTGACACCATTGTCTCCCAACATTTTCTAGAGAAAGGACACTCTAGGAAAAGGTGTTGAATTGTCTCCTCTGCCTTCAGACAAAGGGGGCATTGAGATGGTCCACATATTCCTCACTTTTTAAAGTTTTCTGTTGTTAGTGATTTTCTATGTAGCAATGTCCATAGGAAAATCTTTATTTTTGGAAGGGATTCCACCTTCCAGGCCTGCCTCTAATATTTCCATTCCTGCTGCCTCTGATGATCTTGGATTTTTTCATATCCAGTCTTGACTGAGTACTCTCCTCCAGTAGGTTTCCAGTAGTAAGCATCTTGAGTGTTTTTGTCTATTGGTGCTGCTCTAGTGAGAAGGGAAGTCATGAGGTTCCATTTATTTGTTAAGTCATTGGGCAGGTTTGGTCTGGCCCAATGTTTCCATGTACCATCTAGTTCCCAATTGGAGATGTCCTCCATTTTTTTGTATCCTTCCCTTATCATCCACCTCTTTATATCCTTGATGTCCGAATTGCTGTATAAGGGAGGATTTCCCATTATAATGTCCTTCCATAGGTTGATCCGTTCCCCATTTCCAAGCCTCATAGAAATGTGGTCCTTGATTAGCTGAATTGCTCCAGATATTATTTTCCATATTTGAGTGCAAGGTCTTGTGGCAGGACTTTTTTCCAGAATAGAGGTTCTTGGTGCATTAAGGTATTTTGCCTCTATTGCTGCTTTCCACCAGAGTTTTTCTCCAATTAGGAACCTCCATGCAATCATATTCCCAAGGCCAGATTCATTATTCCGGGGGTTTTTATGGAGAGTCCTCTATTTTTGTAAGGAGCAGTGACTTGTTTCCAGTTTACAAGGTTGAATTTTTTTTGTTTCAGTTTTTCCTCCTTGCCATAAAAAGCTTCTGATGATAATTTCAATTTGCTTGTGGATGCTCGCTGGCGCTGCTATTAATGAAAATTGGTATAAAGGCAAGGCTGCTAAAATGGATTTGATGAGGATGATTCGTCCTGCTTGGTTTAACCATAGCATACCCCATGCTTGAATTTTGACTTTCATCTTCTCAACATATTTGCTCCAAATTTCTGTCTTCAGATTTTTCTTAGTGATGGGCAGTCCAAGATATTGAAAGTGGTTCCAGTTGTCCTGATAAGGAATTTCCAAAATTTGGGGCATCTGTTGAATAGTTCTTATGGGGGCGTTCCAAATATAAATACAACTTTTTCCATTATTGACCAACCCTCCTGAGACATCCATGAAATTGTCAAGAATGGTTTTGGATCTTCTAGAAACTATATAAGATGCTCCTCCCAATATGATGTTAGGATATTCCGACACATAGGAAATTATTAAAAATAACTTAGTCTAGTGTAGAGTAGGTAAAGTGTGTTTCTTTACTATGTATATTTGTAACTTATAATCTGATGGTCACGATTTGTTGTGATCTGACGGTTCACTCTCTCCTCGGTATTAACGACACTTGATCCGTGGCTTAACACCCGATTGGTCTATGATCTCTATTTAAAGAGCATGGAGGGTCATTTGTCCGGTAACCATTTATAAGAGAAACATATGTAAATTTTCTTTTATATTAATAAATTTCCTGAAGTGGCCGCGTTGGCTCAGGTCGTGGACTGTTTCCCTCTTCGAGGGTTTTAACCACATGATAATACTGGTGTATTGATTTGTGATATATTTGTGAGTGGTGACCTTTGGTTTTTGATCTACGGAACTTACCCTGTAAATTCGTACATGTTATCAGAGCTATTTTGAGGGCCGCATCTGTTGTTGATCCAAATCCAAAGCTGTTTTGACTGCATGCGACTGCCGTTTTCTAGATCTACTATTTCTGAACATTTTCGAGCCTGGAGAACTGCTATGTTGTGTCCAGAGCATCTGTTATAGTGAGGAACACCTTTCGTTTCATGAGAAAAGGTTTCCGGTTGCCCAAGTTATTTTAGTTTAGATCTAGAGGTATAAAGTATCTGTTTTGCAGTTATATTTGTCAATAGTTCTGCTTATTTCGGTTCCCTCTATTTATTTCATTTTTTAGGTTTTATTTATTTTTTGGATCTATACCCTCTTCTTTGTGTATTCTCTTTGCTCTGTGCTGTGTGCGATCTCGACAAATAAGAAACAGGAAGAAGGGATATTTTTTTTGCTACGTATGCTCTTTCTTTGCGTCTTTGTGCAATCTCGGGAAATCAGAAATAGTGAAAAAATAGATAGTTTCTGGTAAGGTTAACTGAAAATCTAGCATTATGTTGTAAGACTTGCATTTCATTTTTTTTTAACTCGGATTTTTGTGAAGGAAAAAGCACGCACACCGAAGACTAAAAAAAAATAAAAATCACTTCCCCCTTTCAAACAATTACATAAACCTTTTACTATCTCACTTGGCGAGAAGTTAGTTTACGAGAATAGAGGTCTTGGGTTCAAGTCTCATTCTCAAGCTTCTTTTTGTAAAATTTTTTTGTTAAAGGGGTAAGATTTTTAAAATTTTGAACTTCATCATCAAATTTCAAACCGTTCCCGTAACTATTCAGCATCTACAACTCAGTTTTTCAAAAAGGCATAACTTCATTCGAAAGTCATTTTTCGAGCTGTTTTTTTTGAATCGGCCTATCTTTTCGAGATCTTTCCATTGAATCAATTAGTTTCAGCCCTTTTTAGCTTTAGTTTTTAAAAAAAATGGAAAGTGCATGCCCGATTATTCTTAACAATACCAATTATTTCCAATGGCTACCTCATATGGTAGATATACTTAAAATTAAAGGGCTTTATAGAATAGCCACATGATAAGAAACTAAACCTTTCGATGATGATAAAGTCGCTAAATGGGAAAATAAAGGAAGATCAAGCACGAGGGTTGATAGGAATGTCCATTGCTCAAGATCTTCAATTTCATATCCTTGACATTGACACCCCTAATGAAGCCCTGAAAAAGCTAAATACTGTTTTTGGCATTCAAAATCAAATCAAGGCCCACCAACTTGAAAATGAGTTGCTTACTTTGGACCCCAATAATTTCTCCTCTATTGAATATTTTTTGTCCAAATCCAAGACCCTTAGACTTATTTTAGAAGGTTGTAAGGTCAAAAAGGATGATGGTAGCCTCATCTATTTCATTCTTGCTAAGCTTGGCCCTGCATACTCTGTATTTGTTTCCACCATCCATTCCACTAGAGAATCCATCATTTCTTTAGGAATTGCCTACAAGAACCTCTCTTTTGATGCCTTTTGTGATTCTTTGATAAGAGAACAAGAAAAAATCTTACACCTTGGTCTTATCGCTTCTGGAAATGCTTCTAAGAAAGCCTTAACAGCCCAAAAAAACCATATCAAAAGAATCCCAAGAAGAAGCATCCTAAAAGGTATGGTCCTAAATCAAACAAGGGTCTTAAGCAATTTCAGCCGCAAAGTGAAAAAGCAACTCACCAAAATGATAAGGAAAATAAAAACAAAGGGAAGAAGACAAATAGACATTGCAACTTTTGCAATCGGGATGGCCATATAGAGTCCAAATTTTTTAAGAATATGGAAGCCTTAGAAGCAGCAATGAAGAAACACAACATCAATTTGGAGCACTCTTCACCTTCATCTTCAGGATTGACGCTTTCTGCTTATGGTTTTTGTTAGGTCCCTATATTACTAGTATAATCCCTTATTGTTGTTAGTGTAATCCCCTTATTGTTATTATTGTACCCTTGTAACCCCCATATTGTTATTATTATGCCCTTAAATTATTATTGTTAGGTCGGCTAGGATTACATTGTGGCCCCATGGACTCATATATATAGAAAGGAGGTTTTGTAATTTGAATCATCCAAGATTTTTTCATTCATGTAATTTACTAGAGGTTACCCCCTCGAAGTGGCTTATTTCTAAGGCGTTGATATCTCTTTTCTTCTCTTTTTGGAGCTGGTTTCACAACATTTGGTATCAGAGCTTTGAGATTCTAGGGTTTCTATGCTCCAAACAGGTCATCGTGGAATTTTCACTATAATTTTTTTTCTACGAAGGTTCAGAATCTGAAATTTTTAGAGTGCAAAGCCAAAATCCGGAGGAACATTGTCGTAAAATTTCCAAGCTTGGTTCGTAATATTTTTGGAGATATGATCTGTGCAAGTCAGGTCATTTTGCAGGCTCCTGAATTTAACCTAAACATGTTATCGTGGTTTTTCGTAATAAATTTTTTTCTACGAAGGTTCAGAAGCTAAAATTTTTAGAATGCGAAGCCACAATCCTGAGGAACAACGTTGCAAAATTTCAGATACTGGTTCGCAATATTTTCGGTGATATGATCTTTGGAATTTAGGGCTTTTTGAGGCTTCTGAATTTCATCTCAAAGAGGTGATCGTGGGAAAATCTTCATAGCTCTCTCTCTGAGCATCAGATTGGAATTCTGTAAAAAGTGACCGCAAGTAAACGGACTGTAGTTTTTGTTCTATCAATTTCAGATCCAAAGGAAGAAACAATGACACGTGGAAAGTCATACAAGTTCACTCTACTGAACCAGTCCAAAATTGGTTCATTGTGGGAGATTGGACATAAATTTGCCTTGAAGAATCCAAATCAGATCATACATGTGGCATTTTAAATAAGCTTTAGAGGGCTACTATAGGGCTGAATTTCAGATATTGAGGATCTGCAATTATATAGATAATTCAATTTCAATATTGAGCTCCTCAAAAGCAAGTAAAATGTGTGTATTTTTTTTTTCCGAATTGCATAAGTCTTGTTTGAAGAATCAAGATGAATTGGTTCATAGGGCATATTCTAGAATAGATATTAGTATTGGATTCTAAAATGGCCCCTAAAAAGAATTCAACACCCATTAAGCCTTTAGAAAGCTCTACTATGACTCATGAAGATGAAGAATGGCAATATGGCATATCAAAATTACAAGAGCAAGTGCAACAAATTTCGCTCTCGCAAAGAGCAACAAAAAATGACATGGAAGTTTTGAAGAAAGGCATGGAAACTAAGATGGATGGTTTGAAGAAAGGCATGGAATCTAAGATGGATGGTTTGAATAATGGCATGGAATCTACTATAGATGGCATGGAATCTAAGATAGATGGCATGGAATCTAAGATGGATGACATGGAAGCTAAGATCGATGAGAAAATGGAAAACATGAAGAATGATCTAAAAGTAGACATGGAAGGTTTGACAAAGTTGATACAATAAATGTTTCCTAATGGTGAAAAGATATTAGAGGAAACTCATGATGAGAAAAAAATAAATGTTAATCGTGATTTCATAAAATCTAATGTTGGCGGAAAGAACCACCATATTCCAAAAATGGATATGAGGAAGTTTGATGGAAAGGATCATGTAGCATGGATACTACAGATGGAGAAATATTTTGATTTCCATAATGTGTAAAACACACAAAAGGTACGCATTGCAACTTTACATTTAGAACAAAATACATTTGTATGGTATCGATGGCTTTGCTCCCGTAAAAAAATTGTCACTTGGTCAATTTTTACGGAGGAAATGATAACACATTATGAGGATACAAAGAGAAACACCTTCTTTAGCCAATTGATAAATCTCAAACAAAAGGGTTTAATGGAGGAGCACATTGAGGACGTCCAAAAATTGAATATAAGGGTAACTGATATTCCAGAGAAACACAGGATTGATCTCTTCATAGGTACTTTAAAGGATAACATCCAACATGAAGTTCACATTTTGGAACCTGATTCATTGGAGAAGGCATTCAGGTTGGCAAGAAAAATTCAATGTAAAATTATGGCGACAAGGAAGCCTACCACTCACTTCTATAAAGAGAGAAGTGTTGCTACTCATAGATTTCCACAACCTACAAGGTTGACACCACAACAATTGGAAGAAAAAAGAGCAAAGGGATTTGCTACAGTTGTGATAGCAAATACACTAAAGGTCATAAGTGTGCTGAGAAGAAATTATTTTACATAGATTGTGAAGAGGAAGAAGAAAATGAACAAGAAGAGGATATACACCAGGAACCAACCCAAGAAGAGGAAGAAATGAGTTCGACCATATCGTGTAATGCATTGGCAGGAATTACCACTCCTCAAACTCTCAAGATAGAAGGACATATCAAGAAGAAAAAGGTAATAGTGTTGATTGATTCAGGTAGTACCCATGGCTTTATCCAAAATGAATCCAGCTTTGTTTGTCACCATAGGAAGTCTCTCTATGGTCTCAAACAAGCTCCTTGGGCTTGGTATGATAAAATGGATATATTTCTATTAGATAATGGCTTTTCTAGGTGTCATTCTTATTATCACTATAGTAATTCTAAAGTTGTGAGATTTCTGGTTTTTAGTCAAATAATACTAGGGGTAACCACAGACCTACTTCAAACTCTAGGATCTAGCCTTCCTAGGGTTCAGAGAGGGCTCTCTCTTAAAGATTTAACTTTTTTCAATTTATAAATGTTATGCTAGTTATGAAAGTGCAGATTTTGTTTGGTTTTAATTGATTTGGTGGGAAAAAATCACTTGAAGGTATGGATAGAGGGAGATATACTTTTCCATTGGGCTATGGAGTCTAAATCAAGCAAAAAGAATTGGGATCAAGGCCAAAAGGTCAAATGTATTCAAGGCAAGATAGATAACTCTTGGAGATCTTGGAAAATGGTTTTGTGAGGTGGTATGATCGGGATAAAGGGCACTTAAGGATCCTTTGATCCGGAAAAGGGAAGTAGTAGGAAGAGGTCAAACGAGAGAGGGAGCAATTAAGGGTTCCCTACACTGGAAATCAGTTGAAAACATAGAAATGATAACTAGTTAAAAACAGGGTGCTTTTAACAAATCCTGTAGTAATACTCCTAGTTATACATTCAAATTTAGAACAAACATAAATGGATCTATGTAATTAAGAAAGATAACAGTGACAAATAAGGAAATACTTCACTCCAGATAGCTCATCATAGGAATTCTGAAGTATGATGCCAATTGAATAGATCCAGTCTGCTACTTGAAATTCAAACCACAAAAGCCTAATGTCCAACAAAAATATATATAGTAATTTCTAGCAATTTTATTCCACACAAAATACTTCTGAAGTTGAAGTATTTATACATAATGTCTTACAAAATATCCTAGAAAACTTCTAGGAATTAACTTAGGAAAATAAAATATCTTTACAACAATAATAGAGACAACTGCTTAACAAATTAGTAAGCTGTCCTATTTTATCCAAAAGAAATAGAACCGTTTTGATGATAAGAAGCTGCTGGCTGACTATGTGTCGTCCTTGCTGGCTCTTAGATATTTTTTGGAATCTAACCTGCCTTGTCTGATACTCTTCCTCTGATACTGTTTATTCACCGATACTCTTTCATTTCAGCTACTCTTTATTCACTGATACTCTTTCATTTCAGCTACTCTTTAACCTTTAGTCAAACTGCTTACTGCTGTAAAATCTGTTTTGACAGCGAAATCAACAAACATATTTTTCTTCTTTCATTTGTTTCTCTTTCATTCTTCATAATAAATCAGTGAGTGCTTTCTAATCCTCATTTTTAGGAATTTATATATTTTTTAGTTTCCTGAAATTCTCATCAGCTTCAGTATATATAGCAAAGGTTGGCTTGATGAAAAACAAATGTTTGATCTCATGCTGCAAATAAAACAAGTCTTCAAAATTATTCAATAAGACTTTCCCTGTTGGAATGCCTTGTCCTTGTGGCTTATTTACCTGTTCCTTGGCAAATTCCCTTATATTTTTATCATAGTCATTCTAGGGCATCAGTTTATCATTAATTACCATAGTGTCAGGCAATCCCTTTTGCCTCAAATTTGTGAACTTAACCATGAATCTGGGTAAGGCAGTATTCATAGTTTCACATTTCTATTCAAGTTGTCTATCAAATTTCTCTTTGTAATGACTTTCCTAATTTCTAGGATAGTTGCTGTCCTGTCATTTATTTTGAGTTCTTTCAACTCCTATCTATTCTTGCTGTTAATGAAAGTGATCAGCCTTAAAGCTTGTTCTGGTTTATCACCCAATTCACTTTGTGTCGTTTGAATTTATGTTTGTGCTGCTAGTAGTAACTCTTTTTGCTCATAAATTACCTGAATTGAAGGCCACACATTATGAATGGCTTCAATGATATTGTTCCAAAGGTAATTTTTTATGTATGATATTTTCTCAGTCAAGGTTAACTCATCTTGCATTTTCTTGAGCTGTTCATTTAATCTGATGGCCTTCTGCTCATGTGTTTTGGCATTTATCTGAGCCAATTTGTTTGAAATCTCAAGATTTTCTACCATTTTTGACAACCTGTTAATCTAATTTGTCTTTAAAGACATTTCTTCCATTACTTTCACTAGTTTACTGGCCTCATCTGTAGGATGTACTGTTATTGAAGATGACTCAACAGCTGATGTAGTGGATGAAATCACTGGCACTACAGTTGCCAGTGGAGCTTTTGGTGCCAACTCTTCAGCTAGAGTTGAAGACACAATAGTAGTGACCATGGGAATAATTGTAGTTGCTTCTGGTTCTTTCACTGTTTCCTTTTCTTGGACAAGTTTTTCCATATGAATTTCCATCTCCTTAATCTGTCCTGTAAGCTGAAAGATGATGTTCATCATGTCATCTTTGTCATTCTGTTCCTGTAGGATTTATTTGGCTTGGGGATGTTCACCTGGAGGAAGCTTAAGCTATTTCCTCAAGGTTTCAATATCCTCATTCTTCTTTTTCAACAACAACTCTGCTGCATTGATATTTGCGGGGTCATATCCCACTTTGATTACCAAATATTCTAAGGATTTGATTATGAGATCCTTAGCATGTATTGAGATTTTATCCAATTTCATTTGACTTTGCATATTAGTGATAATGTTCTCAAGCTTTTGAACACTCATGACCTTTTTTGTCATAGTAGAGTATAACATCTTTGAGCTTTTCCTGTGAAACTCTATCTAATCTGGCTCATGAATACTATCTGTTGCAACTTCTAGATCCAATTTATTATAATCATCAACTATTTTTGGCACTGGTACTGTGGGATGCAATACTGACATTATATTTTTTTGCTTGTAATCAAATGCTGATAGGAATCTGTTCTGGTTGCCTCGTTTTTGCTTCAAAAACTGAGAGTAAATTTCAGTTTTGATTTCTTCATTCTTTAGTTTGATCTGTTTATATTTCTCTTTAATATCCAAGTCTTTTTCCTCAGCTGTTTGTGAGGAAGAAGCTTCCATACTTTGCTGTATTTCCATTAACTGTGTATCTTCATTGTTGTTCTATTCTTCATTCTGATTGTTAATGGCTAATTCATTTATGATGGTTATTGAAATATCAACATTTGTCTGTGGTGCACCTGTATCATCTATGCCAATTGTCACTTTTTCTTTACCAATTGAGTTTAGTTTGGGTATTTTGTTGTATATTATATTGAACTTGGTCTCAGTTGTAGTTTCTGCAGTATAAGCTTCCTCTTCTCTGATTCTCTTAGTGGATGTCTCTAGCTATTTGGCAATTTCCAAAGTGTGACTAGTATCCCGTTGGTTCATTGCATCTGTTAAGGTGTTTTCAACCCACTCAATCTGATTAGCAAACTTCTCTATTTATGGTTTTGATTCATGGATAAAGGGTGTTAATTAACATTTTACCCTTAATTTAGTCAAGATCACTTGTGGATCATAATTCCATGGGAAACTTTCTTCAAACTTATATTCCAATAACTGCTTTTTTGCCTCTTTATCTGCATCTCTGTGGTTGCATATGAATGGCCCTATCTGATTCTTTAACTTGAATTGGGTTTTCTTTTTAGCTGGCATGAAATTAATAGAGTCAGAATTAAGGATCTGTCTGATATACTCCAAGGAAAATATCCTCATAGAAACATGCTTGGGAAACTTGTAAGGTAACAAGTTTGACCCAAATATTATGATTTCAGTGTGCTTCTCATATAGGTACCAATCACCAACCTTACTCTATTCTGACAACTGCAAAATATTTCTGATTTCTTCATTAATTCTTGGCTGTTCTTCTTTGGTCAACATGGTTATTAATGGATGCAAATAACTTTGCAAAATCTAAATATGTGAAAATTGTGCATTCTTTTCTGAGCAATGTAGTCCAAAAGATAACAGATAGAGGATTCCCCTCTATGTTAAGTTTTTGTAAAATAACTGGAAATCTGTTTGATTGGAAATATAGAAACATATGAAAAAGGAAAGAAGTATATCTGAATACTCCTTCAATAGGAAAATTGGTCAACTGGTAATGGATGTTATCTGCAATGAAACCAGCATAGTCAAGAATTACTGATGGAGGTTTCCCTGGGGTAAGGGTGGATAAGAACCCCAAGATGGATTCATCAGTATGCTCATCAATAAAATATCCAAGGATGAAGGAAAGCATAGAGATTATATGTCTTGAACCTTCTGGGAAATTTTCAGTAGAATATGGAGGATTTATCTTTGGAATTTCTACATGTGAGGGCATGAATGTTTGAAAAATCATGAATCTCTTAGGAAAATCTAGGCCAATATATAGTTGGGTTAAGGCCTCTATGGATAAGGGAACTTCTTGGGGGTCAGGCTGAAGTGCAACATCTGATTGATAGATTGAGTTATGATAGTGAAAAGTAATTATTTATCAACATTGATTATGGCTCTTTGGTTTGTTATATAATACTTTTGACATAATCTGATAATTTATTGGCCTGGGTGAGTTAATGGAACTACATATTTGGGTAAATGAGATTCCCAAATATGGATTTCTTCTTCCTTATCAAGATATTTTTCAAAACACCAGTTATGGATCTCTATCAAGTTAAATTCCACAATAGGATTAGCTATCTTGTAATCAATATCAAATAGGGGAATATGTTCAACATCAACAATAGGTGGTTGAAGGGGATTTACCACTATGGCAGTCTTAGAAGTGATATTAGCTATTGGTTTAGGTATTTTGGATCCTTCAGGCTTTCTTGTACTCTGCTTTTTAGGCATTTTGGGTTACTTTTGCAAGTTTAAATAGTTTTCAGGAGTAATTTACTTTAGCAGAGGATCTTTGGAAAAATTTGACTAAGGATGGCTTTTTCTTTTGGGCTTTCTTTCCAAATAAGCCTGTCAAAGAGGTTTTAAAGGTTTTTGAACTAGTTTAAAATACAAAACAGGGGTTTTCTGAGTTTTTTTATGTAAATTTGGGCTTAAACTATTTTGAAAAGATCACAGAGGCTTAGGGCACCTATAGAGGGTTTCTGGCTTGTTTCACAACTTAAAATAGATCATTAAACTGTGAAAAACTCACAAATTTCTTTAAAAAATGGTGAACAACAGAGAAAAGGGTTTCTGGGAAAATTTTTCCAGAGTTTGGCTTATTTTTGGGACTTTGTGGCAGTTTATTAATCAATTTCTTAGCTTTAACTATGTTTTCTTCCTTTAAAAATGTTTTTCAACTTGATTTGCAGGTTTAAATTCTAGAAAAATAATTTTTGTGATGTAGGTATCGGCTTTGGAAGAATTTCTGGGGTTCTGTTGAATTGATGTCTTCAGTAGCTTATCTGGAGCAATATGAAGCTCCTCGGAAATCTTCACAGGTTTCAGGGATAATTTATGCAGATTTCGGGCATGAAAATGGCGAAAAATGGCTTAACAGGGAGGTTTTTTCAGTCGGGGAGGCTGTGCAGTTGGTTAAATGCGCAGAAGATAGATGGATGAATGCATTTCTAAAGGTTTTATTAAAAATTTCATTTGTTTTAGTCTGGCATTGAATGCAGGTCGCATCAGGTGGGAGGGCGGTTTTAGAGTTCAATGGACAAAAACCGTGAGTGGTTATCGCGCGACTATTGGGTGGTAAGTGGTTTTAGACTTAACCCACGTGATCCAGTAAGGAAAGGCCACGTGGAGAAGAGAGGTTAATGGGAAACCACCCATTTCATGCATCTTTGGTGTTTGGATGGTCAGGCATCTTTTTTACGCGATATCAAGTATCAGTCGTCGGATATAGAGTTGATGAGCGAACGACCCAGATTAGCTTGGGAGTTGCACTGGATTAGGGGTGGGGCCGGGGTTTGTTATGCGGCGGGATAAAACATTATAAAAAAGGTGCTTGAACAAGGTATTTAAACCTTAGGCCTTTTATAATATGTGGTGGGTAGGGTAATGTTTTTATTTTAATAAAACATTTGCAAGGGGTCAATCAGGGTATAGGCGGGGATCAACATTTTTATTTAAAACATTTGTGAAATTTTTTAATAAAACATATGAGGGTGCGAGCTTTAGTTTATTATACAGTTTTTTAAACCTTTTGAATAGTTTAAATACTATAGGGGCGAGGTATTTAAATAACGATATGTTTATACCAAAGGGCTTGTAGTTGGGGTTTTTATTTATGCACGTGGGGATAATAGACTTTGGTGTAAACATTAAAATAGTGGGTTTTTGGGGTTTATTTAGATATAGGGGAATTACTATCTACGGGTAGGTATTTTTAGGGATTTATTACTATAAGTTAGGTGTTAATATGAAAAAGGGAAACAAAACACATATTATCTCTAAGTAAAGTATAAAATAAAGCATTGCTCATGTTTTATATTACTTCACTAATACTTAGGATAAATGTAATTTGAGGGTTTTTTATGAATGATTATGAAGGAATGAAGTTAATTATTTGGGGTTTAGCTTTGCTAAGTAAGAATGTGTCTTTACTTAAGAAAGGGGTTTTTAATGTATAAATGAAGGGTGAATGCTGATAAATGTGGGTTTATCATAAGAATTTAATATTTTTAACTAACTAGTCATCGAGCCTTGGGTCCGGTCCCAACAAAAGTCAGAGAAATTCTCTGAGCCTGTTTGACTGATAGTTTAGAATATTGAATACTTTATAGGGGAGGGGAAATTAGTGATTTTTTCCCAATGATGCTTTATTACATGCTTGCTCAACTGCTTTCTACCTACCCAGCTTTATTTCTAACATTTTTTTCTTCATTTTGTAGGTGCATTTAAGCTTGCGATCTTAATTTTTTTTTCTTTCAAAGCATAAAACTATCTAAATCTACCTTATTTCATCTGAGGGCTCAGATTAATTTTTTGAGCTCTTCATTATTCTCTACCTATCTACTGATTTATCGAGTTTAAACTGTTTGATAAATCTTTATTCACTATCTAAAACATGAAATTGAAAGCATGAAAAGTTAATAGTAAACAATTTAACGTATCATAGATTATGGCATTTATTGACACTCTGCACATAATCATTATTCTTACAGTAAAATTAAAAGTAGTGGCATTTGATCTTGCTCATTTTCAAGTTTTATTTTTTCTCTTTTTTATTTTGGGATTTATATTTTTCTAAGTCCTTTGATCTTTCTTTTAGGACTTTTTACCCTCTTTTTTGATTTTTTATTATTTTTCATTTTTTCAAAATATGGGAAAACAACTTGCAGAAAGTAAGGTATGTACATATTTACAAGACTATCAAAGTCAATTCAAAAATTATGAATCCTATATTTATAGGACCCTAACAACGGCTTCACATGGGGATGGTATTTCCTGGTGAAATGTCAAGAACTCTAAGACTAGTAGCCTTTTGATCTTTGACTGTGATGATCCTGTAAGTGTCTTCTGATTTCTGCAATAACTCATATTTATAACATTTTACCCTTCAAATCTTAGGGCCTTCTCTCCGGGCTTCAACTTTGTAAAGAAAATATCCAATCCAATCTAAAATCTTCAATGTATATGTATAATGATTAAAATTAAATGAAACTAACTATTGGTTATATCAGATGAATAATAGTGCATCAACATTCCGCCATTTACTGGTTCTTCTTGCAGATCTGCTCCATCTAATTCTTTTAAGAAGAAAGCATTATTACCTCTATATCCATAAATCACATAAGGTCCTTTCCACAGAAAATAAAACTTTCCATGTTTACCTTTGTCTTCTCTTCTAGAATCCCACTTTAACACTTGCTCTCCAATGTAAAAATCATCCTCTTTACTCTTTTTATCAAAAAAATTCTTGATTTTATTCTGGATGACTTGGGATTTAACATAAAATTCTTCCCTTGTTTTTTGCAAGTGAATAGTTTGGTTAATCCTTCTCTGAATATCATTAGTTTCAACCTGTAATTATTGGATAATTTTCATCACTGGCACTCCTAAGGAGGATGGAAAAATAACATCCATTCCATAAACAAGTTGCTAAGGAGATGTACCAATGGATTTTTTAGTAGTAAGTCTATTTGTCCATAAGGCATTGACTAACTTCTTTTTCCAAGATTTCTTGTTATCTTCCAGTAATTTTTTAATGATGCTTACAAGGCTTTTATTAGAGGATTCAGCTAGGCCATTACCCTGAGGGTAATATGCAGTAGATTGACCTAGGGTAATATGGTATTTATGACAAAAGGAAATCATATTTTTGGATTTGAATGTTGTTGCATTATCAGTAATTATCTTTTGAGGACATCCAAATCTTGAAAGAATATTATTTTCTAGGAAGGAAATAATGACTGTATCAGTGGCTTGTCTGGAGGGTATGGCTTCAATCCAATTTGTGAAATAGTCAGTGGACGTCAAAATCCACTTATATTGGCTTGAAGATGGAGGGTGAATTTCACCAATGAAGTCTAAACCCCATTGTTGAAATGGCATATCAGTGGAAATAGGCTTTAAAGGTAAGGGTAACAACTTTTTCTTGCCTTCAAAAATTTGGCACTTGTGACATGAAGCAACAAACTTTTTGACATCAGCAAACAAGGTAGGCCAGTAAAAACCAGCTCTAAGGATCTTGTCAGCAGTAATTTTAAAATATAAATGTCCTCCACAGTCACCTGCATGAAATTATTCAAGTATTTTATCAGTTTCTTCCTTTAGTAAACAATTCAATAAAATCCCACTATGATCTCTCCAAAAAAGTACATTATCTAAGATACAAAATCTTACTGCTTTAAGTTTTAGAAATCTAGCTTTAGTTCTTGATAATCCAGGAGGAGCTTATAAGTTTGATAGTACAAAGATGATATCTAAATACCAAGGTGAATTTTAGAAGGCTTCACTGATCGTTGGAGTCGCCATCTCTTCCTGGTCATCAACCTGAGCAATAAAATTCATATCTAGGGCATTACAGTTAGATTCAGCCATGAGTCTGGCTAATCCTTGACCTTTGATGAGTTTTTTGGGTTTAATATCTATGTCATATTCTAAGATAGTGGCAATCCACTTACCTCTTCTTCCATCAGGACCATCCTGAGTAAGAATGTCTTTTACTACAAAATTTGGGACATAGGTAATAATGTGTGAATAGAGAATATAAACTCTGAAGTCTTTAATAGCCTTTACCAAAGCTAAGGCTTGTTTATCCATAATGTTATACTTCAAAGGGGCAACTCTAAGGGTCTTACTGAAGAAAGCAATGGGTTGCTCAAATCCCTGGTCATTTTTCTGCAGTAAAACTACAACAATGGTATGTTCTGAAGCAAATGAAAAAAATATGAAATCTTTCTTAAATTTAGGACTTATTAGGACTAGAGTTTTAGTCAAGGCTTGTTTGATTGATTAAAATGAATTTTTGGCCTCAACATTCCATTTAAGAACTGATTATTTTTTAATCAGGTTGTTTAGTTCTCTAATTATCTCAGCTAAATTTGATATGAATCTTCTTAAAAAATTTATCTTACCTAAGAAAGCTTGTAATTCTTTGATATTTATTGGTGGACTGATGTTTAGAATTGCTTCTATCCTAGCAAGATCTATTCTGATTCCTTCTTTAGAAATTATATGTCCAAGTAACTTGCCTTCTTCTAATCCAAATAGACTTTTCTTGGGATTTAAAGAGATGCCAAATTTCCTACATTTAATAAAAACTTGTCTCAAATGATCCAAGTGTTCATTATCAGTTTTGGAAAACACAGTAATGTCATCTAGATAAATTACCAAGAATTCATGTATTTCCTTTTCAAAAGCTATGTCCATATCTCTTTGAAAGGTTTCCCCTACATTCATTAGACCGAAAGGCATTTTTACATACATAAAAGTGCCCCAAGGAGTGGTGAAAGTTGTTTTGGCCTGATCTTCTTTTTGGACTAGGATTTGGTTATATCCTGAAAAACCATATAACAAAGAAATCCTAGAAGATCCAACAACCCTTTGTAATATATGATCCATTTTAGGTAAAGCGTAATTATCCTTTAAGAATACTTTGTTAAGATTTCTAAAGTCAACAGATAATCTAATCTCTCTTGTTTTATTTCTTGTTGGAACTAGGTTAGAAACCCATTCAGAGTATCTAATTGATGCAATAATCTGAGCATCATACATTATTTTTACTTCTTTTTCTATCAAAGGTAATAAGACAGGGTTAATTCTTCTCACCTTTTGTTTGAATGGCTTTTGATCTTATTTTATTGGAATTTTATGTTGAATTATGTTTGTATCATAAGATTTGAGATCCTCATAACTCCAAGCAAAAAAATCTTGATATTCCTTTAAAAGAGCAATATATTTATCATTTTCTTGTTGAGGTAAAGTTTTGGAAAGTTTATCATTTTGGGTTTTAACTCTGTCCCAATATTGCATTGTTCTATATTAGATCTAACAAGCTCCATTTTTTGTTTTCTAGCTACATCATTGGAGTCAAAAATATCTTCCAAAGGATTTAAACCTTTAGGTAAGAAATTATCCTTAAGATTCAACATTTCAAATTCATCATCAATAATTTCTTCAATCTCTACTTTCTATAATATATCTACATCTGATTGAGTAAATCTAGTTGGTTTTGCAAACTTTAATGTATTTACATCTAAGTTATTGAAATCCATTTCACAATCTAAATATTTATCTATAGTACAATTTGTGTCTATCATATAGTTCTGAAATTCACCTTCGTTGTTCATAAACTTGTAAATCTGTTCATCTTGAGAAAAAAATTGCCAATACTTTAGATTATCTGGAATTATTGGCTTATGCTTGACTTCGACAGTATATCTGTGATTAGGTTGGAATGGTAAACTGCATGTGCTAGAAAAGGTTGCTAGAAAGTGAGCATGTATATTTTGTTTTCTAGGTATAGCAGCAAATTTACATTCCAATAAATCATCAGTTAAATCTAGCACGGTCTCTCTGTATCGGCTTAGTCTTGGATTGTAAATAGAATAAACTCCATTTATTTGTTTTATGATCAACTCTGAATCTCCCATGATTAAAATTCTTTTCCTCTTGAGTTCCTAATGATTTGAAGTCTTAGAATTAAGGCTTCATACTCAACCATGCTATTTGTACATTTAAAATTAAGCCTGAAGGCATGGCCTTCTGAATGATTAGTTTCCATGTTTGTTATCCAAATTCCTGCTCCTACTCCTAATTTGTTCACCGAACCATCAAAGTCTAAATGCCATAAGGATTCATGAAAGATATTATCGTTGTTTGGTGTTTTCTTTTCATCTATTAGTTTAGTTTGGATTTAATTAGTTTCAGAGTTACATAAGATAAAAGAATCAAGGTCAGTTGGTGTAGAGTAAATTGGAAAATTTATAGATCTTTCAGCACTACAGACCATATACTTCATCAATGTTTCTCTATATAGCTTCTTAGGCTAACCAAAAAATGATATAGTAGCATAACTCATGTCCATTTGTAGAGATCCTTGTAACTTTACTCCCCATGAGCGAGAAAGTAACATTCCATATTTAGGTGGGATATCAGCTACTACAATGTCCATTAATATGATCTTACCAGGATACTGAACTAGTGTTACACACAAATCTTTGATTAATCCTAAGCATTTAACTTTACCTGAATCAAATGAAAAAAAATCTCTATAGGGCCTAGTTATTTCTAAATTTAGAGTTTCCATTATGGCTTTGGGCATCAAGTTATGGGAAGCCCCTGAATCTAGCATAGCGTTATGTAGAATTTCATGAATGGTAAGACTGGTGTAAAATGGAGGGACTGCTCCATCTGCATTTTTTCCATTCACATCTGGGCCAAAGATAAACTTTGGTTGATCATTATTCAAATTAATAGCATCTTTACCATCATTTATATTCAGTGTTTCAGTGATAGTTGATTTGTACAAGTCATGTTTTACCAATTCTGTTAAAGGAATTGGTATTTTCAACTTTGCAATTTCATTTTGAATATTAAATGAAGGTTGAGATTTACTGATTTGAATAAATTATTCTTTGGTAACTATATTTTGGCTTGGTCTGTCTTGGGTTTCTACAGTTACGTTTTTATTTTCAATTGGTTTATCATTCTCTGTCTGAGTTTCCTAAGTTTTACTGCTCCTAATTTTCTTTTCAGGGGTTGTTTGTGAAGCAGTAGAAGTTAAGTTTCAAACTTAGAACTTTCAGCAGGTGTTTTTGAATTATCAGTTTTTGGATCTACTAATTTAGGATTAGCAGAGGGCATTTTTGGATCTGAATTTTCTAATTTAATAGAATTAGAAGCTTTTGCTACAACAGATTTCTATGAATCTTTTGAAGCTTGAGCAACTTCATCAGTAATATCAACAATTTTAGGACTTGATGCTTTTTTAGGACTGGAAATGTTTGGGAAAGAATTGGAGCTTTGCTTATTTTCCCTTGGGAGAATTTGTAGAACTTTTATTTTTGGAGCTTCTATTGTTTTCTTATTCTGAGTTTGGGAAGTTTTTTTGGTAGAAGACTCATTGTTTTTCTTATTTCTAAGGTTATATTGACTGTGTATTTCATTTATGGCAAAGTCATAAGCCTATTTATAATCAAAGGATTCACTGGAATCTAATTTGAGTTGTTGAAGTTCAAATAATTCATGATCTTCCTGAGTGAGGAAAATAGTATTATTGTCATCTATTCCCATTAGATGATTGATTGAATCCTCATCTTCATTATTATTCTGAGAAATTTCAGCATAGTTCTCTTGGAATGGGGGTCTTATTGTCTGGTCTGGTGTTGTTTCTTTTGCTTTTCCTTGGTTTGTGTTTTTCCTAAAATTAGGATTTCTGATCTGATGTTGATTATCCCATTGTGGTCTTCTTTCTATATTATCTAGTCTATCCATCATCCTCTCTAAGGTTTTAGCTAAGCTATCTATTTTTGCATTTTTTCTAAGGTGTCTACATCTCTTTCCCTTAATTGATAAGACATATCTTCATCAAATCCATCAGGGAATTTGAGCAACACAAAATAAGGAGTAGGTTTAAGATTTGCAGGGATGGAATTATAGACATTATTATACCTAGTGCAGTAATCTTGGACTGACTCATTTGGGGCTCTTTTCATTGCATCAAATTCAGATAATATCTGGAGGGGGTTATTTTTCTTTTCCAACTTATTTAAAAACAATCTATGAAATGCAGCTAAATTAGTTACACTACCAGCAGCAAAATCTTTATACCACTTCTTAACTTCTCCTGTCAAAGTTTGGGCAAATAACCTCATTTGAACATCTGAATCATCAATTTCATAAATTTCAAAGAAGTATGTCATCTTAGTAATGTGTTGCTGAGCAGTATATTGTGTAGTGCCATCAAACTGTGGTATTTTACTCTGATAGTCTTGAAGCATGTCATGAAGTTGTTGTGGTAAGACAAGGGGGGCATACCTAGCAGCCATAGCTTGAAGTTTAGCTGGGCTAAGAGGTAAAGTAGAAGAACTTGGGGCTGAACTAGTAATGGTAGCTGATGAACTAAAAACTATATTTAAGGAGTTGAGAAATGAAACTGGAATATATGTAGAACTAATAGGGAATGAGAATGATGTGTTTGCAAAATAAGAAGGTAAACTAGTGGATATAGTGGATGAAGTGGATGGTGGAAATAGTATTCTAGGCTGTAAAGGTAGTCTAGGGATAAATGGATCTGTAGATGAGTTGGTAGTGGTATCTATATATGATGTAACAGCATATAGAGATGAATCTTTAGCTGGTATTATTGTGGTATGTAATTGAGAAACTGGAGGTTTGTTTGCATGGGTTAAAAATTTAGCTAATTCAATAGCTTCATCAATATCCTTGAGAATAGTAACATTAATTTCTTCAACCTTAGTCTGATATTCAAATTTCTTTAATTTAGATTCAATTGAAATATTTTTCTGTTTTGTATTCAAGAATGAAATAAAAACAAGGTCTAAAACAACAATTTTTAAATCACTTTCAGATTTTCTTCTAAATAAAGAATGCTCAAATTTCAGATCAAAATCAATATCTTGCAGACTTACTAACTCTTGAGGCAATGAATTAACTCTTATTAATGACACTTCAACTTCTAAATTCTCTAACTATTTTTTCTTTTTTCCAATTTGGTATGGGTTATCTACTATGACAACAGGCTTAGGATCCAGGTTAGACCTGGTATAATAGGTTTTCCTAGAAGCCAGAATTACAAATTTTCAATACCCACAACTTATAAAAGCAATCTTAAAGTAAAAGGATAATTAAACTAATTTTCTTTCAAGACTAGTTTTATGACAGAGGATTGGTTAAGTCCCCAGTGGAGTCGTCAGTATGTTATCACTATATTAATTCTAAAGTTGTGAAAATTTTGGATTTTAGTCAAAGAATACTAGAGGTAACCTCAAACCTACTTCAAACTCTAGGATCTAGCCTTCCTAGGGTTCAGAGAGGGCTCTCTCTTTAAAATTTATCTTTGTTTGATTTGTAAATGTTAGGCTAGTTATGAATGTGCAATTGGTTTTGGTTTTTATTGATTTGGTGGGAAAAAATCACATGAAAGTATGGATAGAGGGAGATCTATTTTTCCATTGGGCTAAGGAGTCAAAATTCAAGCTAATAGAACTAGGATCAAGACCTAAAAGGTCAAATGTCTTCAAGGCAAGATAGATAACCCTTGGAGATCTTGGAAAGTTTTTTTTTGAGATGGTATGATCGGGATAAAAGGTACTTAAGGATCCTTTGATCCGGAAAAGAGAAGTAGTAGGCAGAGGTCAAATGGGAGAGGGAGCAATTAAGAGTTCCCTGCACCGGAAATCAGAGGAAAACATAGAAATGATAACTAGTTAAAACAGGGTGCTTTTAACAAATCCTGTAGTAATACTCCTAGTTATACATTCAAATTTAGAATTAAACATAGATGGATGCATGTAACAAAGAAAGATAACAATGACAAGTTTAGAAAATACTTCACTCCAAATAGCTTATCACAGGGATCTTGAAGTATGATGCCAATTGGTTGATCCAGTCCGCTACTCAAAATTTGAATACAAAGCCTTCAATTCCAACAAAAAATGTCTATAGTAATTTCCAGCAATTTTATTCCACCCAAAATACTTCTAAAGTTGAAGTATTTATACATAATTTCTTACAAAATATCCTAGAAAACTTCTAGGAATTAACTTAGGAAAATAAAATATCTTTACAAAAATAATAGAGACAATTGCTTAACAAATCAACAATTTGTCCTATTTTATCCAAAAGAAATAGAATTGTTTTGATGACAAGAAGATGCGAGCTTCCTATGTGTCCTCCTTGTTGGCTCTTAGATATTTTTTAGAATCTGACCTGCCTTGTTTGATGCTCTTCCTATGATACTCTTTATTCACTGATACTCTTTCACTTCGGATACTCTCTACCCTTTAGTAAAATTGTTTACTGCTGTAAAATCTACTTTGACAGTAAAATCAACAAACTGATTTTTCTTCTTTCATCTGTTTGTCTTCCATTCTTCATAATAAATCTGTTAGGGATTACCAATCCTCATTTTTAGGAATTTGTATATTATTTAATTTCCTAAATTTCTCAGCAGCTTCAGTATATCTACCAAAGGTTGGCTTGATGACAAATAAATGTTTGATCTCATGCTGCAAGTAAAACAAGTCTTCAAAATTCTTCAATAAGACTTTCCTTGTTGGAATGCCTTGGCCTTATGGCTTATTTACCTGTTCCTTGGAAAACTCTCTTATCTTTTTATCAGTCATTCTGGGGCATCAGCTTGTCATTAAGAACCATAATATCAGGCAGTCCTTTTTGCCTCAAATTTGTGAACTTAACCATGAATCTGGTTATGGAAGTATTCATAGTTTTACATTTTTCTTCAAGTTGCCTCATCAAATTTCTCTTTGTAGTGACTTTCATAATTTCTAGGATAGTTTCTTTCCTGTCATTGATTTTGGGTTCTTCCAACTCCTGTCTATTCTTGCTGTTAAGGAAAGTGATTAGCCTTATAGCTTGCTCTAGTTTATCAGCCAATTCACCTTGTGTCTTTTGAATTTCTACTTGTGCTGCTAGTAATAACTCTCTTTGCTCATAAATTACCTGAATTGAAGGCCACACATCATGAATGGCTTCAATGATATTGTTCCGCAAGTAATTCTTTATGTATGATATTTGCTCAGTCAATGCTAACTCATCTTGCAATTTCTTTAGCTGTTCACTTAATCTGAAGGCTTTCTACTCATGTGTTTTGGAATTTTTCTGAGCCAATTTATTTGAACTCTCAAGATTTTTTACTATTTTAGTCAATCTGTTAATCTCATTTTTCTTTAAAGACATCTCTTCCATTTCTTTCACTAGTTGGTTGGCTTCATCTGTAGGCTGCACTGTTGTTGTAGAGGATTCAGTAGCTGAAGTTGTGGAAGAAGTCACTGGCACTACAGTGGCCAATGGCTCTTTGGGTGCCAACTTTTCACCTAAGGTTGAAGGAACTGCTGTAGTGATAATTGGAATGATTGTAGGAATCTCTGGTTTTTTCACTATTTCCTTTTCTTGAACAAGCTTGTCCATCTTTATTTCCATCTCTTTAATATGGGCTGTCAAATGTAAGATGATATTCATCATGTCATCTTTTTCATTTTGTTCTTATATGATCTCCTTTGTTTGAGGATGTTCACTTTGAGGAAGCTTGAGCTGTTTCCTCAAAGCTGCTATATCTTCATTTTTCCTTTTTATTAACAATTCTGCTGCTTTGATATTAGCAGGATGATATCCCACCTGCAAAACTAATTCTTCTAAAGATTTTATCCTTAAATCCTTGGCATACAGTGAGGCCTTGTCCATCTTCATCTGATCTTGCATGTTGAAGATGGTGTTTTGGAGCTTTTGAGCACTCATGGCCTTTGTTGTCACAGTAGAGTATAACATCTTTGAGCTTTTCCTGTGAAATTCTATCTGATCTAGTTCACGAATAATATCAGTAGCTACTTCAAGATCCAATTTTTTATGATCAGAAAATGATTTTGGCACTGGTACTGTGGGTTGCGAGAATGACATAATCAAATTTTTACTTGAGTAGTCAAAGGCTAATAGAAATTTGTTTTGATTACCTGGATTTTGCTTCAAAAACTGAGAGTAAATTTCAGTTTTGATTTCTTCATTCTTTAGTTTGATCTGTTTATGGTTCTCATTAATATCCAAGTCTTTTTACTCAGCTAACTGTGAGGAAGAAGCCCCCATGCTTTGTTGTCTCTCCATTATCTGTGTATCTTCATTATTGACCTGTTCTTCATTATGATTATTAGGAGCTGATTCATTTATGATGACTTTTGAAGTATCAACATTAGTTTTTGGTGCACCTGTATCATCCATGTCAATTATCATTTTCTCTTTACCAACTGAGCTTAGCTTGGGCCTTTTGTTGTAGATTATCTTAAACTTGGTCTCAGTTGTAGCTTCTGTTGTATAAGCTCCCTCTTCTCTGATTCTCTTAGTGGATTTCTTTGGCTGTTTGGCAATTTCCAAAGTGTGACTAGTATCCCTTTGGTACACTGTATCTGTTAAAGTGTTTTCAACCCACTCAATTTGATTAGCAAAATTCTCTATTTCTGGTTTTGATTCATGGGTAAAGGGTGTTAATTTACATTTTACCCTTAGTTTAGTCAAGATCGCTTGTGGATCATAATTCCATGGGAAACTTTATTCAGATCTAAATTCCAACAATTTCTTAGTTACCTCTTTCTATGCATCTCTATGGTTGCATATGAATGGCCCTATCTGATTCTTTAACTTGAATGGGTTTTCTTCTTAGCTGCCATGAAAGTAATAGAATCAGAATTAAGGATCTGCCTTATATACTCCAAGGAAAAGATCCTCATAGAGACATGTTTAGGTAACTTGTAAGGTAACAAGTTTTCCCCAAATACCATGATTTTAGTATGCTTCTCATAAAGGTACCAATCACCAACCTTAATGTGTTATGACAACTGAAAAATCTTTTTCATTTCTTCATTAATTCTTAGTTTTTCTGCTTTGGTCAACATTGTTATTACTGGATGCAAAAATAATTCCGAAAAGTCTGAATATGTGAAATCTGTGCATTATTTTCTAAGAAATGTAGTCCAAAAGATAACAGATAGAGGATTACCCTCTATGTTAAGTTTTTGTAAAGTAACCAGAAATCTGCCTGATTGGAAATATAGAAACATACGAAAAAGGAAAGAAGTATATATGAATACTCTTTCAATAGGCAAATCAGTCAACTGATAATGGATGTTATCTTCAATGAAACTAGCATAGTCAAGAATTACTGATGGAGGTTTCCCTGGGGTAAAGGTGGATAAGAACCCCAAGATGGAGTCATCAGTAAAATATCCAAGGATGAAGGAAAGCATAGAGATTATATGTCTTGAACCTTCTGGGAATTTTTCAGTAGAATATGGAGTATTTATCTTTGGAATTTCTACATGTGAGGGCATGAATTTTCGAAAAATCATGAATCTCTGAGGGAAAATCTTTAGGCCAATTGGTATTTAAGTAAGGGCCTCTATGATAAGTGGAACTTCTCGTTAGTTGATGCCGCAACATCTAATTGATAGATTGAGCTGTGATAGTGAAAAGAACTTCTTTGTAAGCATTTATTATGGCTCTTTTATCTGGTACATAGTACTTATGACACAATTTGATAATTTATTGGCCTGGGTGAGTTACCAGGACAACATATTTGGGCAAATGGGATTCCCAAATATGAATCTCTTCTTCCTTATCTAGAGATTTTTCAAAACACCAGTTATGGATATATATCAAGTTAAATTCCACAATAGGATTAGCTATCTTGTAATCAGTATCCGCTAGGGGGATATGTTCAACATCAACAACAAGTGGTTGAAAAGGGATTACCACTATGGCAGTCTTAGAAGTGATAGAAGGGGTTGGTTTAGGCATTTTGGAACCTTCAGGATTTCTTGTACTCTTCTTTTTAGGCATTTTGGGCTACTTCTGCAAGTTTAATAGTTTGCAGAAGTGATTTTCTTTAGTAGAGGATATTTTGGACAAATTGGCTAAGGATGGATTTTTCTTTGGGATTTCTTTCCAAATAGGCTTTTCAAAAAGGTTTAGAAGCTTTAGAACTGGTTTAAAACAGAAAACAGGGGTTTTCTGAGTACTTGACATAGAAATAGGGCTTTAAAGCTCTCTTGAAATGGTTACAGAGGTTTGGGGCACCTACAGAGGGTTTCTGGCTTGCTTCACAGCTTAAAACAGATCATTAAACTGTGAAAAACTCACAAATTTCTTTAAAAATGGTGCACAATAGAGAAAATGGTTTCTGGAAAAATTTGCCAAAGTTTGGCCTGTTTTTGGGACATTTTAGCAAATTTTTAATCAAATTTTTAGCTTCATCTGTGTTCTCTTTTTGTTTAAAAATGTTTTTTAACTTGATTGTAGGTTGTAATTTGAGAAAAATACCTTTTTGTATTATAGGTATTGGCTTTGGAAGAGTTTCTGAGGTTCTGGTTGAATTGATTGTTACAGTTGATTATCTGGAGCAATGCATAGCTCCTCAGTAGTCTTCAAAGGTGTACTTGGTAAATCTTGAAGGTTTCAGGCATGAAAATGGAAAAAAGGAGCTTAAACAGGGTTCTCTACAGTCGGGAGAGGCGATGTAGTGGGTTAAACACACAGGGTAAATCAATAAATGCATTACCAAAGGTTTTATTAAACCATTTGTGTTATTTCAGTTTGGCATTGAATGTGGGTCACATCAGGCGAGAAGGTGGTTTCAGAATTTTGAAGGGATATAAAACTTGTAGTTATCGTGCGGATATTGAGCGGTAAGTTGTTTTAAACTCAACCCACGCAATCTAATAAGGAAAGGCCACATGGAGGAGAGAGGAATGGGAAAAACACGCATTTTGTGTGGCTTTGGCATTTGGGCGATCACGCACCTATTCTATGTGATATCAACTTTCGACCATTAGATCTGGAGGTTGAAGACAAATGGTCAAGATTATTTCGGGAGTTTCATCGAAATGGTATGTGGTACCGGGCCTTTATATAGGTGGAAGGGTTAAGATGTGGTGGGGGATATACGTTTTAAAACATATATATAATGTTTTAGTTAATGTATATGGGTGTGGGCTTTTATGCATAGGTGGCCATGGTTTTTGAAAAAAAATTGTTTAATTCAAAAAAATTGGATTATATGAATATAGGCGGGGGTAATGTTTTTTATTTCAAACATTTGAAAAATGTTTCAAATTTCATATGAGTGCGCAATAGAATATTATATATTTTTCTCAACTTTTACCATTGTCAAACCATAGGGGCGAGATCTTTAAATAATGATATTTTTTAGACCAAAGGGCTTATAATTGGGGTTTTTATTTATGCACATGGGGATAATAGACTTTGGTCTTAAGTGTTAAAATAGTGGGTTTTGGGGATTTATTTAAATATAAGGGAATTAATAACTATGGGAGGGTATATTTAGGGTTTTAATAAAAATATGCTAAAAGTCAGTATGAAAGAGTTGTGAGATGTAAAAATAAAACACATATTATCTCTAAGTAAAGTGTAAAAAATAAAGCATTGCTCATTTTCATATTTACTTCACTAATACTTAGGATAAATGTAATTTTGAGGGTTTTATGAATTCTTTTTAAGGAATGAAGTTAATTATTTGGGATTTTAGTTTTACTAAGTAAGAATGTGTCTTTACTTAGGAGAAAGGGATTTTAATGTGTCTTTACTTAGAAGAAAGGTGTTTTAATGTATGAATGAAGGGTGAATGATTATAAATGTGGGTTTAACATAAGACCTCAATATTTTTAACTAACCAGTCATTGAGCCTTGGGTCTGGTCCCAACAAAATTCAGAGAAATTCTCTGAGCCTATTTGACTGGTAGCCTAGAATACTGAATACTTATAGGGGAGGGGAAATTAGTGATTTTTCCCGATGATAATTTATTACATGCTTTCTCCACTGCTTTCTACCTACCCAGCTTTATTATAACATTTTTTCTTCATTTTTGTAGGTGCATTTAGGCTTGCAACCTTGAAACATTTTCTTTTAAAGCACAAAACTATCTAAATCTATATTATTTCATCTGAGAGCTCAGATTAAACTATTGAACTACTCATTATTCCTACCTATCTAATGATTTATCAAGTCTAAATTGTTTGATAAATATTTATTCACTATCTAAAACATGAAATTGAAAGCATGAAATTTTAATATTAAATAGTTTAACTTATCATGGATTATGGCATTTAATGACACTCTGCACATAATCATTATTTTTGTAGTAAAAATAAAAGTAGTGGAATTTCGACTTGCTCACTTTCAGGTCTTATTTTTATCTCTTTTTTCTTTTAGGGTATATATTTTTCTAAGTCCTTTGATATTTCTTTTAAGAATTTTTACCCTCTTTTTTATTTTTTATTATTTTTCATTTTTTCAAAATATGGGAAAACAACTTGCAGAAAGCAAGGTATGTACATAATTTAGAAGACTATCAAAGTCTATTCAAAATTTTATGAACCCTATTATTATAGGACCCTAACGGTGGCTCCACATGGGGATGGCATTTCCTGGTGAAATGTCAAGAACTTTGAGACCCAATAGCCTTTGAATTTTGACTATGATTTTCATGTAAGTGTCTCATGCTTTCCGTAATAACTCATATTTATGACATTTTACTCTTCAAAGCTTAGGGCCTTCTCTCCCGAGCTTCAACTCGTAAGGAAAACATCCAATCCAATCTAAACTCGCAATGTATATGTAAAAATATCAAAGTCAATAAAAACTAAATATTTGTTAACTCGGGGGGAGTAGTAGTGCTTTAGCATTCTACCATTAATCTGGTCCTTCTTGTAGATCTGTTCCATCCAATTCTTTCAAAAAAGAGAGCATTATTTTCGTCTATATCCATAAATCACATAAGGTCCTTTCCACGGAAATCGAATTTCCCATGTTTACCTTTGTCTTCTCTCTATAATACATTTTAACACTTGGTCTCCAATGTAAAAGTCATCCTCTTTAGTATTTTTATCATGAGTTTCTTGATTTTTATCCTAAATGACTTGAGATTTAACATAAAATTATTCCCTTGTTTGTTGCAAGTGAATAGTCTCGGTTAATCCTTCTCTAAATATCATTAGTTTCAACCCTGTAATTCTTGGATAATTTTCATCATCGGCACTCCTAAGGAGGATGGAAAAAACAACATCCATTTCATAAACAAGATGATAAGGAGATGTACCAATGGAATTTTTAGTTGGAAGTCTATCTGCAATACGGCATTGACTAAATTTCTATTCCAAGATTTTTTGTTATCTTCTAGTAGTTTTTTTAATGATATTTACAAGAATTTTTTTTAGGATTCAACTAGGCCATTACCCACGAGGGTAATATGCGGTAGAGTGGGCTAGGGTAATATGGTATTTGTGGCAAAAAGGAAATCATACTTTTGGATTTGAATGTCGTTGCATTATTAGTAATAATATTCACGTCAACATCCAAATCTTGAGCAGAATGTTATTTTCTAGGAAGGAAATAATGAGTCGTGTTAGTGGCTTGTCCGGAGGCTATGGCTTCGATCCACTTTGTGAAATAATTAGTGGCAGTTAAAATCCACTTATGTTGTCCTTAACCAAAACTCCAGATCTAAAAAGGAAGAAAACTTTTCGGATGCGGATGGGTTTACAAAAAAAAGTTTGGACCAGAGATGGAAAAGTGGATAGACATAAAGCTCGTATTGTCGCTAAATTATTTTCACAAGTTGAAGGCATTGAATATGCTAAAACCTTCTCCCTTGTTGCCAAAATGAATTTTATCCACCTTGTTCTTTACGTTGCTGCTTCCTTTAAATGGGAAGTCCATCGGATGGATGTTAAATCTACCTTCTTACATGGAGATTTACATGAAGAAATCTACATGGAACAACCCCCGGCTTTATCCAAAATGACTCTAGCCTTGTTTGTCACCTTAGGAAGTCTCTCTATGGACTCAAACAAGTTCCTTGGGCTTTTATGCCAAGATATATAGATTTCTATTAGATAATGGCTTTTTCTAGGTGTCATTCGACAACATGTGCCTACACCAAGAAAGTGGGTAAGTCCTTCACCATCCTTGTTCTTTATGTTGATGATCTTATCCTTACTAGTAGTGATCCAAACCATATAAACCATGTGAAGTCTAGCCTCAAAAAATAATTTTGAAATGAGACACTTAGGACACTTTCATTATTTCCTTGGTCTTCAAGTCTTGCAATCCAAGGAAGGCATTACCCTCTCTCGGTCCAAGTATGCATGTGATCTTCTACACCATTTTCACATGGAAGACTATATGCGACCCCCTTCTCCCTTTCGATCTGGAGTTAAGCTTTCAATCACTTGTCTTGCTTGAAGTTGATGCTACCTTATATCATCAACTTGTTGGTAAACTTTTATATTTAATCCACACCTGTCTTGACCATTCCTTTGTCGTTGGTCTTGTCGCTCGGTTTATGCACCAACCTCATGAAAGTCATCTGGAAAGCGGCTAAAAGAATACTTCAATATATTCAAGGTACATTTCGGTTCAAGATTCATTACGGTGCAGGGAGCATCTCCATTGTTTATTGGTTTCATCGATTCGATTGGGTTGGAAGTCTCACCCGTAGGATATGTATTTACTCTTGGTTTAGGACTCGTTACTTGGTCTTGTAAGAAAAAAAAGTGTCGTCTCTCTTTCTTCGGTAGAATCGGAGTATCGTGGTGCAGTTGAAGCAAACAAGGAAGCCATGTGGCTTTGTTAGATTCTATCTCGAATTTGGTCTTCATCGATGAGCATCCAACTACACTTTGGTGTGATAATCGAGTGCCATTCATCTATGTAAAGATGCGGTTCAACATCGAGCGTATGAAACACATTTAACTCCACATACACTTCATCGTAAATCTCATTCACGATCGTGTTCTTGAAGTGCGATATTGTCCAACCAATGATGAAGTAGCTAATATCTTTACAAAGGCTCTCATAGAAGGGAAGTTTACGAAACTTCGATCCATGATTGGAGTTCGGGGAAAGTTGTCATTAAGGGGGATAGGATCTAATGCCTCCTTCCTTCTCTTGTTGTGTCACTTTTGTAAATGCTTCAATCCTATCCCAATTTGTTCTTAAGGGGGGTTGTTAGGATATTTCGACACATAGGAAATAGGCTCCTTTTGTGTCACCTTTGTAAATCCTTCAATCCTATCCCAAGTTGTTCTTAAGGGGGGATGTTAGGATATTCCAACACATACGAAATAGTTAAGAATAACTTAGTCTAGTGTAGAGTTAGGTAAAGTGTGTTTCCTTACCATGTACATTTGTAACTTATAATTCGACGATCACGATTTGTAGTGATGCGATGGTTATCTCTCACCTCGGTATTAACGACACTTGATCCGTGGATTACCACCCGATTGGTCCATGATCTCGATTTAAAACGCACGGAGGGTCATTTTTTCGGTAACCGCTTATGAGAGAAACATATGTAACTTTTATTTTTATATTAGTAAATTGCCCTGAAGTGGCAACGTTGGCTCGAAGCCATGGATTTGTTTCCCTCTTTGAGGGTTTTAACCATGTGATTATCTTTGGTGTACTAATTTCTGATCTCGTTTGTGAGCGGTGACCTTTGGTTCTTGATCTAAGGAACTTACCCTGTAAATTCCTACACAAAAATATCTTCTAAGGGGGTTAAGCCTTTAGGTAGGAAATTATCCTTGAGGTTTAAAATTTCGGATTCATCATCAATAATTTCTTCAACTTCTACTTTCTCTAAGCTTTCTATATTAGCTTGACTAAATCTAATTGGTTTATCAAACTTTATTCTATTTATATCTAGGTTATTTCAATCTATTTCACAATCTAAATCTTTATCTATCGTACTAATCTGTATCTATCTTACAATTTTGAAATTCTCCTTCATTGTTCATAAAATTGTAAATCTCTTCATCTTGGGAAAAAAATCTGCCAATACTTTAGATTATTTGGAATTATTGGCCTCTACTCGAGTTCGAGTAGTATATCCGTGATTTGGTTGGAATGGTAAATTGCATGTACCGGCAAAGGTAGCTAGACAATGAGCTTGCATATTTTTTCTTCTAGGTATAACAACAAATTTACATTCCAATAAATCATCGGTTAAATCTAGCACGGTGTCTCTCGTATCAACTTAGTCTTGGATTGTAAATAGAATAATCTCCATTTATTTTTTTTATGATCAACTACGAATCTCCCATGATTAAAATTCGTTGTCCTCCCCGAGTTCCTAATTATTTGAACTCATAGAATTAGGGCTTCATATTCCGCCATGTTATTGGTACATTTGAAATTGAGCCCTGAAGGCATGACCTTCCGAGTGATTAGTTTCCATGTTTGTTATCCAAAATCCCGCTTTCGCTCCTAATTTTTTTACTGAGCCATAAAATTCTGAATGCCATAGGGAATCATGAAATATATTATGATTATTTGGTTTTTTCTTCTTCTCAATTAGTTTAGTTTGGATTTCATTAGTTTTCAGAGATACATAATATAAAAGAATCATGATCGGTTGGTGTAGAGTAAATTGGATAGTTTATAGTTCTTTCAACACTACTTACCATGTACTTCATCAATGTTTCTCTATATAACTTCTTAGGCTGAAAAAAAACACGATATAGTAGCATAAATCATGTCTAGTTGTAGAGATCCCACGTAAATTTTCTCCCCATGAGAAAGAAAGTAACATTCCATATTTAGGTGGGATATCGGCTACTACAATTTCCATTAATATTCTCTTACCCGGCAGATCTTGAACTAGTGTTACACACAAATCTTTGATTAATCCTAAGCATTTAAATTTACTTGAGTCGGATGAAAATAAATCTTTGTAAGGCACTGGTTATTTCTAAATTTAGAGTTTCCATAATGGATTTAGGCATAAAATTGTGGGAAGCTCCCTGAATCTAGCATAGCATTATGTAGAATTTTATCATGAATGGTAAGACTGATATAGAATGGAGGGACTACTCCATCCGCATTTTTTCCATTCACATCTAGGCCAAAGATCAAATGCTGGTTGATCATCGTTCAAATTAATAGAATCTTCACCATCATTCATACTCGGTGTTTCGAGTTTATAGTTGATTTGTATAAGTCATGTTTTACCAATTCGATCAAAGGAATTGGTATTTTTAACTTAGTAATTTCTCGTTTGAATATTAAATGAAGGTTGAGACTTACTTGATTTGAATTAATTCTTTTTTAGTAACAATAGTTTGGCTTGGCTTGGCTTGAGTTTCTACGATTATGTTTTTATTTTCAATTGGTTTAATATTCTCTTGTCTTAGTTTCCCTGTGTTTTAATACTTCTAATCTTCTTTTCAAGTGTTGTTTGAGAGGTAGTAGAAGAGCTTTCAGATTTAGAACTATCGGCAGGGTGCTTTTGAATTATTAGTTTTTGGATCTATTGATTTAGGATCGGTGAGAAGGTGTTTTAGGATCTAAATTTGTTCATTTAGCAGAGTTAGAGGCTTTATCTATGTGTCTTTTGAGGCTTGAGCTACTTCATCGAGTAATATCAACAATTTTAGGACTTGATGCCTTTTTAGGACTAGAAATGTTTTGGGGAGAATTGGAGCTTTGCTTGTTTTCCCTTGGGAGAATTTAGCAAAACTTTTTGTTTTTGGAGCTTCTATAGTTTTTCTTATTTTGAGATTGGGAAGATTTTTTGGTAGAAGACTCATTTTTTTTCTTATTTACGAGGTTATATTGACTACGTATTTGATTTATGGAAAATTCATAACCACTGTTTATAATCAAAGGATTCACTGGACTCTAATTTAAGTCGTTGAAGCTCAAATAATTCCCGATCTTCCGGAGTGAGGAAAATAGTATTATCATCATCTATTCCCATTAAATGATTCATTGAATCATCATATTCATCATTATTCCCGAGAACTTTCAACATCGTTCTCTTGGAATGGTGGCCTTATTGTTTGGTGCAGAGGCGTTTCTTTTGCTTTTCCTCGATTTATGTTTTTTCTAAAGTTGGGATTTATGATCTATTGTTGATTATCCCATCGAGGGTGTTTTTTCTATATTATCTAGTCTATCCATCGTTATTTCTAAGGTTTTAGTTAGGCTATCTATTTTTTGCATCCGAATTTGAATTTTCTTCTTTGATAGTCACTCTTCTTTCATTTTACGATTCTATATTTTTTTAGCTAATATGTTTATTTCTACACTAACAACATCTATTTGCATTTTTTTCTAAGGTGTATCGCATCTCTTTCCCTTAATTGATAAGCTATATTTGCATCAAATCCTTCAGGAATTTTTAGCAAAAAGCAGAATAAGGAGTAGGTTTAAGAGTTGCGAGGGATATAATTATAGACACTATTATACCTAGTGCGATAATCCCTGAACCGACTCATTTGGGGCTCTTTTCAATGCATCAAATTCAAAAAATATATGTAGGGGGTTCTTTTTTCTTTTCCCATTTATTTAAAAAACGATCTATAAAATATAGCTAAATCATTTATACTACCCGTGCAGTTTGATATTTAAACCATTTCTTAACTTCTTCGATCAAATTTTGAGAAAACAATCTCATTTGAACATCCGAGTCATCTATTTCGTAAATTTCAAAGAAGTCTATTATTTTAGTTATGTGTTGTCGAGCGAGTATATTGTGTAGTACCATCAAACAATGGTATTTTATTTTTATAATCTTGAGGCACGTCATGCAACTATTGTGGTAAGACAAGGGGAGCATACCTAGCAGACCATGACTAGAAGTTTAGTCGAGCTAAGGGGTAAAATAGAAGAGATCGAGGTTGAACTAGTAGTGATAGGCGATGAACTAAAAAAATGTAGTATAAGTGCTAGGAAATGATATTGGAATATGAGTAGAACTACTAGCGAATGAGAATGATGTATTTGCAAAATCGAAGGTAAACTAGTGGGTATAGTGGATGAAGTGGATGGTGGAAAAAAGTATTCTAGGCTGCAAAGGCGAGTCTAGGGAGAAATGGGTCTATAGATGAGTTGGTAGTGGTATCTATATATGATGTAACAACATACGAGAGATGAATCTACAGTTGGTATTATTGTGGTGTGTAATTGAGAAACTGGAGGATTATTTTCATAAGTAAAAAACTGAGCTAATTCAATAGGCTCATCAATATCCTTGAGAATTGTAACATTAATTTCTTCAACATTAGTTTGATATTCAACTTTCTTTGATTTAGAACTTGCTGTAATAATTTTTTTGTTTTGTATTAAAAAAATGAAACAAAAAGCGAGGTCTAAAACAATAGTTTTTAAATCATTTCAAATTTACTTTTAAATAAGGAATGCTCAAATTTCAGATCAAAATCAATACCTTGCAGGACTTACTAATTCTTGGGGTGATGAATTGAATCTTATTAATGATACCTTGTTCAATTGAAAGTAGATGTCAAGTTTTTCTACCCAATATTTTGCGGAACACTTGGATGACCCGTTAAAATTGGGTAAAAATAATCTAGGCCATAGTGTGGTGTCGATCATGATTATGAATGAATCCACCACCTCTATGTTGATGCCTTGGTCTTATATTGTCCTTTATTTGAAAAAAAATAAACTCAAGTGGTCTTTGAATCTATGATTTTGAGACTCATATTCTTCAAAATAGTCTTCAAGGGATTCATGTTCTTGAAACCCCTCATTTCCCACAACCAAAAAATGTAGGCATGGTAGAGCATTGGGAAACTTGTGGCTGATGTACTTTGGTTGATCATTCCGGTGATGAGACATGCCGAGCCTTATCCTTAATGAAATCCTTTATGGGATTCCTTTAATCTATCCATTCTCATATCCTTGATCTCTCTAGAAAGTTCTAGCATGGCTCTATGAAGGACCTTTGGGAAATCTTTCCCTTCATCTTCATCTCTAGATAAAGGGGCTTTATCCTTGTCTTCCTTATCATTTGTGTAATCAAACTTTATGTGTCTTCTATTTTCATACCTCTTCTCTCTATCGAGATAGAGGCTCGCTTCTTCAAAAGACATATTGGCTTTTAGAATTCACGAGCCGTGCCAAGATGATTCTCTAATACCACTATAATATTCCCAAATGGGGAATGCAAAGCAATATAATGCGGAATGGCAGGGAAAAAAAACACATATCATATTTTAGATAGAAATATGCCGATATGGAGACCTTTAATTTTTTTATAACGGTAGCAAAACATGTGTAAGAACAAGCCCATAATATGCATAACAAGAAAAGAAAGCCTCAAATGAAATAAATCCCTCAAAATGAGGTGTTGCAACCATACATAAAGTCTAGAAATTCCTTACAAAATTATTTTATTGGATCTTCAACAGTTGTAGATTACACATCGGATCTAGGATGAGTGCATAAAAATTTAGATCTATATTAGATCCATGCACTATACAAGCTCCTCTAAAGAACCCCCTTGGGGGTTTTTAGCAAAACACCAAGTACAAGATGTAGATCTAAGATCTAAGACTGCAGATCTATGGAAATATTTCGATCCGGAAAGTGTGGTCTGAACTGATATAGGCAATAGAATAGCCTCCTCCAATGGATCTCCAAAGTGAAGGGAAGATCCCCAACACTTAGAAAATCACCTCTCCAACGATGTGCTAAACCACCGTGCAGCGTACCTACGAGGGAATAACACAAATCTAGGTCTATACTACGTTGTAGGGATCAAAAAAATGGTTTTCTTGATGCCAAGATCTAAAAATGAGGCTCAATGCCTTCAATACTATCCTCCCAATGAAGTAGAAACCCCTCCTATTGAAAAAGGAGCACTAAAATGGCCTAGATCCGAAAGATCTAGTCTCCACTTGTCGTAGCTTGAAAAAAAAACCAAACCCTCAATAGGATCGCGTGCTGTAGTTGAAAGAAGAAGCTTGGCCCTAAGCCGGATAATGGACAATGCAATATAAACTCTCCCAAGAGCCACTCAATGGGAAGAGGTGGGATTCTCGACTAGGAACACCCAATGCTAAACAACATTCAATCTCAACTAAACATCAAGAGAAAGATATATGTCTAAATAGATCATATATTCATAAAAAATATGATAAGCATCGAGTAACCCTCTAATGCTTCCATCCCCTTCCTTTTATAAGGTAAGTGCTTGCAAACCCTAAACCACTTCCAATGAGATTGCTTCTTTCACACAAGGCACCTCCATCTAAAATTGTATTGTCCCTCATTGACGACCACTCCTCCATGATAGCGTTTGTACATTTGGTGAAGGTTGACCCGATCAAAATGTCCGACCCCCTTTCAAACCTAAGGGTGTTGGATTTTATAGCGAATATTTAGCCTTTTTACATTTGGAATTGATTTATTCATTATTAAGGAGTATTATGGGCCTCCTTTTCTCTTTTATTCTTTAAAAAAAAGTAATGAAACAAAAATGAATATTCAAATTAGCTCATGACTAATTGGGAATATTAAGTAAAATTTGTTAATTTCAAAAATTAAGGTTTACATAGTAGATTACAAAAAGTCAATAGATCTCTCGAGAGGGAGACTAGACCACATAAAAAATTATACTCTCCTTAGTGAAGATATAGACATTTGAAGGCTAAAATATATCTAAGTGACTACACCAACATTGATAAATTAGCCTAATTGGCCTTCTACAAAAGTAAAATTAAATATGAAATCACAAAAAAAAGTCATATAATAATCAAGCAAATGGTTAAGAATCAAAGCTCGCCACCAAGATAGGAGCGCTTAGGTCCCGCTAAATGTCTTCATGCATATAGAAGAATTCAAAGATGTTGTTCCACCCATTCCATTCTCTTTCCAAGATCCCTCGAGTGATTTTGCATGTGATCAATTGATTGAATAATGTCCATACGAGATTCCTAGTTGTCCAATAAAGTGTGACTCAATACAAATGTCATTTGCCAATATAAGTCAATTATCTGCATGTAGTGACTAAATCGTCCCCTAGTATGACCAATATCGTGGATATAATATTCCCACTCATATATAACTTCATTTTCTAGGAGGATAGTTCCATGAGAAGAGGCCTCCCCCTCCTATTTGGTAAGTTATTACTATACATGGGAAGGGGGTGAGCTCATAGTAGTAAGCAACAAAGTCCTTAATTTGATGGTGCAAATGAGTGTGTCCTCGGTGAGCCCACTTTTAGTAGTAAGATACCCCGCACTTTACTTTCGCTCGTTGACGAGGCATGTCATTCCCGACACCTAGAGACCCTAATTTATAACTAATACCGCAATAGATGAGAGGGCCTTGACTAAATCACACCCACCCTAGGCTATGATTTTTCATGGTAGTGAACATAATGACATAAAGACCTATCAAAGTGAAACATTAGGGGAATTTTGAGGTCTAAAATGGGTCTCCTAAGAAAAATGTACAACAAAAGTAAACTTTATAAGAACTAATTGGATTCAAGATGATGATGTCAACAATGGGGGATGATTCACTATTTTTTGGAGTAAAAAAGTAAAAAATTATAAAAAAATAATAAAATAATAAAACTACTTTTTGAACTCATATTTTAAACTTATCTTCCTAAGGCTTTACTCACTTTTTGGAGTCGGAGTACTCATTGGATGAGAAATTTAATTCATGATCCAAGGACGACCCATGTTGCATCATGTTGCGTACTTTTTGATAGACCCTGCTACACGAAAAAATGAGAAATACGTGAAAAAACGTGTTTACAATCATGTTTTTCATGTATTTCTCATTTTTTTGTGTAGCAGTAGTCCATCGAAAGTATTCAGCATGGGTAATCCTTGGATGAGAAATAAAATTTTGCATCCAATGAGTGTTTCTACGCTGAAATTTGAGTAAACCCATAGGGAGAGAAGTTGAAAATACGAGTAGAAAAAAATAGTTTTCCATTTTTTTCCCTCTTAAATTTGATGATGTAATCAAATATTATTTTATTATATCCACTATTATTTTATAATTTCCTTAGGAGGCCCATTTTAGACCTCAAAATTCCCTTAATGGTTATACTAACCCAACACTCATAGAGAGAGCAAACTATTTTTTTTGGCCACCACCCACCTCATCCGTGATGACCACCCACCGGCTAGAAAGCCACCAACCACATAGAAACAACATAGATGCACTTTGATTCAAGTTAAGAGATAGACCAAATATTGTACCTAAAAGAGAAGGGATAAACCAATACCAGGGGATACAAATATGCTTCCACCAAGACTCGCCTAGATCCCAATAGTTAGAAGAACACAAAATATCGAACAAATGCAACACCCTAAAAATCCAATTCCCCGAGTAATAGATGATATAAAAACCTAACGCCACTAGCATGAATCCCATGAAAAACAATAATGAGAAAAACCTATCCAACCGCCAAAGCTCCACTAATTAGCCAATTTTAAGGTGGTGAGAAACCCACCAGAAAAAAACCACAAAGAAACGAATTCAAATCGGGACATTGGAACAGTCCCAAAGCCACTCTTATCATAATGAAAGATAAATTATTTCTTAGATACAAAAATATAAATTATCAAGATGAGTTAACTTAGCAAGGAAGAAGGGAAAACCATTTTTTTGAAGCCTTAACGTTGATAGAAACAATAACCAACTCTTCACATACACCACCTCTAAGCTAGAGTGTCTCCTTGTTACCCAAGTAAGACAAAGCAGTTCCACCTCCAACACACCGTTTAGTTAATTCACCATCCACGAGAATCCTCCCTCCTAAGGGAAAGTCCCTTACTTTTAGTGGAAGACATATTGCTAAGAAAGGAAAACTTCATGGTGATCAATTAATCCATGGCTCATCTCACTCACATACCATGCATCCTGTTGTAGCCGCTACAACAACACCACCCAAAATTTTGGGTATATTTAAAATTTTGGGTCCCCCTATGCTCGCTTAGTCGTTAAGGTCTTTCATCGAACCTGCAGTCAGTGACATCCCAGCAACCTATTCCCAACCCCTCATGAGTTGTCTCGCCATCATGATCAGATGTGGCTGTTGCAATCATGCCAAATGTGGGAGGGATCATCTGGCATATGATTGAACACTCTTATTGCAGTCGCGTCATGTGTAATGAGATTTCCATGCATACTTTTAAATGGGAAACTTTTGTATATTAACAATTAAAGGCCCTGTCACCGTAGGTCATTAAGCATGTGGTTTGAATACCTCTGTTACATTTTCTAGTCTCATATTTTTTATCTGTGGCCACCATTATCAAAGAATAATTATGATGTCGTAATTTTCCACATAGGTCGACCCCACGGGTGACAAACTCCTCAGTCGTATCACAACATCAAGGGTAATAAAATTGGGCTCAACGATGAGGCCAAAGTTGCGGAACAAGGAGGATCAGGAGCAAGTGATCAATATTGTTAAAGGGAGGATAGTGCAATACATGATGATCAGAGAGAACCTTTTATGTCACTGATACAAAGGCTTCCTTCACTCGATGGGTGCAAGCAAAGGAACATATTTCGCCACTTCGATGAATCTAGCCTAAAGTATAGCCGGGTGAACAAAGCTGACTCAAAAGATCTCCCTAGAGAATGACAATCTCATATGGGTGTGGCAAGTCGACGACAGAGTTTCAAATATGGCAGCGCACCTTTGGGAAGCAACATCTGTCAATCTTGAGATACATACTGTGGCATTATTTAGGTTGCATGAAAGGGCCTTAAAACCCTACTCTCCGTTGCCCTTACATGTCCATGACGATTGTCTATACGAAACCATAAGGGATGGAGAACTTCATTTTGAACCTAGAAGGTTATGTTGAAATGCATACGCTTTTGGTAGCTGGGTAGAAAAGGTCAATATGAAAAGGGCTATCAATGTGGCTTGAGAAGTATATTTCGACTCTCGATCTTTCAAAACGAGAAGCTTTCGTGTTATGAGGAAAATTAAATGATCAAATTAAACTAGGCTCGGAAGCACATGGTTTTAAAACCATAAGTTATCTTGGAGCAAAACTCAATGATAACATTATAAAGGGCGCAAGGTGATGTTGTATATATTAACGCAAGGCGCAAGACCATGTAGGTTCCAAAACATATAAAATGGTGAGATGTTGGTTGAAACTCGATGGAAATGATTAGAAGAAGAGATAAAGAATAGCTTATTTCAAATTATCATCATCGTGGCCTCCATTCAGGTTATGTCCCATTTTTCTGCTGTAGTTCATACTTTGTTTTACGTAGAATCTTGGGCACACTTTCCAAAGGAACGACATCGCCTTTTCAAACTTATTGCAGATAGCAATCGAAGTGGGGTTATTTTTATAAGTGGAGATGTCCATTGTGGTGAAATTACAAGATATGATGGTGGTGAAATTACAATGCATGGAGTCTAACGTCGTTGGCAGGTAAATGTGTGGAGTAGATATATATATATTTTCAATGGTCCAACGGCATTGCATGGAGTCAAACGTACCATATTCACGTTGCATGGAGCGGTCAACCTTATGTTGAAACCCAACGCCAAACATCCATGGACACGTTGCACAAAGTTAAACGTCGATGGCACGATTGATGGCACGTTTCGACTTATGATAAAACATTTGAGCAGATATGTAATAGGTGGTCAACAGTTGTGTGTACACGTGGAGTGAGGCCTTATAACGGATCCACGATGACAACATGACAAAAAAATATCATGCTGTTATAATCCAGCTGTAATGATAATCAGAAATATGCGTACCCATTCTTTCCCATGCAGACATGTTCTGGTCTACGCCGATTAACATCCTTAGACGATATTACATTTAATACTGATCCTTCTATCCTAGATAAAGCAGTATTTGCAAAGGAGCAACCCAATGATTGTGACAATATCGGCAAGGAGATGGTTCTCAAACTGAAATGCGCACCAGCAGAAATCGTTTATATCTAGAGTCTTGTAGCGGAGTTTGAACTCACTCCAGCGCATTGGCAGTTTTCCAGAGAAAAACTTTTTCATAGCAATATTTCACTGTCCAAGCAGTGGGATATCATGTAATTGTGCGTTATATGATGTTTACTTCTCCCAAACGTGTCATTCGAGTTATTAACACCATTTGCAGGAACCATTTCTATTTCCATTGGAGAAATGTACGTTGAGCTTCAAACGATTTTATTTCCACTGAAGAGACCAGCAACAATATATTGTGCTTCAAAATGTTTCTGTTTCCATTGGAAATCTCAGAGCATTATTTGTAAACACTGAATAACAAGGGTATATATAGGAACGCATGTGGAGAGAATGAAAGAGTAGAGAAAATGAAAGAGTTTTTCTCCTCATCGACCCGCAAAAGGCCTTTCTACTCTTATTTGCAATGGTGCCAATCTTCAACCATTCTCTGCATTTAACAAATTCATTTTGCATTTATACATACAACAGTCAACTTTATGATTGGAACGTGGAACAGAATCACGTTGACACCTACAGTGGTGAAGTTCCAAACTGTAGTAAAACATTTGGAGCAGCTGTACACATACTCACCAAAATTCATAAAGCGCAACCTCATAACAGAATTACGAGAACGTGACAACAATCATCAAGCGGTTATAATCCAGGCAAATGCAGAACTGTGTGAAAACGTTACAGCTGGGTGTGCATTCAACAGACCAAGGTCGCGCTGTGTATTCAAGCCAAGTAAGCACGTAAAAGCAGCCATCGTTTTCTCTGAATGTAAGCTCGTAAAAGCAACTAAAAGCAGGTTGTTGCCATGGTGAGCGCGTAAAAGCAGGCTGTTGCCATGTTTCGCAGACCAGGTCGCAGAGATTAAACCCCATCAGGTTGCACGTTTGTTCAAGTCGCAGGGTCACAGAATGAGCTGCCCGAGGAGAGCTGCGACTCAGCCAGTCTTGCGACCCAGCGACCCCTTCAAGTCGCACCTTAGCTCAGGTCGCAGGGTCGCAGAATGGCCTGCCCATGGAGAGCTGCGACCCAAGAAAATCTCTGACCCAACGACCCCATCAGAAAATGCAAATTCATGCTATAATCAATCCCCCACGTGTTTCAGTCACCGAAAAAGCTGCTGATGTGCCGCATTACATGGACGGGCTACCTAATGCGTGCTGCCATGCACCAACGATGATTATGCTGCTAGACACAGACAAGGAAGTAGAAAATAATTAAGGGTTGGGAGCAAATATATGACAAGTGGTCAGCGTTTAAACGTGGAGCCAGACCGCATAAAAAAATCTACGGTGGCAATGTACAAGTGGACGTGAACGCAAAAGTTCTGATGGCGAAGTTTCATTCCATGCTAAACGTTGGAGATATGGCGCAGAACCAACGCATGGACACGTTGCATGGAAACAAATGTGTGTTCTTGCTGTAAAAGGGAAAAGTTTGGCTAAAGATATCTATTTCGCACAAAATGCAGAAGGTTCAGGTCCGGCTCCATTTGACTGTTGGCTATGTTTGCCAGGGATCAAACAATGGCTTTGCGTATTGAGGAACAACAGGAGAATGCAAAGAAAATTGCCGAAGTTTGTCATCTCATCCTTTGATTGAGAAAGGATATTGTGCTGGTTTAGACTAAGCAATCGAATCTGCACCTGTCTAATACCAGCTGATTGATGCTTTGGAAACAAGTTATGTGAAAGTTCATGAAACCAAGTAAAATCTGAAATGGACATTTGTTGAGTTCATGGCTAGCTAGGGTGCTAGAGCATGTTTAACAGGTGTGCAACGATGGCTAAATCTTCGCGAAGAGTTTGGATCCCTTCCACATTGTCCACGACTGGTAGAGGGCGAATGGAGAGATATCAAACACGCCTTGTAATTACACCAATTTTTAGCTATATATCATTCTATCCAACAAAATTGGATCATGGAATCCATTGGACCATTACCAGGCAGAAAGACGCCATTTTAAGCTGGGCTTCCACGCATATCAGATCTAAGGAATTTTTCATCCATGGGCTGCCAGCCTGCGTGGAAGGAAAGAGTGAAGATGTGGATAACAAAAGGATCGTGTGTTGAAATACGCGAAGTCTGCATTTCGAACTCGGTCTACAACCATACTAATCTGCATTTACAACATTTGAAGAGGCACATAAATGACCTACTCAAGCCACTCTCTCTGATGACAAAGTCTTGACCACACAGGGGTCTTAATTTATTGTTCTTCGCTCTTGCAGATTAATTAAAATGCCTTTAGCATTATTATTGTTTCAATCATGGAGATATGTGACCTACGTTATTTTACTGCAGGAAGAACCTTTCAGTCTGTACAACGAGCCAGATTTTTCCTCAGCAAACAAGGGGACCTTCTCAAAACAAGTCGCATAGGCCGCCAGGTCGCTAAGTCGCACTCCCTGTCAAAGGCCCGACGACACGACCCAACGACCCAGCAACTAGGTCGCAAGGTCGCATAACCTAGGCAAGTCGCAGGTCGCACATTGGCCGAGGTCGCAGGTTGCAGATCCAGTGAGGTCGCAAGGTCGCGCATCTGCCGAGGTCGCAGGTCGCATATCCAGTGAGGTCGCTAAGTCGCACTCCCTGTCAAAGGCCCGACGGCGCGACCCAGCGACCCAACAACTAGGTCGCAAGGTCGCATAACCTGGGCAAGTCGCAAGTCGCATATTTGCCGAGGTCGCACATCTGCCAAGGTCACAGGTCGCATAATCTTTGAGGTCGCAGGTCGCACATTACCCTGGGTCGCAAGTCGCAGAAGTCGCCAGGTCACTAAGTCACACCCCTTGGTTAATGCCCGACAACGCGACCCAGCGACCTAGTGACTAGGTCACAGGTCGCAACAACGGCTCAAGTCGCAGGTCACAGAAAAGACTGGGTCGCAAGGAAGCCCAACCGTCGGGAAGCTGAAAAAGTCAGAGACCCCAGAGGGCAAGCTTTTCCCTATAAATACTTCCTCCAGGAACTTGTACAAGGGGCTTTTTCTTTTGGAGACTCAAGAGCTACATAGCATTGTATAGGAAAGATTATACTCTTGTGCATATGAATACAGATACTTGTTAAAACCCCTTTGTTTGGATGACGTGTTTTACTGCGTGAACACTGTGTATTTTCTTATACAGTTTCAAAACATCTTTTGATTAATGAAGCTGCCTTCTTTATAGCATCATTTATGCATCATGGCTATCTGTGTTTGTGTTGATGATGTTCAGTTTACCATTTGCTCTATTAATGAATGTTAATGAACTATTTTGTTAGCATTTCGTTTTATCTTTTAGAAAGTAAAGGGACATCTCGCTATAAAGAACTATTTCTATTGTGGTCAGACTACCTTACAAGCAGTACCCAAAAGACGTGTTGCTAACAACATCTCCTTAGGCGTACATGCTTTATTTATTGCCTCGCTACGCATAGTGTTTTATTCGTATTTAACGCATCAGTCATGTACTCTGTATCATGTGAATAAGTGTGTTTCCGCAGGTTCAATCAGGTTCTTTTGAGACCGAAGGAGAAGGCGTTTTAAGCAGTAGCCGGACCCACACCCCGGACGGGATCCCTACTCCAAACGGTTCAAGGTCTAATTGGGACTTTCTACCGGGGAGATCCCCTGCTGTTGGCCAGACATATTTTCCCGTCAATAGAATTGGCGCTAGAAGGAGGGCCTGAATGGCATCCTCCCAGCATACAACCAACATTCCATCACAAACTCCCCACGGGGAGGTCATAAATAATGAACCTACCCCTCCTCCTTAAGAATATATTCCAAGGGAGGAGACTCTATATGTTGAAATCACCAGAACGCAGTTGAGAGCCTTGCGCCTAGCTGCCCGCAATCTCATCAGGGATTTGCAATATACCCCAATCGTGGAATTCCTGGCCCACACTAGGACCCCTGCTGAAAACATCACTCGAAATGGTGCTCTAGTGAGTACCATACCCCAGCTTGTGAATCTCATGTTGGAAGACCTCGCCACTGCTGTCCAGGAAAACGACCCAATTCTCCAAGAGGGCGAAGAATTCAGCAGTATTGAACCCTTCCCTGACCCTCAGCTTAACCCAATCCAACTGAACAAAAACCACAGTGGCTCATTATCTCTCTTGATTCATGAAACCGACCTCGAGTTCACTCAATGTCTCCCTGGACTTTGTCCTAAATCTGG